>OX596380.1:237790240-238297474 GCA_951394425.1 Tipula unca | reverse complement strand
TAGCTATTTTCAAACATGATTACACGTACCATATGAAATTTATGTACATGATATGCCTACTGTAAATATGTAGGTACTTGGGTTGATGCATTTGAAAACTTTAGGCGTATTTTAAAAACGTATAGAATAAAAGTTAAAATTAAATTGAAAATATTTTGAACTGATGTTTTACGTTGTTGTGTTTGATCTGAATCTCTGGTTAAATGTATGTATATGCTTTTTATAGGAAACAAAATAAATTTATCACGTATATGTTGCGAAAAGTCATGTGAAAATATATTAGTTTTCGTTTCGCATAACAATATACGAGTATAAATGACTTTTGTATTTTGCTATATATGTACGAATTTGTGTATGTAACGTTTGGTAACGTACATGAATAATGGCACGTGTTTGCGATGAAATGTGAATTTTATTAACTTAACCGAATTTGTTGTGGTATGACTGGCATAGAATCTTTGAAATATTTCTGTGAATATTAGAAATACTAAAAAAAAAACAGGGGCCTTATTAATCGAAAATCCAATAAAATCTTAACTAACTAACTTAAGCAACTTAACGAACAATAGTTTGATAACATTAGTTTTTCAAATTTGACCAATCGGAAAGCGATGATCGGTACTAGCAGAGATGGGCATCGATGTCTTCTTAACAACCCGTAGACAACGTCGATAGTGTAGACATTTCCTAAAGTGATTTTGTAAATTAATTCTAATCTGAATTTGCAAAACTGAACTTGCATACAATTTATTCTCTTAACTTTATTTTCAGTTAAGTACGTTTTTCGAAGTTCAAACAATATTTCATAACAAGGGAAGATAAAATTAAAAATTAAATATAAATTATTAATTACCAAACTCTAACAGTGCTTTGAATAATTTACAGTATTTTTATAACAAAATGAAACTAGTTTTCATGCTGAAGAACAGCTCCGTTAGAATCCGATTCAAAAATATTTGGCAGTGCCAGCTAAGCAGCACGGTCTTTGAAATATTTGATCAAAGAAATAATTTTAATATTTTCTCGAGACATAATATTTCGGAAAGCATCTAATAGCTGCATACCAATCTTTGTATTCCAATTTGCAATTTGGGACCGTATAAAAGTAGTACCAGTTGTTGCTGTAATAAGATTAGTGTTTTCCGTTCCTAATGCCTCAGCTGCTAATATAGTTGGGAGCAGTGCATGGTATACATTTTTTAACCACTAAATTTATGAATGCGTTCCAAGATAATTTAAATCTTTCAAAGCCAGTCTTATGAATTCGTATAGTGACAAATATTGTGCTCTAAATACCTGTTACAATCTAAATACAATCTGAAATACCTTTTTTGAACTTTTTTCGTTCGATTTGCATTAATATAGTAACTATAAGTTTACCGTCTTGGTGATATATCGTATTTTGAATAGAAACCTGGGTTTCAAGTTACAAATCTGGGTTTTTGGATTCAGACAAATTTGAAGGAAATCTTGAGGTATTGCGACTACAAATCCTTCCTGTATTGGAATTTTGTACAAGTTTAAGCTTGAATTCCATGAGAAACTGAGTTCAGAAGACAAAGAATTAATCTATTTTAACTTTTTTAGCAAAGTATTATAGCTAATATTTAAACATGCGTAACAAGTTAACATACAAAAAATAATTTTAGCAGTTCGATTATGATGTTTTTTGTAAATAGATCACATGTTTCAGATGACCGAAGACGGGGTTTCCTTTAAATCCGCATGAAAAAAAAAATTATAACAAAATATTTAATTTTAGAAATCAGGTCTATACCTATTAGTCGTTTACAAATGAAATGAAAGACATTTTGTAGTCGAGGTGAGCCACTCACTATCTAGAGGTGAGTCCGATACAACTGTGGTGTAAGGGAGCATTCTATAAGATACTGCAGTTTCTACCAATCAATCTCCACCACTGCAAGGCATCCTCGGCTGCTAACCTGCTTACAATGGAAGAGGATAAATGTTATTCTGATCCAGGAATTGAAATCCACCAATCCAATTGAATACAAATCCACCAGAAAACCAATGTTCACAAACAGGAGGAAAACCGATTGGGATACCATTAGAATCATTCTGGATATCTCATTACCGATGTCGGTTCCAAATCCAGCGGCTTCAACACATGAGCTTGAAGCCTTAGTAGACGATCTAATCGATACTTTTAACAAAGCTATTCTAGGTGCATGTTCTCTTAGCAGACCTTTGGGCAAAAGTCTCGACAGACCTCCTCAGATTGACCCTCCAACATTAAATGGTACCAGCTTGACCTTTACAGACAAAGCGAAATACCTCGGGCTTATTTTGGGCAGCAAACTAAGCTGGAAACCAAACATTTTAGAAAGGGTAAAGAAAACTACTATAGCTTTCTACTATAGAGATGGGAGATTAGAGCCCCACATTGTACACTAGTTCTATGTTACTGTAGTGATACTTATATGTACTACTGTATGGTGTTGTCGTCTGGCGGCCAGCTTTAAAAGTCATAGTCAACCTGAAACTGTTGATGAATGCTCAAAGAACGGCCTGCTTTTGTATAAGTGGGCACTTACGACAACACTAACTTAAGCTCTCCAGATTCTCTTTCATTTCACCTCTTTGGATATTGCTGCGAAACAGCTTGCGACATGCGCAGCCATTCGGCTCAAATCCAACTATATATGTGGACGTAGGATACCCATTGGTTATGTGCAAGATGGATACCCCTGATACTACCGACTATGCTGTCTCATCGCCTTCCATCGAGATGAAGTTACTAACCTCTCAATTTATACCTCTCCATTCATCTTCCTGACTTTTGTAGTGTCTTTCAAGCTGAACTTATCGCGATAATGGGTGTCCCGGACTGGTTGAAGTATAATATAATATCTGCAAAGGTTATTCGCATTTTTACGGGCAGTCAGGCTTCCATTAAAATACTACAATCACACTTCCTTGCATCGGCGATAGCTCAGAATTGTCTCTTATCTATAAAATAAATGGCTGAACAATTCAACATCACGGGGAATGTCAAAGCTGAATGAAATTTATGGTATAGCCAGGCGGATTTTAGTGAGACCGAAGTCAGGGATATTCAAAGCTTCGTGGAAAGCTCAGAATGGTTCAATAAGTATAATGATGAAGAAATTTGATATGTGATACGGACTAGTGTTTGTTTATGCTAGTCTTTTGGGACGGTAACTCTAACCTAACTTAATCTTGTATTTATACCGAGATACATAAGTTTACAATTTTTTGTAGCAATACACTGTTACACCTCATATTTTCTTACTGAGATGAATTTTTGTCACATCTCACCTCACCCTTATTTCACACATTCTACCTTTTACAAAATGCTATGGTGCCTTTTATTTCAAAGTAATATTTTACGTGTCGACAGCTGCGTAAATTACACAGCATAATCTACCTCGTCCATCCCTGGGTATCAGTGGCACTAATATAAAATTTGAAAATAATAATTTAAATAAAAACTTAAAAAATATAAAAATAGATAAACACTACAGGGCACAAAAGTCAAAGGCAACCCACCGTTTGCCGTTGAGGAGGGACACAAAATCGTCGAGATAGTTTACTTTCACGGTAATCTATTTTAAGGTAATTTTAACGCCACTATTCGCAACTATAATTTTATAAAGTATTGGTTTCATAGAATTACTATAAACATTATGTAATCCTACATTATACATAAGTACATTGTATACATATATGTATGTATGTAATGGACACATAATTATTATAAATTTTATTTCAATTAAAAAAGTTTTACAAAATATTTCTAGCTTAGTGAATTGTTATTGATTTTATGAACTTTTTGTGAACTTTAATCGATTTTCTGTTGATATTTTGTTATTAATAAACAAAAATACATTCATTATTTTAGTTGCATTAATCCAGAATGTAATTTGTACATATTTGTATTGTACATACTCGTATATATATAATTATATACAAACATTAATTGGGTGTATCCTATTTAATTGGTTTTTCGTTTTCGTTCTGACAAAAATCAAAATTTGCATTTTATGTTGATGAGCTAAACTTTTGCATTTATACAATATTCATTGATTTAATTAAATTTTAGTTTGGAACTAATTTAACAAGAACCAAAATGCACAATTTCCTTTGTAAAATCAAAATCGGTTATAATGATTTACAATTTTCCGATACACAACATACATATTTTAATTGGAAAATGGTTAACACTGTACGCTTATACCATGTTATTAAATTATAATAAATTGTAATCAAAAAATGTTATAATAATATTAAAAATAATGTTTTTTAATTATTTTATGTATTTGTATATGTATGTACATATGTGTCAGTTTAAAAAAAATTAAAATTAAACCAAAATAAATGTCAGAAGTAGACTATGAATATTTTAACTAATTTAAATATTTTTATATGTATCGTAATATATAAATTTAATTATGACAGATTTGTTTAATTGACAATTGAAAAGTATGACACGTATGTTTATTTTTTAATTTATTAGCAATAATAATTATTATCATACTAATTGTAATGTTGTTAAATATTTGGACATTTATACGATACATAAACATAATATACGAAATATATTTTTGATACCAAATTAGTCGATCTTTAAAAGCGATCACATATAGTAAAAAACGTGTAAAATGGTCGAGCACCACTGATGCAAGACGGTTTTCCGTGTAGTTTACTATATGAGTTCTTGAAAAGGTCCGCTAATATTTATATGTGAACACAAATCGCAGAATCCGCGATACTGTTGACTGGGATGGTGAACGTTTGATTTTATCGAAATGGAAGGGATACTCGGAATAATTTAGCCGCGCTTTAAGGAACGAAGTCATATTATCTTTTAAAAAGTGAGTACTGCCCGGTACCGTTTTAAATACGCGCTTAGGCGAACTACATAAATTACGCTGTGATATCTACGCGGTTGTCAACACGTAGAATATTAGGTAGATTACTTGGCAAGGTAGATTAGGTAGATTTTTAGCAATTTAAAATAAAATGCGCCGGTTCATAGATGTATTGTTGTTAAGAACGATTCAGATAAGTCGCATAGGAAGAAATGAAATAATTGTTCAAATTAAATCGGGAAACACAATACATACTATAACTTAGGACATATATGTTGAAACAAAACAAACAATAGCATTAAGTAAAGAACATTTATTGCACTAAAGGTTCGTATTGGTCTAAATTTCAAATAATATTATTACAGTTATTATTATGTTTGATGCTCCTCGGTTATAATGATTCTGGTGGTACTTTGGCAGTAATATCGTTCCATTTAGTACGTATACTTTCAGCAACCTTATTCCATCCGCCATTATTCTTCAGCATTCTTTTCACTGTTGTCAAATATTTTTGATAACCGGTGGGTAACAAATTTATTGCGCCTTTAGGGTAGTCTGATCTAGCTTAATCAGTATAGGAATTTTGCGTAGGTTTAGTTTGAAAAATGTCTATAAAAATTAAAATCATAGTATGGTTTTTAAAACCCTCTGACAATTGTTGGATTTCATTTGCTGGGCATTGAAGGGATAAAACAACTGACAATGTATGTAGTTAAATCGATTTCTAATAAACTTGCACAGAATCGAGGTCATTTTATAGCAGGTGACAAAACCTGCTCTTGAGTCCACCACGATCTTTGGTAAGATACAATTCTTGACCTATACTAACTGTTTCAAATCCCGTTTTGTCATCTATCAAAACACATCCACTAAATGTAGTTAAAACTTAATCATAGAGTGGTCTGGCATATGTTTTAGAGGACAAGTTCCGGTTATCTGAACGATTTAGCTTTTTAATAATTTGGTAGCTCTTATAGCCTTCCTGAACTCGAACTCGTCTTACCATGGAGCGGGGTGTATTAAATTTTAAGGCACAGATTTAATCAGAGATTCCTGGATTATATTTAACTTATAAATATTTTTATCATAGTTGTGACGAGTTTCTTATTTTTGTGAGCTGCTCTTTCTACAATGAAACCTTCTTTATGCCGTTTTATAACTCTATATATATCGTTGCTTTAAAGAAATTTAATGATTTTGCAATGAATAAATCAGACGCTAAAGAAAAAATTGTAGATTAAACTGCATTGAAGGAAATTCTATAAACTAAGTCACTATTGTATCGCATTCTTCATAAAGAAATTTAGGCATTGTAGTTTATTTTTATATTATATTTATATTATATAATATATGAATTTACAGACACTTACCATGTTGCGTTAAGTCATATAAGTCATTCAGGTGTTTGCCTGAAACTGTTAAAACGAGACTATCAGCATAGCTATGAGCAATGAAGCTAGATTGCTGCGGCTGGCATTATAGCAATCGTAGCAGACGAAGTACATACTATCAAAAGCTCCCACGCTATGTCCAGGAAAGTACCTACAACAAACTTCTTATTATTGAGGAATTTTTCAGTCCTAGTGACAAGGTGATGCTGCGCAGTTTCACAGGACTTATCAACTATGTATCTTAATTATCTCCCCACTCTATGTAACTGAGTGGGAAGATAATTAAGTGATGGTCTCTAATAAATCTGACATCTTCTATCTAATGCTTTAAGAAAAGTTGAGGGCAGACTAACAGTCCGAAAAGACTTTGGTCGAGAGTTAGGAATAAAAATAACTCTACTCCTGCTCCAGGATTTCGGAACAGTGCTATAAGCGTATCAAATGATCATGAATTAAAGCAAAAGCCATGCCGTAATTCAGCAGGGAATGTGAGGGCTGCTGGTACAGAGCTCTGAGTGAGTGCTTATACAGCGAAACCTCAACTTAATTGTCATGAATTGAAATTTTCTACATATTTTGATTAATTAATGTATTATATTTCTATTTATGAATTCTGCAATAATCTTGGGCCCACTTTTAATTTCCTTTTTCAATTTTAACATCGAAAATTCTGTCTCTATTTTCCGGTATAAGACCCGGCTACTGCCGAAGCGTAAGGTGGCTATTAAAGCAATTTTAATCATTAATTCATTTTTTTATAATTAGAGGCAAATAGAGCATTACCATATGCTGATAGCACCATCTTAGTAATAACAATTTATGAATGAAATGCTCTAAAATGTTAAGTCTATTCCATACCATTAAATAAGAAACGGCATACCATACCATTATCCCTTGACATCTACTATGATTCCGGTTCAAGAAACAAACAACAGAATTTCTTACGTATAGTACTGGATATATCCGAATGAATTTTTGAGATTGACTATATGGGATCCAGATGAGTATAATCCAATTCTAAAATACATTTATGGAACCCTTCGGATTTCGTTCATTGTCCATCACAATGTCACAAAGCATCTACAAATTTATAACATTGTGTAACATTGAAATCGGTTTCAACATTTCTCAGAAATTCAATATTATTGTTACATAAAAATTCTCTAAAAGTTATACAGAAATTATCAGAATTGTTTATCGATAGTTTTTGTTAATAATAAACTATTCATTTATTACTACTACTAGAGTCTGTTATGATAGTTATAATCTTATGTTATGTGTTTGTGTACTTTGTTTTGGGATATTAAAAATTTAATTAATGCAGTTTTAGCATAAATTATTTTACAGTGATGGAACAAAGTATAAGTGTGAAGAAAAACTACTATCCAATAAATTAGTTTAATCGTTTAACTAAATCTAATCTTATTTTAAATTATCATCGATTCATTTTTATTTAAAATGCGTTCGTATGACAATTTTTCTTCTACCACTGTATATACAGGTTTTAAATATGTTTCACAATTTTATGAATTTAACTCAATCTAATTTCAAAAATCAAATTTATTTATGATTTTTCAATTAAAGAAGCATGTATACCAAATGCATGCACATCTGTGTCGGGAATAATAAAACGATTATATACTCTGAAGATTTGCTTAATATACAAATGTATGGTAGTAAATTATATATACAAAAATTAATAAATCTTTTTTAAAATTAAAACAAATAAAATGTTATGTGAATATGTGTATGTAAATTATATTACAACCCAGAACACACAAACCGAATTAAAATTCTAAGATTTTTATAAATACAATTTTATTTTATTATAAATTTATGAGATGTATCGATTTTTATTTATTTTTAAACATTTTATCGCGAATGTTAAAATAATTATTGTGTAATACGTACTCGTAATTTTTTTTTGGGGTAAGAGTATGTATATTCATATAACTAAATGGGGTAAGCATACATGTTTATGTTTTAATGTATACATATAGGTTTGGATGTTTGGAGCTTGAAGGAATGGTTCGATCATTATCATTATTTTACAATTTAAGGGAAATTTGTGTATCGATTTTTCTTTGTCGTGTTTCTCGGAATTATACATACATTAGTACTTATATGTACGTATGTACTTATATTTCGAATATACATTATAAATTTAGTACTTATAACCAAAATTATTTATGAATTATTTATAAAGCAAATGTGTATATAGATTTTTAGTTGATCCGAACGTGGTATAATTAAAGCCGCATTTTCTTAATTCCCAGATGCTTATTATAATTATTATTTCCCACTCGGATCAATCTCCATTTTGGAAATATCATTTCATATTCTAATAGTAGATATTTGTATTTATTATGTCAGGTGAACCATCCTCTAAAATTTGGGAAAAAATTGGTTGTAAAACAGACAATTCTTAGAGATTTTGTGATTCCATAGGAATCTTTTCGATAATTCATGATATTTTGTACTACTATGGAATCGAATCCCAGTTGTTCTGTAGGGTTTTACAGTTTTTTGTTGGATGGGCTTCTAAATGCTTGAACTCGCATTTTAACCTAATATAATTCTTACATTTTCTTAAAAATACGAATTATCTGTATTGAATTGTTCGAGATTCTGGCAGTGCTGTGTGAATTCATATTTCCAAAATCATAGTTTGTAGTATTCGAATATCTTTTTATGTAAATTATCTTCATAGTATAAGAAATAATGAGCATTTGAAACTTTAGGTTTGTGTCTTTACTAAGCTTTGAGTATAGTCGTAAAAGATTATTTTAATCAACACGGCGATGGTCAAGTAAGCATAGTCAGTGACTTTGGTTGCATAGACGTGAGTTGAAGTCTTGGTTAAGAACCAAAAGTTTTTTTTCAATTCAATGTTAAACTCACTGCGAAAACTTTTAATTTTGTCTATTCAAATGGTAGTTTAAAAATGCCAATAAGTGTAGCTATTATAAAATTGTACGGCGATGGTCAAGTAAGCAGAGAAGTTGGGTTTGGTTTTGTATAACTGAATTCAAGTCTAGATATAGTTAACTTTTTTTTAATTTAATGGCAAAAGGATCTTACCTTCACTGAATTCTTCTCGCGTGTTACATGAAAACAAAAAAAATGTTGAGTTTTATGAAAATTATGAATCATTTATTTTGTTTTAAGACCCTACTTAGACTTGAACTTTATACGTCAGTGGTTAATAGGTGATTTTTGATTAAGTTGAAAAATTATTCGCTTCACGTTGCTTCAAATGTTCGGGTCACGAATGAACGTTTTGTGTAAGCTTCATAGAGACTATTTGTATTGAAAATTTTAACAAAATCAAACTAATTTTTTTAATTATCAGTAGTCCCATTGTTAAATAATTTGAAAACTGCACTACTCCAGCTCAAAAAAATAAAAACATTCTAATCCGAAATCCTAATATTCTAAATCATCTAAAACCTAAATACAAATTACTATTCTAAAAATTTTAATTTAGACTTCTGGGTTATTAATTTCCGAATATAACAATTTAGATTTTAATTAAGATATAATTCTCAATCACAACAACTAAGTTCAGACATTTTTGGACCTCAGATCCCAGATTATAAAATTTTAAAAATCAAAATATTAACAAATTATATATTAATTTTCTGTATTCTATTTTTTAATTACACGTCAGAAATATTCCAGGAAAAAAGCTTTTTAATTACGAATATAAAAATTACCAAACAATTTTACAAAGTACTTGGGAATGAATTTGTTCAGCATCCTTTATAAACAGCTTTAAATGTTGAACCATTCATTAAATTCAGTAGAATTGTAATATGTTTAAAATTGAATTGATCTCCATTCAGTTTAAAAGCTTGCGTGAAATTTTAAAGTATCGTCCATGACACCATGGTACATTGAGCTAGCTTTAGCAGGAATTCGTAAATAATTAGCTGAGTCAAGGTCCCCGCATGGTTCATATGCAATTACATCAAAGTTATTATCACAATTATAGTATATAGTTTCAGCATATAAAAGATTTAAGTTAACTATGAACCAACCTTGGATAAGCAATAAGGAATTTGCTGACCTAAGTTGACTTTTCTATATTCCCTCACAACTGGTAGGGCCTCGAAATATTTCAATCAATTTTCAAATAAAATAAATGACGATTAAGCCAATTTTTGTGTAACCGGCCAGACCAGACTACAATAATTTTATTAGGATTTTTAATTTAGGTATTTTACCATTTGTTACGTAAAAATCGTTTTTTTTTTACATACAATTACACAACACTGCATGCTTCCTACCATCTAGATAGTATAATTCGAACTATCAAACCCAATGTCCAATGTGTATTGGAATAACGAGGACTCAAATAGTTCGGTATATATAGGATAGGTTTCACTAGTACAAGTAAAGAGAAAACCATCAAATATATACAGAGATTCGAGCCTTAACTGAATAATTTAGAATTTGCTCTGCTAGTCTGCTAATATAATGAAACAATAGAATTGTTAATAAATACTTTAAAATTAAATCATTAATTTAATAATCAAATAATTTGAAAAATGCAAAAGTACAAAAAAAAACTATTTAGTCTGAATCATCATCTTTCTTTTTGTTCTTCGACGATACTTTCGTTTCGGCAATTTCTGGTTTCTTTGCCCGCATATCGATCAGCACCTTCCCCGTACACTTCTTCTTGTTGATAAATTCGACTGCTTTGCTCACTTCATCGAGGCGGAAAGTTCCGCTAATATGTGCGTTTATTATTTCATCTTGACACATGCTGAGTGTTTCCGAAACGATTTGGCGATAAAAATCGATATCGGTATTGCGGTATTTGGCGAGGTCGACGTGGGTTACACGACTAGCTAGGTTGTCATCACCGGCTGGTTTGTCCTTGTTCTTTTTGAATGTAAGTTTCTGGTCCTTAAGTAACTCGGCATTATAGAACGGATCAATGCTGAGTAATTTCCCGTTAGTTTTGTCGACAAACTCGTCGAGTAGATAGAGCATACCATTACCAATTGCGTCGATCCCAATGCGAGCTTTTTGCCCTTTTAGCGACTTTTCGAGGTATTTGTAGACATTATTGATGTCATCTTTTAATGAAATGGCTTTGAAGGCACCTTCCTCTCGGATCAAGGCAGACGTATCTTCGGTATCACAAATAGCTATAACTTTGACTTTAAATACAGAGGCCGCAACTTCGATGGCACCGAGTCCAAGTCCGGCTGGTCCAGCGGTAACTAATACGACGTCATTTTCGTTTAGTGGCGCGTATTTACTAAATGCTAAAAGTGCTGTCCCATGACCGTACGGAAGTACTGCTGCATCTCTAGATGAGACACTACCACACAACCAAACATCGTTTTCTTTACACGTGACCTCAGTTCCAAGTCCTCCACCATCGCTTAACAGATCTTTTAACGCAACTACCTTATCGCCTACCTTGAAATCATATTTCGAATTTTCGTTTGCTGCTATCACTGTGCCAGAGAATTCATATCCTGGTACTAATGGAAGGGTCAAATTCTCTTTAGCGTATTCTCCATTCAAAATTCTTACGTCAGCCGCGTTTAAACTGCAATACGATACACCAATACGAACCTAATAGCATAATTTATAATAAATATATTGATATCATGATAAGCGAATATATTACTTGTCCATCCGTTAGTGGCCCGCTTTTTTCTAACTGCTGTATTTCAAGAGGTTGTGCAAAATTCACTAGTACGGCCGCTCTGTAACTCCCATTTAGTCGGCCAAATATAATCTTCGTACAGTCTACACATTCACTCAATATTGGTTTCAATTTTATGCTACGATTTAGTAAATTATACATAATTCAACATTTGCGAGTATAGATTTAATTATATAAATTTCGTATAATAGAATTAAATTAAATATAATTAATGAAATCGTAAAACTTTTAAGCTTGCCGGGTGCGGTGACTGTCGAATTAGACCTGACATCGAATTTGACAGTGACAGGTGTAAAAAGTATAAAAATAAATCGTATAAAAAATTTGTACTGGTATGACTGACACCTATTTTTAAGTAGAAAAACATGAGATGAAACATAGTGATTGTACTGGCATCTTTGGTCAAATAGCATAACCATTATTTTGTCCCACCCTTGATTATCCATAAAAATTTAAAAATAATTTTTTTTAAAGAATAGTAAATAATTATATGCAAATTTTATTTATTTTTTGTGCATGATTTTTGTTAAATAATAATTTCACAATTATTATAATTATTTATACTTTGTATTATATATGAATAATTTTTTATAATAATTATAAACTTGGCTGTGTATCATACATAAAAATACACATTAAATTATATTTGCATTTGGACAAACGGTTTTTAATTAAAATTCAATTCCGGTATATTATTTATTAAAATATATTAATTTAACATTTATGTATATATAAATTATTTAATATTTATTATAATATTATGAGGAAAAACTAAAAATAATTAAAATATAATATTTATGCAGAACAAATCAGACAAATTAATATTTCTTTTATTGAATTAATTACGCGGTTACACAAAAAATAAAAAATAAATATTTCATAAATTACGAAATAATAAAAATATATTAATTAGTATTAATTAAATAAAATTGAATATTTAAAATTTTACATTATATAATTATTATGTATTATGATTTTAATTGATATATTATAAAATATGCGCATAATATTAACTTAACATTTGTATTTTTAATTACACGAATAATTCCTCCTGTCCATACATATTTTGATAATTTTGGCAGGCTCTACTAATTAAGAATAGCTTTTCCTAAATTATTAATTAATTAGGATGGAATATAATTTGAAAATTTCAGTTTTGTGATCCACTCAGTGATTGTGAATAGTAAATTTCATTGAACTCGATCGAAGATTATTGAAATTTCATCTTTAGCTGTCGTCTATGCCAAAAATTGATACATGCCACCCATTCATTCCACCTCTATACCGAGGCGAAATAGCGATGAGGTTACAGCTGCGACGTTTGGATCGGGAAATTCAATTTAATCTCCTGATTACGATAAATTAAAAACATGTTGGAATCGGCCCAACGATCATGGTAGTACCGACTTGCATGGAGCTATGCTGTGTGCAGATAATCATTAAATCGAGCGAATTAGACATGAATTATATGAGTATACAATTAAATTTGATGGAATCGCGATCTTGGAACTCGCTTGAAGTTTATTTAAATTTCGCAAAATTCGCAAAATTCCGAGAATTTTCTGACAACTTGCAGATTCCATCAAAACTGCATACAATACAGAATATTTTATGTTCTTCGAGTTCACCCCAATGAGTGTATGCAATCATTTTTTGATTTTATTGCCAACTTATATCTCCAATTGCATAGCTATATGTATAATCAAACGTTATAAATAACTTTCAGCTAATAAATAAAAACCAGCTAATCTGAATAATTTTATCACATCTATAGTTGAAAAGCTTTCGCTTAGTGGAAACGCAAGATAAATTTACAAAGAAATTAAACACTCTATGCGCTCAAAAATGAACTTAAAAATACATAATTATCACTAAGCTATAAAAAAGCACTAACTAAGCTTTCAACAATTTAATGTTACTTGCTTTGAAAGTTGAAACTTAAATTAATCGATTATTCGGAGATCTTAAAAAACACGGATTTGAAAGCTTGTGATGTCAGAAAGCCTAATGGAGGGTAACTATGGGGCATTTTAATATTGGAGGTCTTTCAAATTGTGTCAATAATTTTCCACTTGCTTCGCGTGTAATTAGATTCCATTAAGAAAATACACAAATAAAAGAAAACAAAGAACAGAATAATTAATAAAGATAAATTGCTTTTCAATTTTTATTTTTGTATATTATGTGAACGCCATATACATAATTGGCGCAGCCGTGCAGTCAATCGTGAAAAAGTGAGGTGTATAAAGTGCAAAGGGCTAGTTAATAAAATCCGCTCATAAGTAAACTCATCAATTGAGTGAATAAGGTACATTATCATTTGATCTCTCTGGCCAAAGGTGTTAAAACCGTTAAGAGGAATCGCAGTTTCGCACCACATTTCAACATTAAACACAGTTCGCAACCTGCATGCGACAGTAAGAAGTATTGTACTACCAAGATAGACGATAATTCCAGGAGTTCGACGCACCACCAGATAGAGAAGAATTCTACAACTGCAGGTATAATTGTTTTTGTTATTATAAATATTAGTATTTCATCAGATCAAGCCACTACAAGATAGACCTAGATCTAATTTTATTCAGTTGATTGTTGGGATTACTGCAGGGATGGGCGTTTCATCTATTATTTTCTAAATTGACGTGTCGACAACTCGTAGATAACGTCAACAACGTAGACAACGGCGACAATGTAAACAATTTCTAGACTGGTTTTGTCAATTAGTTCTAAACTAAAGGGTGACCAAATTTCTTTAGAAACAATGTGCTATTGATGATAGTTTTATAGAATGTCCATCAATGCATTTAAATCTCTTTTCAAAAACAGCGGAATTTAAAACTAATCGTGTTCAAATGCCATGAATCTACTTCAGCGACATGTTGATCCATTACAAAATTATTAAATTGACCCAAAAAAACGATATATAGCGTTATATAGAGTGGGACCCTCTTTATAACGGTAGAACGGTATAGAACAGCTCGCAGAAAAATCGGAAAAAACGGCTCACAAAAAAAGGCTCCCTTTTATTAAAAATAATCCGGTGAACTTTAACTATGACCGTGCCATAAAATTTAACACACCCCACGCCATGCTATAACGAATTCGAGTTCAGGAAGGCTAAAAGTGCTACCGAGTTATTAAAAAGCTAAAATTTTCAATTTTTTTATTCAAATGGCCGCTATAAACGATAGGAACATCACTATACTTATATGTATGGCGGTGGCTCGGTGGTAAACGAAGCTGTGTTATTGGATTCTAATCATGACTAGTTCAAGCCTCAATATATATTTTTAATTTAATTGCAAATTGTTAAAATTTTAAAATCAAAAAGTGATTTCTTATAATTTAATGAAAAATGTGTGGAAGCCCGCTAAATTTTTTTATTTTATTATTAATCGAGGTTCGAACACGGCACAACACATCCACGATCCCAAATCATACGAAACCGTTTACTTTACCACCTCACCATTTCCATATGTATAGATTTGTCGCTATAGTCATCCTTTATATTTGCCAATTGAAGGGAGAAATTAAATAAATTAAATTAAAAATTATTTATAATGCCAAACCAAGGCTTGAACTCAAGTTCACAATTCCAAATGCAACGACTCTGCTTACTGGACCATCGGCGTATGTAAATTTGGTGCTATACAAATCTTTTATCTTTGCCAATTCAATAGAGAAAACTGAAAATTTTAGCAACAGGAATAGGCAATTCATCACGGTCATACACAAGAGATGGCTCTTACATCACGGTCATACACAAGAGATGGCTCTTATACTTGTCGAAGAAATTAAATTAAAAAAGTATTGGCGCAGACGAGTCTTGAACTCGAATCCACGATTTCAAGAGCATTGACTCTGCTTACTGACCATCGGCGTATTAAAAATTGGTGCTGAACAAAGATACAAATCTTTACATGGCACAACTGTTATAACCTTTCCAAAAAGGTTATTACCTTCACCGTGCCATTAAATTTAACACACCCCACTCCATGGTAAAACGAATTCGAGTTCACGAAGGCTATGAGTCCTACCGAGTTATTAAAACGCCAAATCGTTGAGACATCCAACACTTGTTCGATAAAATATGTGCCAGACTGATGACAAAATTTTCACAAAATTTAGTGGATGTGTTTGAATGGATGACAAAACGTACACGGAATTGGTTTTGAAGCACTTCGAGTGCAGAATTTGCAGTTGTGGAGCCAGGTTTTTGTCACATTTTTCATAACGACGTATTTTGCCGCTAATTCTTCAACACGATTCATCAGTAAAGTTTCGGCCTTACAGTTCGTTCACACGACACTAATTCCAATAGAAGCTACAAATCAATGTTATCTCAAAGAGTCCACGGTTTTCGATCTATCGAAAAAAATTTCAACTAGTTACTCTTGATGTATTTCGGATCCCAGATCCAATAAAATCAATCCCCAATTTCGTTGGAAATCGAAAGCAGTTAGTATCTTGGCTGAAGACAGTTGAATATACATTAAGTTTCTTTAAACCAATGGTACAAGAACAACAAATGCGAATTTACTGGCAAGCGGTTCAAAACAAAATTGAAGGCAAAACAAAATTGAAGGCAAAGCAAAAGATTAACAAGAGTTATCATTTTACAAGTCCCAACTTTAGGCAACACAACAAATGGACAATATGTCTATTCACGTGTATTATAATAAAACAAAAGAAATTTTGCAGAGCATTATAACTCATTCATCGAAGAGGATGCACTAGCCGCATTTATTGCAGGCTTGAAAAAGGCATATTTCGGCTATGCTCAAGTAGCAATTTCGAAGAGGTTTATGCATTTTTGTGCAAATTCAGAGCGAAACAATTCCCAGAAAATGTCTGAAATAAAAACTTAAACAAGTAAATTTCAGAAGACAGCCATATCCTGTCACTGAAAAGAAACCTTTGGGACTGGCACCACATAAATTAAAATCAATCCCAATGGAGGTAGATCCCTCACTTAGATTTAGAAAAACCTTCAACAAAAGAATAATAAATAACCATGAAGTCCCAGAAATTGTTGAAGAACCAACTAATACAAATTCCGAAGATGAACATTTTCGGGAGGGACAGGAATCAGACACAGGAGGCTAAAGTCTTGCCTTATCTGAAATACCACAATAAAACGATTAACATAACAATAACATTATTAATAGACACCGGGGGAAACAAAAACATAATAAGGCCAAACATTATTTCAAAAAACTTCTTAGACTCTGAAACAACAACAACAAAAGGGAAAATCAATTTTCTTGGGTTTAATTTACCCAAGCAAACCTATTACAAATTTAGTTTCCAGAAATTTGTTGATGGATCTTAGGATCCCAATCAATGGCGGCAATTACCCAACAAAAAACTTTTACAATCATACAGTAACGTTCAATAACAAAACAAATGGTGATTGGATAGTTTTTGAGTATTCAAAATTAAATGACGAAATCACAAATTACCAGGCACATACAAGGCCGAAAGTTTTAAAACCACCGCTAATATAACAACAGACAATCCAGAACCACCTTCAAAATTCTCTAAATTAGATTGTTGGTTATGATAGATTTCGAAAATGTTGGCGTTGATGCCTCCATTCGAACAATTTGAAAAAAAGGTCAAGTCGACACAGCTTAGAATTAAGTGCAGTCTTAAATTGATCAGCATCTAAGCCGACTGGGAAAAATTACATCGTAATCTTGCGCATTTGTAATTAAATTTGAAATGTAAATTTAGTACCTAGAATACCTAAATTAATAAACGGAACCCTAATTGTGCAACTCCGTTGTTCATCAGCCAAGCATGTATCATATTGTATATTGGAAGTAAAAGTAAAGTTGAACTTAAACACTTGTATTCGTTATTACATAAATGTATGTAATACAAATTCCTAAGGCCACACCCAAAATTAAAAATTATTTATTAGTGTTGTAAGTAAAAAAAAAAAAAATTAAAGATGGCCGGATTATTCCAGCACTCAATGCCGCATGGGCCCACGGTGCAATACCCGGACAAACACATATACTTACACATTAAAAACACCCAACCGTGATTTTTGGTCACCACCAGGAATCGAACCCGAGACCCTTGAATAACAAAGCAAGGACGCTACTTACTGTGCTAACGAGGGCGGCAGTATTGTAAGTAACTTTTTAATTAAAATATACATTGGACAACTATTAAACTAAAATATAACTAACATAAAATTCCAATACATGTACATAGAACTGATGCATCTTAAAATGATCAATTTCTATGCCCTCAGGTATTTTTTTTTTTTGAATTCAACAGAAACTAAAAAGTATAGAAAGCTTTTTCTATTTTCATTACTTTTCCATTTGATAATTATAAAACTGTTGCCAAAACTTGATAATTGAATATTGATGTCCTAAATAAACTAAAAAAAAAATACATATTTCCAATTTACATAGTATGTATATGTATATGCATGTAATAGGTAGGAGTATGAATATGTGTACCTACCACATATATATACAGGGTGTAAAAAATTTACCGGGGCGGTCGAATATTTAGAATGGTACTCGACCCTCCTGGACCCTCGACCCCTTTGGGTAGGGGTGGGGGAAACTTTGATATCTTAAATGGGAAATCCCATTTTTAGTTACAGATACGGATTCTATGTCAAAAAATACGTAACTTTTGACTCTGTTTTTTAGTATACGATACGGTGTGCACCATTTAAAATATTCGATGGTCCCGGTACATATTTTATACCCTGTAAATATAGTACGTATATTTGTTCAAATAAATAATAATAATAATAATTCGAGAAGGAAAACTCTCCAAATAAATTGAAACTAAATTTAAAAAACAAAAAAAAAGTTTCCCATTTTCCATTTTTTCCACAAACAAAATAATTATATAGTTTTCTTTCTGATTTTGTCATATTTGGAATTGCAAAACGAGAAAAACAACCGACCAATTTTTTTGTTTCTTCTTTCCTATTTTACTTTATTCTCAGTTTTTCCATTTTTTTTTTTAATTTTCCAGTGTCTCTCTAATTTTAAATGGTGGTTGCGGTGTGTGGTTAGTTCTATTTGTATTTTATTTTTGGTTCCCTCAATTATTTTCGAAATAAAAAAATAATTCCAATTCTTCTTATGTGTGGTATGTTAGTTATATCAATTGCGGAATACATACGTACATCCATACATATGAGAAATTAAATTTTTAATTTCATGTTCAATTGGGTCGGACAATATTAGTACGTATATAGACACCACACGGACCGGATAATCTATTTTTATTGTATATCTTATATATGCGGTATATCGCAACAAATGAAATCAAATAATTTCAATTTATAGTCTTAAAGTATATTTTATCAAAAAGTAAAGATTGAGAATTATTTTTTTAATTTTTAAGCACAACAAAACACTATTTTCATTGAATTTATTTTGTGTCTTAAACATTAATAACAATAATTTTATAATGTTGTGAAAAATTCAACAATAAATGCTCAAGAGTTTTTCCTTAACGACAAAAATATTATTATGTACAGGCGAAGATGAAAATATAGTTTAATGGCGCATCTTCATGATTTCCATGTACTATTTATCTCTATATTATCATAACAACGAAAAATATATCTGTATACAGGAGTTACAATTATTGTATGTATATTCCCATATGAAGAATAAATATAAAAAAATATTCGTAATAAATAATAAATAGTTTTAATTCAAAATGGAAAAATGTAGAAAAATAATTTTCTATTATACATTTAAATATAATATTTTAAATGTGCAGACTTGTTCTCGAGTTGAAGATCTTCAGTTGATGGTTCTTAAATGGGAGTCTGAATTTGAAATTCTATTTATCAAGATGGTGATTGTAATGTACATTGCTATCCAAAAAATAAAGCCATGAATAAGCTCTTTCTTATTAGAATATAATCTCAGCAAGGTACTATTTCCATGATTCATTTTCCATGAAATGAACTTGAAATTGATCTTGTTTTCCCGGCTTTTAATCAAAAAATTATTGTTGGGCCCCATTATTATAATTTTGTTTTTTAAATACTTAAATATATTGGGACTATCTATAATCAAATCAATTTTAACTCGAAATATTATCACGATAATTTTTATAAAACTTTTAAATTTATTGTTCTCCAATTTTTGCATTATGTATTTTATTTGCGGTATGCAAATTTAGAGCAACTTAACTATAGAATATTCGAATATTCTTCAACTTTTTAGGATATTCTAAATTAGGATGATTTTTCGAAATACGGAATTACACTCAATTTAAAAAAAATTAAACTAATAACTTGACGCGCCAAATCTTATTGATGAATGAAGTTTATAAACATTTGAATATTAGAAAACTTCTTAAATTCCCCAAAATACTTAAACAAGAAAAAATGTGTTATAATCATTTAAAACCCTACAAAGTTTTTCAAAACTATCAACAGACTTTAAAATTTGTAAAATGTAGTACATTTTAGAATGTTTTTCAAAATTTTGACGGAGACTACAATTTTCATAATACTTTTATGGTTTGAATATGCCTCGTATAAGATTTAAAATTGAGTAACTTTTAAAATTACAGTATAAAATATTGTAACTAAGGCTGGATATTACTCCGGCCCCAGCTACATAGAAGTTGTCCTAGACGTTGATCACCGCGGCATTAACCTGTAGCTCAGGTCGGTAGGGGTATATTGGTTGTGGGTTTTGGTGTCAACGTATAAGACCTAGATTAACCGCGTGTGTATGGCCAAAGCATACAAAGGGAACTAGGTTTCTGGGAAAAATTCGGACCCACAAATACTTTGTGGAGCCCATGACGTGATCCGACCATTGTCGTTCAATAGCGGCTTAGTGCCAAACCATTACCATGATGGGTAATGGAGGAGAAAAGACAAAAGTAAAAAAAAAATAAAAGAGAAAACAGGATTGTGTGAGTGGTAGACGCTACGTCTGCCCACTCAGTGGTTAGTAAGTATTTATATTGGTAACGCGTTGCCAGCAGAAGGGAAGACGATGCTTACGCTATGCTTTCTTCCGTCCTGTTAGGGACCACTGGCAGACCCGTCACCAATTGGGCCGTTTAAAGTTAGTAGTTGAATGGTAAATCCTATACTTACCGAAATTCTGCTTGTTTTAACCCAAAGAAAAAAAAAACTTATGTTTCGTTTTTTTTTAATTTACGATTTTTCCAAGTATTTATTTTGAAGTTTCGTTTTTACTTATTCACCCGCCTAATTACACACAAAAGTCAACTCTCTCGACTGTATCTGTTCCGTACCACGACCAAAACCGGATGGTTCTGACCCGTAGCACGGACAAAATTCAACTCTTCCTCACAAGTAAGAATATTTTTGGTATTTATACTAATTTGGTGGGTTGATAGAGGGAGAGGAAAAACAAAAAGAAAACGCATAAAAATGCACTCTATCAAAAACCATTTGATATCATTTACTTGTGTTTAAAAAAAAATTAATTTTTACAAACGTTGCGAAAACGTTGTAAAAGAAATATATAGGTTACAAAAATAATTTGATAACGTAAAGTTATTTTATAATTGTTACCGACCCAGCAAGGGTATGCATTTTTATAATAACACACTATAAATTTGTTTTATTTACACAATATTTTGTCAACAAGGTAAAGTGGAGGTATTGGCCTCAAAATGGTGTTTGTAGGTTAGGTTGAATTGGACAGGGTGGTAACGGTTGTTGACAGGTGACCGTTACAATATGAAAAATATATTGAGAATTCAACACTCGACATTGAATTTACATATATAAAACGTTAGTCAATTTGAAAATTACGTACATTTTATGGTGCTCAAAATCGTCCACCGGAACGGTTATTCGAGAAACTATGGAACGTTGTCGCACCACGTTTACTCTTAAATATAATTCACATCCGATAAGACGTCGTACAGTACGCACACAACATGCGATTGATGGTGTACTTTATCTTGATGATGATCCAAATGCGTCAATTCGTTATCGTGCTCAAAAATTAAACTTGTGTCTATCCACTTTATGGAAAATGTTGCGAGCTTCCAAGATGGAATTGAAGCCACATGATTACCGTTCGTGCCGTACATTTGGTGAATAGGTCGAAGGAAACATTGCTATTAATCCACAATTTCATTTGAAAAGTTTGTTTAAATGCGGCTATGTCTATAAACAGAATTATCGCCAATGATAAGTGGATTCATTGGTCCATATTTATTCAAAAATGTCGATGGTCAGAATAATACAGTCAACGGTGAGCGGTACAGAGCCATGATTACCAACTTTTTCGTGACTCAATTGAAAGGCATTAATGTTGCAGACATGTGATTTCAGCAGAACGGCGCCACATGCTACACAACGATACAATTAATTTACTGAAAGAAACATTTGACGAACGATTAGTTTCACGAACTTGATCTGTTAAAACTGGTCACCTCATTGGTGCGATTTGACGCCATTAGATTATTTGGATAAGTATAGTCACATGCCTACGCGGATAAACCAGAAACAATTGAGCACTTGGAAGCCAACATTCGACGCATTATTGTGTGAAAATTGAACCTTCAGATTATGGCAGGTACGTACCAGTCACCAGGCGGCCACATGCCCGAAAACCAATTTCATGGATATTAAAATCATTTTATTGTGTTTTATTTCAATTTAAAATTCATTGCGTCCAAAAAAAAACTATTGACGTCTTATTTATTTTTGGTCCTTATTAATTTCTAGTATCTATGAACTTTGTGAGAACTTCTTGATTGAAATAACGTTTTGTAAAAATTATTCAAGCTATACGATGCATCATTTGCACCGTCTGCGGCTGATAAAATCAAATCAATTTTCTACGGTGACTTCAAACTGGTATATAAGAAGCTTATATAGATAAGAAAGAAATTGAACTTTTATATGTTACTTCTTATATACATTCAATACATATACATATATTATGGTATACGTAGGTATATGTGTATGTATATTTATGTTTACTATGTAGCGTGGTAATAAAAGATTTTTTTTTTATGTCGGTTGGTGTTGTTATTTTTTTATCATTATTGCCATTGCCTGAGGTTGTATGAATTGAAATTAGATTCTATTATTTTCTTATTGTATTTCATCTTCTTCTTCTTTTATTTTATTTTATTTTAGTTAAATTAATTTTTATTTTGCTTATTTTTTTTGCTTCTCTTGAATTTATTTATTTTTAATTTTCAAACAATAAGGATGCTTTTGAAAGACATCTTTATTGTTAAAGTTTTTGAATTATTTATTGGGGTAAATTGTTTTGATATTTTTTTTCCTGTTTTGTGTAGATGTTGTTGTTCCTGTATTTTATTTCTTGTGGATAAAAAAATCTATTTCTGTAATTTTGTGAACAATAGAGTAGGATTTTTCCATACTACGTTTGGATAAATTTATAATTAGATTTTAATATGATTAAGCAACTGGCACCTTAGATCCTACAATCTTTATTATAGCACGTACATATATACACAAAACTGAGTATTTGAATTTGTCATGGCAAAAATAAAATATTTTCCATTCATCCTGCGATTACCCAACTGTGTTAAAATAAAATATTAAACGACAGATTACGAAATTATAATCGCATTTCAACTAATTATCAAAGTACTTGAGAAAAGCGTTCAAGACGGTATAGCAAAAAAAAAAAAAAAATAAGAAAACCAACATTCCCATCTTTATAAATCACACGAATAAAAAACCGCCATAATTTAATATAGAGAACAATAAAAATATTGTGATTAAAAGTCTAAGACAACAGAACGTATATAGAATGAAAAATGAAAATTCTGTTTTTCTTTTAATAAATTGTACACATGTATACCGCGAGTGATAGGTAGAGAGTGATAAGAAAGCAAAATGAAAATCAACCAACCTCACATCCAACAACAAATTTATATAATAATACGATATTAAAAAGAAAATGATAGATGATGGCGAAAAGACGACGAAGACTTTAGAGACAACTAAGATGGCAAAGAAGAAGACTACTTCAAGTAAAAGTGTAAGTTCCAGAATACATAATAATGATGATAATAACAGAACTTTTAATTAATGATGGAAATGAATTATTTATGGAAAAAATAAAATTCTTGTACATACTCGTACGTATAGAGAGTAAAGTAGAGTAGAGACGAGAAGAGTAAAATGTTATAAGAAAATGGGAAGAAAAGCAAAAATTCTTTTAACTTTTTCTAAATTTTATTGTATTCTATATATACATATTAATGTACGTATATATGTATATTGTACTAGTCTATATTGTACACAGGGTGATATAATTGAAATAATTTAATTAAATGTCAGAAAGGACTTAAAAATTATAAATTCACTGTAATTATTGAAATGTTAAGAAAAATATATTTAATTTTTCTTTTCTTGTTATTGAGGTTTTTCGCGAATAATTTAACTCATTAAAATTTTAGATTTTTGATGTAACGTAGGTTGTTGTTTTGTTAGTGTTAACATTGGTTCGTAGTCGTTCTTGTCACTTGAGATACATGGAAACAGTCAAAAATAATTAATAAAAAGTAAATGAATTTGAAAAGTTCTTAGTGTTTCGAAGAAATGATGTCTTGAGCAAAACGGACGATGAGAATCATATATACATGCAGCACGTAAGTTGAATTTCGCTAAAAACGTATGTGTTGGAGTGCTCATTTTAAATGGTGAACAGAAGTAAAATTAAGTTTAATATCAATCTGAATAGTCCTGATGGCTTCCAGTATTACTTTCATGACTTAAGAAAGCATAAAGTATTTTTCAACCTCAGTTAAGGAAAAATAGTAGGGTGTGCCGTTTCTTATTATGGTGAAGACTTAAAATTCCAGAGAACTCAGCGTGATTGATAATGTTTCTAGACAGATAGCACGAATTGGATTAGCGATCCAAATATAGAATTGCTTTAAGGGCATTAACTGAGATAATTAAGCAGCTTGGTGGCACATCTTTAAAATTATAGTTAAATGGTAAGCAAGTTTATTGACCATATTTTGTAAGCTATTATCAATAATTTGCGGTATTGTAACAATTGGCTAGTTACTGATTAAATTTAATTTTTAAGGAAATATCGCTGCCATATAATTGTGTTGGAAGTGTGATCGATATAAATAAATAAGCGCACAGCTATAGGTTCCCACATGGCTTTTCAGCAATTTTCGTGGAGGCTAAGTTTAAATTATAGACGCCAAATATCAATATTTTTAAATATCAACTCAACACAAACATTTTGAGAATGTGTGCCATTTTGAATTTCTACAACCTCTATTACAAGATCGGTTCGGTATAACGACTATTACTGCTTGCAACGGATTGTTGAGGACAATTTATAAATGGATCAGCATTGTGCATTTTCATCTATATAAACCATTAAGTTAAATGATTAGCTTCACTTATATTATGTTTTCTTAACTTAGGTGTTATAGAATGGTAATTGGGGGCTTTAATGCTAGCGCTGGCAGAAATCAGGCCGACTTGTGTGAAAACATAGTTCCGTAGTCCCAACACGAAACTGCAACCGGTAATGGGGAGAGAATGGTGTACTTTGTAATTGCTGACGACCTTAGAGTAGCAAGCACGTTCTTCCCTCACAAACCAATACAGTTAACAACATGGATCCAAATTCGCAAAACATCTCGCAACCAAATTTAACACGTGGTTATTTCAAAAGGGCAAACTCGGGTCGTGCAGAAGTCTGGGAACACGGTGAAATGCATAGGACGTTTCGACTGTGAAGGTCTGATATATCAAGATCAAAAGAAACGATATCAGAATCTTGTCAGCGACAACATTAAGGAAGCTAATTGCCAGTCTGACTGTGTGAACCCCTCTAGGAGGTACTGAAAATTTTGGTTGTCAGTGCTGCTCGACAGACTTTAGGTATAGTGAAAGTTAGAACCAAGAATGTTTGGTTTGATGAAGAGTGTCGTCTTGCAGTCGAGCAACAAAATATAGCCGTAGTGATTGCTCTTCCATGGGGTATGTAATGGTAGGGTGGGATGGTGTTGTTATACTATCAAAACCACACACACACATACCCAGTTATGTATATGCGTATGGTATTGTATGTATTCAGTGCAGTAAGTTATCTATTTAATTGTGTTCGTAATGTGTTCCGTACTATCCAAATCAAATATATATAATTTAATTTTAATTTGTAATTGGCCCGCGATATTTCGACGAAGAGCAGCACTCCCAAGCTCCTTCTGACCGTTGGCAAAAAACCTACCCAATCCATATTCAGTCAAAGGGAGAATTCTATTAACAAACGCAATTTTATTAATAAATTTTAAATTTTGGGATATTATTTATTTGTTCGCCCAAATAATTTATGTAAGCCGAACGTCAAAAATATTAGTAAACATTTTTAATTTTTATTAAATTAAAATACAAAACTCCACAAACGCAGCCAAACTATAGTTTTGGTTGTAAAACTAAAGTGATTTTACCAAAGTAAATCACTATGGTTGAAAGATGTTTAATCTTAAAAAGTCACTGGAGTTTAACCAAATCCAAATTCCACGAAGTGTTTATATACAAGGTGGGCCATGTGTGGGTCTTTTTTTCAATCAATGAATTTTAGTACAAAATGTTATCTGTTCTAAAAAATTCTTTGATTTATGAAAAGTCAAAAATATGCAATTTATCATCATGGCATCGCTACCAACACAACAACCCATTTTGATTGTCCAAATTTATTATGAAAATAAAAAAAAGCACATGACAGTTTTAGTCGATATGGACGTCCTACTTACCGTGCAACCGGTAAAATTAGTAATCATTTTGAAAAAACTGGTTCAGTGGAAGGTTGTAGACCGTATCAAAATGTTCATAAAGTTCGTACTCCTGATGCAGTTGCAGCTGATCGTGTAAGTGTTCGTAATGAACCAAGCACATCAACCATGTATCGTTCACAACAACTAAACATTTCATGAACCACATTACAACTCATTTTGCATGTTGATCTTCATTTCCATCTATACAAAATTTAACTAACTCAAAAAATGAAGCCACCAGACCATTTAAATCGTCGTCGTTTTGTTAATTGGATGCTTGAACAAAATGAAGATTTCTCATCAAAAATCATCTTTAGCAATGAAGCTCACTTTCGCCTTAATAGGTACGTCAATAAGTAAAACTGTCTAATTTTTTCTTTGAAAACGAACAGGAAATTGCCCTTACAGTGAATGGGGAACGTTATCGCAACATGTTAACTGTTTCTTTGTGGGCCAAATTGAATGAATGGTCGTGTCAACGACCTTTGGTTTCTACTGAACGGTGCGACATGCCACGCAAACTGTGCAACAATCCATTTATTGTCAACAAAATTTACTGATCGCATAATTTCGAGAAATTGTGAATATTCCTTGGCCAACAAGAAGCCCGGATTTAACACCACTTGATTATTTTGTTTGGAGTTTTTTTGAAAGGTATGCTAATCATCCACAAACCATTCAAATTTATTTTACATTGGAGCTGAAATTGATGTCATTGATCCGTTTTTATTGGAAAAAATCATCGGAAATTTTGATATTCGGATGGGCATATGACCGATATTGTTTTTCATACCTAAATGGCATAGAACCACCTTTCATTATCAATCCAAAATTTTGACTTTTCATCCCAAAATGTGTATTTTATTTACAAAGAAAAAGGACTAACAAATGGCCCACCCTGTATATTTTAATCATTTATGTTGATGTCTGAAAGAAAACAAATCGATTGAATTGCTAGTTATAGTTATCTTTTATTAATTTGTTAACTTATTATATACTCGTGTATGTCATAACATTAAATAATGTAAACAAAAGACATACTGCGCACAAATGATGGTAGTATTGTTGAGTTGGAACCATAATTTTTTAACCATAATTTTCGCACTAGATTACTGATTAATGTAGATTGATTACACTACCCAAGTATAACAAAACTGAAAATTTGAATCTAGTACGAAATTTTTTCCGATTTTCGGTAGCAAAAATCGGGAAATGATGAAATTTGGTTTCCAAATTTTAACACTTACAGCGTTGCTGTATTTTTTTTTTATTTTTGTCAGAAACGCCATTTCGGTTGATTATCTTTTCTTGCAGTGAAATTTTATATGTTTTATTTTCGAGTGTTTTCCATGTTACTTAATTTAAATTAATTTTATGTTTATAATAAGTTATTAATTATGTGTCTATAAATATATTTTTTTTGTGTGTACATAAATATAAATTTCGGACGTGTATAATTTTTTTAATGTTTTTTTTATAATGTTTTTTTGTTGTTCATATCATTTTGTTCAATCATTTATCGAAAGGTAAATATTTTGTTATGATTAAATAAGGTTATGTTTAGTTAGTAAATTTGGTTTATCTCAATATTGGGGCAAATTAGATATTTTGGCACCTTTAAAACTAATCGTAATCTCAACATGTCAATAATTTCCTGCACACATCTCTGAACTTTTTATCTCGACAATAATTTTTCCGCTGTTGAGATGAACCAAATTTATGTGCCATTGCCTTACCTCAACAAATTTTTTTATTTATATTGATATTAAATTATTTTTAAAAATATAGGTATCTTAAAATTCAGAGATGTCGGAACGGACCAGACAAAGGCGAATGAAGCTAGAGTTACAAAGAAAGCTTCCCCATAATACATCACAATCAACTTAATTCGACGTCAAATGGCTGTGAACTAATAATCCCGTGATTATAATTAAATGTACTAAGAATTAATTAAATTTAAGAAGAGAAATGTTTTTTATTATTAATTTTTCATATTTAATAATTAAATGTATTTATTAAAAACCGTTAAAAAAAATTTGTTACTTACATTTTCAAATTTAAATCTCTGCCGCTAAAATCTATAATAAAGGCTCCGCCCACATTTTGTTGAAAACATAACCTAAAAAATAAAAAAATTAAAATTGGGCGGATTACTCCAGCACTCAATGCCACAATGGGCCCACGGTGCAATACCCGGACAAACACAAATACTTACACATTAAAAACACCCAACCGTGATTTTTGGTCACCACCGGGAATCGAACCCGAGACCCTCGAATAACAAGGCAAGCACGCTACTTACTGTGCTAACGAGGCCGACAAAAACATAACCTAACTCTTTTTCATCATTGTCCGACTATTCGCGACAACGTTCATAGTAAATCTTACAATAAGTCGGACATATTTGATGAAAAAAGTCGGAGAGAAATTCATCAATTTTTCCGAAAAATGCGAAAAATGTCGGATTTCGTTATACTTGGGTATGGGATCAGATAATTACATTTTTATTATTAGCGAGTATGTTTTTTGTGAGGAATATTTTTGTGATCACTTTGCGGCTGGCGAATTGTGAGTCTAAATTGTGAAAGTGTTCTGTTTTTTCTTTAAACATGATGCCTAGTTCCTAGTTATGAATTACATATGAAATAACACTAAAATTGCTAGAAAAAATACAATATTTGGTTAATTTTCATTTGAAAATGTTTCAATTGATGATCAAACTGAGTTGACAAAAGAAATACGTAAGAAATATAAAATCTAAGAACAACGTACATAAAAATGACGAAGAATGCGCTCTGGCTAAGAAGAATAATAGTACAGATTAAAACAAATTATAAAAGTTAAACTGTAAAAAAAACTATCCAGCTGTTATTCAAGATGAAAATTTATAAATTTTCTCAACCTTATATACTAATAATGTGTATACAAAATGTTAGTGCATCACACACCTAATCCAAAGCATTGCAGCACAAAGCAACTATGTATACACAGAGTAAAACTTGATTATATTCAATTAACTTGGAAACTCAAAGAAATTATTAAATTAAATAAATTACTGTTATATACTATTACAAAAAAAAAAAAAAAATTACAAAATCGAGCAAAGTACTAGTAGTAATATAGTAATAATAATTTTCCTTATAGTAACACTTTAAATCAATCAAAATTCGAAAAAAAAAAATTAAATTAAATTATTTTCTCAAGTGAATTCGGTATTTCATCTCATATTACAACATCTTGAGAATCGTAATCGAAATCGAAAAAAAAATAAAAAATAAAAAATTTAATTCACAAATCACAGATTTTCATCATCATTTTCCCATCTAATTTTCTTCTTACTCAAAGGATTGAAAACGTACTACAGTACGAAGAAGAAGTATAAGGATTTCAATTTCTATAGATATATGTTGTGTTGTTTTCCTTTTCTATTATACAGTAAGTATTACGAAACGTCGTACGTATATATGTACATACATATATACGATAATAAAAGATTGGAAAATCTACTCAATCAAGAAAATTGGAAAATCAAACAAATAATAAAAAAAAAAATTTAATTAAATTCTTTTAAGATTTTATGTATTTTATATTACGAAAATATATATTTTTCCTACTCGTCTCTATATATGTGTATAATGTGTGTATCGAAGAAAGTGAATTAGCAATGGTATATACTCGTATGTACGAGTATGTATGTGACCGGAACAAAATGTTAAATGAACCCGAAAAATATTATATCCAACGAGATTTTGATTTCAACTGTACAACTGACTAGGGAGTACCTATATATAATATTTTATTATTAAATAATTTTTATTAATTTTTTCAACGAATTGAAATTAAAAAATAAAACATTTCAACAGATTTTTTGATTCTTGATCACGCATCTGTGAGCTAAAAAATCTTGTTAGTTTTGAGAGCACGTCTCTTATATACGGATTAGTTTCGTCTCGACGACTAAAAAAGCTTAATATAAAATTATATGCTTTGTGCCAGTATATAATGTTTATATGTGGAGGTTATGGCACGATAGATTATGTGACTTAACAACATCTTTTTAATCAATCATTTCGTACAGGGACATATAGACGCTAAACTCAAATTGAAATAATGATAATCGATTAATAATAGATATCGCACAGGTGGAGAAAAAATCACGAACGAAATATTTAAAAAATAAAATTTCACTTCAAAATTGTAAAATGTTTAATATTTAAAATGAAATTTTAAAAACGGTCGTCAAATTGGATTTCAAATTTGAACAGCATCGAAATTCGATTTTAAACGAATTTTGCTTAAAATTCCGGTTCTTATTTATTTGTAATTGAAGAATGTCATTTAGCAAAACATGTTTTATATAAATTTAATATTTTTAAATTTAGTAATTTTGGATTGTAAGGTTCCGATTTTTTTTTTTTTTTTGATAACACACGGTAATCATATTTTGGTATACGCACTGTAATATGGTTGTATTATGGGCTTGCGAATTTTCTATTTAGTATTCAAAAAAAAAAATATGCATCAATGACAATGATGATTCATTAATTTGTTTTGGAGATATCGATATTTTGTTGATGGCACATTTGTATAGATGTCATTAGATGCCAATCGTTCAAAGCTTAAGCCCGGTTTGCGACCAGAATAAAAAAAAATAAAACTTTGAAACACGAATTTTCGGTTATACTTTTGGAAAGCTTGATGGTTAAATTGTAGAAAACTTCGACTTGGCTGAAAGATGGAGAAAATAAAATGGCAGATGGCGAGACATCCGGCATCTTTCGCGAAAATGGGTATATAAAGGAAAAACGGTATGCGTGACGGGACAGACAGACAGAAAGAAAAGAAACGAAAACCGTGTGCGATACGAGAGAGCAGAATTTTTTTTTGTGTTTGAATTTGAAGACGATTCAGAGTAGATGAATTATTGTTGTATTGGAGCCAATTTGGATTTTTTTTTTTGGATTTTTTTTTTTTTGGATATGCAGTTCAGGCTTGCCGCCCTCGATAGCACAGTAAGTAGCGTGCTTGCATTGTTATTCGAGGGTCTCGGGTTCGATTCCCGGTGGTGACCAAAAATCACGGTTGGGTGTTTTTAATGTGTAAGTATTTGTGTTTGTCCGGGTATTGCACCGTGGGCCCATTGTGGCATTGAGTGCTGGAATAATCCGCCCAATTTTAATTTTAAAAGTTCAGGCTTGGGCCGATGTTTTATTTTGAAGAGGTGATATATATATATATATATATATATATGTATATATATATGTATGTATATATATATATATATATATATATATATATATATGTATATATATATATATATATGTATATATATATAATTTTTTTTATATGTGAATAATTGATATGTTAAAGTAATGTTATAAGAACTAAGTATTTAACATGATTGTGATTTAACTTTAATTAAATAAATTAAGAATAATTAATTGGTTAAATTTATAATAATTTATAATAATTTTGATAACTATTGAGTTAAGGGCATAACGTGGAAACCTGAAAAGAAAAAAAAAAAGGAACAAATAAGTTATAAAATCATAAATTCGAGAACTCGATTAACATATTATGCCTCTTAAATTTTAAAGTGATAAGATATATATGTGATTTACCCCTGGACTGTGATTAATTATTATATAAAAGATTAAGTGTGTGGGTATTACAACCATTTTTTTTGTGTCCTGGAACTACCATGAAATATTCCGGAAGTAATGCAAATTGTTTGGATGCGGATGTTTTCTTAACCATTGAAGGCCACATGTTCCTGTCTGTCTGTCTGTCCCGTCACGCACACCGTTTTTCCTTTATATACCCATTTTCGCTGAAGATGCCGGATGTCTCGCCATCTGCCATGTTATTTTCTCCATCTTTCAGCCAAGTCGAAGTTTTCTACAATTTAACCATCAAGCTTTCCAAAAGTAGAACCGAAAATTCGTGTTTCAAAGTTTTATTTATTTTTTTATTCTGGTCGCAAACCGGGCTTAAGCTTTGAACGATTGGCATCTAATGACATCTATACAAATGTGCCATCAACAAAATATCGATATCTCCAAAACAAATTAATGAATCATCATTGTCATTGATGCATATTTTTTTTTTTGAATACTAAATAGAAAATTCGCAAGCCCATAATACAACCATATTACAGTGCGTATACCAAAATATGATTACCGTGTGTTATCAAAAAAAAATATCGGAACCTTACAATACACCATTTCGTCAATAAAAAAAAATTAATTAATTAAAAGAAAATTAATTTATTTTATTTTTATATAATTATAAATTTTTTTATTCAAATAAATATTATATTTGTATTTATACCCATTTTGGGTTATTAAAGTTATTGTTATTTATTAAATTTTGGCACGCTACAGGATTGGAAGCAATAAGTGTACATTCCTAACAAAACAATTTATTCTTATAAAATAATAATTTATTGATGTTTAAAATTAAAACGTAATTCATTTAAGTTTCACATACATAAAATTTATTCAGTCATAAAATTATTTATTTTTTATTATAATATTTTGCATGTTTGACAAAAATAAAAACATGTGTTTTGTACAAGTATTTTGCGGGCACAAGTAATATCTGTTTTGTTGTCGTTAGACGACGAACAAAAATTGAACCTCCTCTACTTACCCCGATTTGTTTTATTAATTTGGTGCCAGTCTCCGGTTTTTAATCAATGGTTCTACGAGACATCGACCCAGTTCCTCCAACAAAGTTCGTCGTTTAGCAAGTTTTCCAGCTTGCCATTCTGTACTAATTTCAGACAAAAGCACGAACCCATTGTAAGCTGAGATATCCACAATATTATAAAAAACAGTCATATGCCACCGATTTGTCTGACGTCTACACGTGCAAGTAAGGACCAGCTTATCTATAGAGTGTCGACTGAGCCTTATTTGTATTGCTATAGTTCAGAAATATATTTGATTTTCTATATCATTTCTAGCGCTAATTCTAGCATCACGGCGCATTGTGGTCATTAGAGTAACATTTTTATTCATTTTTTGGAGATGCGACACGTCACACGACGGTTCACTATCAGGAAATAAAATGTTTGAAGAGAAAGTCTCTTTTTGGTGTCTAAAATTTATCGGCATTTCGGTTTATTTTTTCTGATAGTGCTTATCATTGTCAAGTGCTTCTTTAGCAACATTTGTGTTAACTGATACGAGTTGAACAAACTGTCACACGTAATATTGTATCCTTTTGAGAACTGGTTATTTATCAGTATTAATTAAATTAAAACAGTTTTAAAGGCCATTACTGGCCCCTTACTGAGTCAACAATTTGGCTCCAGCGGTTTCGATCCCGAGCATGGTCTTCATACTGTCTAAGACAATCTGAAGAGGCCAAGTCGTTCTCTGCACCGTGGAGACATCGTCGCCTGCAACGACTTCTGCGCCTACCATATGGTGGCTCTCCTTTCAGAGATCGCTGTACAATTCGTTCCGGATCAGCACGCAGATCGTGCCCGAGCCAGCGTACTCGCTGCGATCTTACTTCATGTACAATATCGGGGATCTTCATCAGATCTCTGATCTCGATATTGTACAGAGCTCGGTAGGTACCATCTATTTCGCGTTTAGGGCCGTAACTCACACGCATGACTCTTCTCTCAAATGTTAGGAGCCATCTCTCGTACTCATCCGTCAGCTCCCAACTTTCACATCCAAACATAACAACGGGCCTGACCAACGCTTTGTAAAGCTTCAGCTTCACGGCACTTGATAAGTGTTTAGATTTTACCAGTGGCCTTAGAGGATACAAAGAACGACTGCCAGCTGCCAGCCGCACTTTAATATCCTCACCCACACTGTTATCGTGAGTGATAAGAGAACCCAAATATTTGATCCTCCTCACTCCCTCAAACGTGTGGTGGCCACTACTAAAATCTGTTGTGCCATTGTCCCTAAAACCAGAGATCAGGTATTTCGTTTTGGACTCATTGATCTGAAGTCCAACTGAAGCTGAGAACTCTACAAGCGGATCAAGTATTTCTTTCACTCCGTTGCTATTCAGTCCAATCACGCATATGTCATCTGCATATGCAAGCACCTGATTGGACTGGCGATATAAGATGTTGCGGTGAGGTGTTTCAGTTTTACGAAAGATGTACTCCAACATGAGATTAAAGAGTATCGGGGACAGAACATCTCCCTGCCGAACACCCGAGTTAACGGCACAAAAATTGTCGATAGCCTGTTCTCAACTTTAACACAGCATTGAGACTGCGTCACTGTCATCCTACATAGTCATACCAGTTTTGTTGGCATTCCTAGGTATTCTAGAGCAGACCACAAACTCTCTCGATTGATCGAGTCATAGGCCTGCCGGAAATCCAGGAACACCTGATGTACGGGGATGGATGTCTCATAATATTTAGACAGAATCATCCGCAGCGAAAAGACCTGATCGGTGACTGATCGATTCGGACGAAATCCTCCTTGATAATCACCAACCAAGCCCTCCGCTAGAGGAGTGATTCTATCCAATACAATGTAAGACAGTAACTTGTATGCTGTGCAAAGGAGAGCTATACTGCGATAATTCTCACACTTCAAGCGGTCTCCCATCTTGAAGATGGGGCATATCGCGGCCACTTTCCATTCGTCAGGCATAACTTCGGTTCGCCATACTAATCGAATAAGGTCGAAAAGACAGTTCCACAAAGTATCCCCTTCGAATATCAAGAGCTCCGAATTAATGCAGTCCACTCCAGGTGAACGGTTTCGTTTCAATCTCTGCATGGCTTTAGTGAATTCCTCATGGGATGGCTCCTCAGTGCATATCCCCGCAGTCTGTATTAGAGGTGGCTCAACAACAGTCTGTGACGCATGATGGACATCAAGCAGGTCAGTAAAGTGTCCACTCCATGCGTCAAGTACTGCGTCGATGTTGACACAGAGGTTTCCATCCCGGTCCCGAATGGCGGTTGACGTAGGCCTGAAAGTAGGGTGCATTCCAGTAATTCATTTAAAGAAATTAAGCGAACTGCGCTCATTGCTGAGTTGTTGTACTTTCAGAACCTTGGCCTCCCACCATTCTCGCTTCTTCCGTCTTCAAATTCGCTTAGCTGCCCTTCTTGCAACAGCAGCCTTGTTTTTCCTCGCGATTGTGAGACGTTGTTGCACATTATGAGCTATATTTTGTTGCTCAACTGCAAGACGACACTCGTCATCAAACCAATCATTCTTGGGTCTGACTTTCACTATACCTAAAATCTGTTGAGCAGCACTGACAACCGAAGTTTTCAGTACCTCCCAGACAGAGTTCACGCAGTCAGACTGGTAATTAGCTTCATTAATGTTGTCGCTGACAAGATGATATCGTTTCTTTTGATCTTCATTTATCAGACCTTCACAGTCGAAACGTACCATGCGTTTCGCTGTGTTCCCAGACTTGTACGAAAACTTCCATCGTAGCTTTGCAGCGACCAAATGATGATCGCTGCCTACGTATTTGGTAGCTGACCGATAAGTTCTCACATCCTGCACAACCTGAGCCCATCCTTTAGAAACTAACACTTGATCAATATGGCTGCGGGAAGTTCCGCGAGGATGTGTCCATGTCTCTAGATGTATGTGTTTGTGAGGGAAGAATGTGCTTGCTACTCTAAGATCATGAGCAACCGCAAATCATCCGTACATCATTCTCTGACCATTATCGGTCGCAGTTTCGTGTCGGGAGTACGGACCTATGTTTTCACACAAGTCGGTCTGATTTCTGCCAGCTCTAGCATTAAAGTCCCCAATTACCATTCTAACATCGTGTTCGGGTATAGATCCCATCAGATCGTCCAAGTCATTGTAAATTAAGTCTTTATCTTGGGGCTGGCTGACTTCTGTGGGCGCATGTACACAAATTATCGACAGGTTAGCTAACTTCATGCGCAAGCGAAGCTTACACAATCGGTTATTGACTGCTTGGAAATCCAAAACAGCGTTCTTTACCTGCGGCCCAAGAAGAAATCCAGCTCCAAGATTTCCGAGGTCATCTCCACTGTAGAACAACGTATAGCCCTGGGGCACATGGTCCCCACTTTTAGGCCAGCGAGTTTCTTGAAGAGCAACGAGTTCCAGTCGATACTCCTTCATGCACGTGATTAGGCTCTCTAACGCTCCTGATTTTCTAAGTGATTGCACGTTCCACGTTCCGATCCTAAATCTCGTGTCCGGGTACTTGAGCGGGGGTCCGGTGTTGTTTTGGCGGTATCCATTTTTCTTTTTGTTGACTTTATAAACACTATATTTTTTTACGGATGCGGGTCGTCAGCCCAGCGATCCAACCATTTAGTCGCCTCCTACGACAAGCAAAGGATACTGTGGTGGTATTCTTGGAAAACATGTTCGTGCAATTTTGATTTACGAGACATGTGAGTGCCCCCCGACCACAGGGGCCTGTTATTTATCAGTATATATTTGCATATTATATGCATAAGGATTTCCTGAGTTACATAATGCCAATATTTTTATACCGTATTTTGAGGGCTTGCTGGGAATGTAGAGAAAGGACACCGTCCTCTGGGTTCTCTGTAGGATTATATAAGCACTGTAGTATATCTACCCACCTATCCCATATTTCACGGATAGCAACAAGTTTATCCCTTTGACGTCGTTCACTTCATATGCTTTTGTCATCAAATCGAATCACCCTTGAAATAGCGTAGAACCTATTCAACGACATGGTTACTTTGAATATAGGGCGACCTGTAGAAGAACTCCATACGCTTTCGGTGGATTCGTTGCAAGATCTATAAACACCAGCAAGCAGTAAGAGATCAATATATTATGTCAAAAATTTTTCTCCTGTTAGAAATGTCCATGCTACACTAAACAATGCCTCGCCTTCTTTGTTTGACATCTCGATTATTTTTGGTAGTATGTTTCGGTGAAAAAATAGAAGAAAGCTTGATTTTATATCTGTAATTCTGAAAATAGCGTATCTTGTAGCACCAGGTTTTAGAATTATAATATTTGCATAAACTTGTTGATTAGGAGGATACCTTTTCATCGTCGGACAATAAATCCTCAACCTCACTTTCAAACATAGATAAATGATCAACTTCGGATGCATCACTATCACCACCTTCACTAATGAATAAACGTTTCTCTTAATCACTTTCCATTTTAATAAATTTACATTTTAATAATTTAATAAATTTCCAATTTATATTTATAAAAAATGTATAATTCACTACAAACTGAATATTCTCGTAAAATATAAAATTTCAAATATTAGATCAACTCGATGAAAATTGAACGAGACTTTCGTAAAAAAAATGGAGAATCATAAATTGAATACACTGAATACACTTGAGTACACTGAACGAAAGATTATATTTTATGATTCGTTTTTATATAAAATAGTGAAACTCCACATCGGGTCATATCAACCTGAAAGATCATACGTGTGACAAAGTCTCATTAAACTGTAATAAATTAAACAAAAATTGTATTCCCTGTAAAATAACATAAATAATGAAAAGTCATAAGATTTCAATTGAATACAAGCCGTACTAATAAAGTTCTAAGCAACCAAAATACTCTTCGTGTCATATAGACCCGAAACACAATAGGAAGGTTAAAATATTCTAGAATTTGAACCCTAATAAATTTATGATTTCTCGAATGTGACAATTTTGGACCAAAGATATTGGCCATTTTAAGGTCTCCCAACATGTTTTCATCACCAATCTAATATTGGTTGCCAAGATAGGGTATTTTGGTAAGTTTTGAGCAATATTCAATTATTAAAAAGTGAGGTTAGCGTTCCAATACCTGCGCTCATATGGGAAGTTGAACTCAGATGTTGTTTGTTCACATTGTAACGAAGGTTTGTGAATTTGGAAGTTTCCATGTAAATTAAAATTAAATTAAATAAAATTAAAACTATGGAACCTGATAAAATTCGCTTCGTCATCAGAAAATATACTGGTTCATTGCCCTTGACGGTCATTCTAGCGCGGCTAAGGCTCAGGAGCAGTGGGGTGGGCTTTCAAGGGTTGAACTCAGTCTTGATAGACCGTAAAAAAAAAATACCAAAAAATAAACAATTCTCTCAATTATTAGGGTTCATCTCAATTACGGCAAGTATCATCACCACGGTAAGTATTATATAAGGGTAAGTATATTTAAGCCAATGGTAAACAAAATGGTTGAAACAAAATGAAAATTAAACAAAGTAAAGTTGAACCGATCATGTCATCACTCACCTTGGTCACACTATTATCAAATCAAAATTCTAATTCATATTGGCAAAATAAAAATATATAGGAATTCTTTCAAAATAAATAATTAAAGACATTTTATTAAATTGAATTAAACAAGCTGGTTAATTAGATAAATAATTAATTGTATATATAAAACATGTGATACTTTAATTTAAGCTTTAAGTTTAGATAATTAAATAGAATTTAATAAGGAATATAATATTTGTAAATATACGTATAAGTTTGTAATGCTATCATTTTTAAATTTTTGTTTAGATGTAATAAACTTATGCTAAATTTTTACTAAATAATTCTTAAAATTAACAACAAAAAGAACTTAACTAAGAAAAGAATATAATAAGTAAAATAAATTAAACAAACAAAAAAAAAATTAACAATTATGTATCAATAAAAATATAAACCTGGGGCCCTACTATCACTTTCGACAACGATTTTCGACGACGGTCGTTTTCCTATAGTAGGCAAAGAAAGAAAAAGGAAAACAATATTATACATTTACTATTGTTTACCTTTTTCTTCCTTTGCCTACTATAGGAAAACGACCGTCGTCGAAAATCGTTGTCGAAAGTGATAGTAGGGCCCCTGAGTGTGTTTTTGGTTTCGGCTGTGTTGCACTTGATGGAGATTGATTTTATTATGTATGAATTATTATATTATGAATGAATATTATTTGATTGTAGTACTATGTGGTTAGCAGCATATATTCCATATTTTTGTACTTAGTTTAATCTATTTTATTATTTTGCGTATTATTAATTTACCTATTATTAATTTACTTATTATTTTTGTGTTATACACTCAGAGTGTATATTTACATAAAAAAAAAGGTATATAACGTAAAACAATAATTTACGGTACTAGGAAATATCACTTATTAATCGTACGACTTTTTACTTTTGGTACGTCACTAATTTTATATAAAGATCTCTTTAAAAGAAGTCACGAGATCACACTTTAGCACACACATAATTTTATTTTAATTATTTAAATATTTTTATAAAGTTTAACAATAAGGTTAATTTATAATAAATATACATATGACATAGTCTTATTTAAATTGATACAGTCTTAACATTATTGTAACACTATTACAATTATTTTTTTATTTATATTCCATGAATGTACATTGTACAATCTACGTATATTTAACTTATCACAAAAAAAAATATGGAGAAAAAAAAATATTTGTAACATATTCAATACACTACGTTTAACATACGGAAGATTTTAAATGTTACTCGTATCTTGATACTTAACAAGCACAAGAAAAATATCACAAAGTTCTTTTTAGCAAACTCAAGAATTTAATTTACACATAACACGTGTATTATAAACTTAACAAAAAAAAATTATTTTCATACAAATATATATAACATTACAACTAAAATTTTTGTTTTTGATATGGTATCGGAATATTAGCTCCGTCTCTTCTTATGGTAATTTGATAACTGACTACCTAAAAAAAAAATTCTTCCTCCACCTCAACTTTTACCATTTTTATTTTAATTTCTTGTATGTATTCATCACCGGATATTGATAATTGTGTTCGTTAATTTATTAACATTAGCAACTCAGCACAGTGGTCAATACCACTGTATCAACTATATTTGTAACACGGTGGTGAACAGGGCTGTGTTACAACATGAATGTCTTTGGATCGTTGTTTTGACTTGTATTTCGTGCATATTGGAGATGTAAATTTTGTTTTTGTATTGCTGATACTGGTTGCACGCCGCATAGAGTTTCGAGTTCGGAAAATGTTCTTTTATTTTAAAATTTACAGCACTAATTAAATCTGATTCATTAGTATTTGTGATGTTCTCGAAATTGCACATATCTCTCTTAAATGTTCTAATATTTGAGCTCTATGCTTTTGAAATATTCTTTGAAATTTCGTCAAAAAGTATCAGAATAACCAAAATAAGCGACAACAGCCTAGAAGAATGATCGGCTATGTATGATACGCCACTTAAAATAATAGAATGGGGGTATAAATATCATGTGAATACTATTCTTTATCAAGTCCGCAAAAAAAACAATTACATGATACAGTAAAAATTTTGGCAGAGGAGAACGACCACTTGTGTCACAACACAACGGTAAATTAGTCATACTATTCGAACTATGGTTCGTTAATCCATTACAAATTGATGAAAATATAAACAATTCTTAACCGTCAGCTGCCGGCTCAAAGGAGCCAAAGTAAAAGCTTAAGTATGTGAAAAATGAAACATTATTGTATTTGGTTTGCCAAAAAATCCGATAAGCCATTAGCAGTCTGGCGCAATGCTCTATTTACGGATAAGTCTTCGGTTTTGTTTTTAAATGGTGGTTGGGGTAAAATATTGTTTTATTCTAAAGCAAAAGAATCGTAGTATTTTATCGTCGAAACGAGAAGGTGGCGGAAATAATATTATGATACATTGTTGTATATCTCAATCATAGTATTTACATTAATAATTATTCACTATAGTGTCCACCATAGATCAAATATGGAATTAAAAATAATAAATTGAACTAAATTATAGGTTCTCTGCCCTACTCAAATGTAAGTTAATTAATTATAGCTGTGAATGCATATAATAGTAAATTGGAACTAATTTGAATTGATTTTCAGAAGTATCTCATAAGTCTGATACAAATTAATATCTGGAACCGAGTCAATTTCTATCACACTATAGCTCAGCCTATCCAAATCCTTTTTATATTATGTGTAAATCCTGCTTTAAATTTGGCCGAACACGCCAATAAAATCAAATTAAATTTAGACCATCAGTGTTATAATGAAATTTTTATGTATCGATGCAATTTAGAACTTGCTTTTGCTCAACATGTTGCCAACATGTTGCGGAACTCAATATAAACACAATTTTTGACAAGATTTTGTAATTTCATAAACAACACTCTGACACTCAGCCCGATTTAAAAAAATTTGATTTAAAATATGTTACCCAAAAACTTCAATCCATTATCAACATTGTATACGTATTAAACAATTGTCTACATCGGGGGGTCGACTATATCAAAATAATAGTCTCCTGCCTCTACGAATGGTGAATGGTTTCAATTTTATGATTTAATAATTAAATAACTTAGACTTTCGACCATAACCTTTTGCGCTACGATTAATATTTATTATTCATAAATTATAGTCAATGGTGTTACAGAAAAAAATGAAACTTGAATACCAAATTTTAGCCGACATTTCCAAGCACTAATATAGTGCAATGATTGTCCCACCACGCGTTAGTTGCGTGTAACAGAAACTCAAAATGTTCCATAAAACGTTATAAATTCTATTTCAACAACAAAATTCGGTATAGTTATCTCCGACAGCCATTGATCACATATCCTTCAGGTATATCACAGGCCTTGCCCATACCACCAACCAGGTGGTCGATACCCCGCTGCCATTTTTCCTTCAAACAAAAAGAACGAGACCGTATACATACCCATACGGAAATTTTTTGTTTTCTTGCAAAATTGGTTTAAGTACGATCGGGCATTCTTTTTGTATGTTAAAACAACTTTGAATATGACTCAAAGGGTAATTTATTCACTATTTTTGAGTTAGATAACTTTTTATTTTTTATTTATTTTTATAACACAGTCCACGGTATTGGATTTTTTTTTACATGTTAAAAACTTCTCAGGAGGGATGACTGCATGAAACCCGTTAGGTTCTTTGAACGTTTTCAATGTTTCAAATTTTCTGGCAACCGTCTTTTGTTTCGATTTATACTCTCCATCTGATTAAAATTCAAACTCCATGTCGGTATTTAAGCTTTTAGCTCATGTGACTAATTCTTGCACGTCATGGTACTAAACGTTACTAAACAATTCGTATGCATTGGTGAGGTTGAGTCTAGATGCCATTCTTATGATGGTGCCTTCTACTCCATCATAATGGTTACTTATCATGGGCTGTTGCATGGAAATGTCGTACACAATCGATTTCAAAATCATCTCATGGGCTGTTACTGTACCACCAGTAACATAATATATTTTGGATAAACTAGAAAATTTGCTCTTCTGAAATTGGATCTATTTATCGATGAATACAACAATAGTGTTGTGATCAAAATATCAGATATAATAGTATAGCTGTAGTGGCGTATAGTTATCCTTCTACAATACTTTTTTATAAATTACAAACGGATAATTGTTCCTTATTTATTATTCCAATGTAAACTTTGTGTTGCATTTTGCATAATAAATGAATAATAAAATCAGCAAAATCACATGAAACCAATTATGACATAATCCAGAAATTCATCTAGCAATTCTGCAGCACCCACACAATCGTAGCTCACTTGAAACAGCATCTTGTATCCCTCATAGTATACATCATTTCGGTCGTTTTTGTTCTGTGATTTTTTCAATAGATAAGCAATCGGTTTTGCCGGTCATTATCTGACTAACATCATCATCACCGGATTTATGTTCTGGAAGCCTCAATGGTCCATTCTCAATCTGAAGTTTTTTTTATGTTTGGACCATGTTTTGTGTAGCGTTATATTCGTCAAACAGGTCAGTAGCTGAATCTTATCACTGTCTTTGTTCAATAGCTTGAATTTGTTTTTCATTTGTTCCATGAATTCATTGTATACAGCAGCCTCCCTGTGATCTGTCATTGCCTGATCCAAAGACGCGATTCCACTAACTAAAGATGTTGAGGATGATGGTAAAAACGAAATTTTTTTGGATGCTGATGTTTTTCTCTGTGCGATTATATTTGTTCTGAAAGTAAAAAGGGTTGTAAAAACTTAGTTAAATACTTAGTTTAGGGGGCGCAGGTGTTTTATTGCGGAAATTAATATAAGAATTATTGAGTCATATTCAAAGGCGATTTTAGCATAAAACTAAGGTACTCGATCGTAAACTAATAAACTAATTTTACTAATTTTTTTAAACTAATTTTGCAAGAATTACATTTTTCGAAAATTGATAAACCAAATTGTCGCAGGATTTTTTTTTTGCTTATTTAGTCCACTTTTACCTAAAAAATGAGCCCTCTATCATTATTATCAACCATGTACTATGTTTGTTATCAACCATGTACTACATATGTATATAGTTATATGGAGTTCGAATCTGAGTTATGGATATTTGGATAAAATAATTTTGCTATGGAGTATGCTTAATCTTAGTTTAAGGAGAATATAAATCACAGAATTGCAATATAAAATAGAAGTAGTAGAACGTGTCATTTAAATCATAATAATTTGCAGAGTAAAATTTGGATTATATTAAAAAATCTATCCACAGTAATAACACGATCGGGAAACCGAGGCACGATAACAACGCTCTATACCTTGCTACGGTCAACGACAACCAATTAATTTGATTTAATTAATTTTGTTTTCTATTTATTGAATCAACATCCACCAAACAGTTTAACATAAATTCTTAATTTTCCAGTCTTCCATCTGATATGCTAATTTTAATCATCACCACCTCGCCATTTTTGTATTTTAGTCGTGTTGTTGATAATCAAACAAGCTTTCAAATATCTTGTACGATAATTTTCTTTAATTTCACTTTCACCTTATTTTCGACATTCACATCGTTTCCATTTTACTTTATGTTTTTTTATGGTTTTATCCATAAAAAAAAATGTAAATCATTATAATTCTTTGAGACATCTTGCTGCTCTAAATAAAAATGGCAACAAAAAAAAAGAAAAAAAGAAACGAATTTTTTTATCATTCATTCTCCGAAACAATAAAGACGTTCCAAGGTTGTTATTATTATACAGTGTAACATTAGAGTAATTGGAAATGGTTATTACTATACTACTATATATCCTTTTTGTCTCTCATATCGCGAAGAGAAACGGAGGGAAATACATGATCTATATAATATCATAAGAAACAACGAGCAGTAATGTTAAATATGTACATATACAATGTACATACATACATATATACTTAACCTACTAACATAATTTAATTTAATTATCAACTATTTAAAATTAAAATAAAATAAAAAAATTCCAATCCTTCGAGAGATATACTCGAACGGTAAAAATAAAAGAGTAAAAGATACAAAACGATACGAAATGTAAAAAAACACTTTGCATTTTAAATTTTTTTCTTTTTTCCGTTGGAAAAATTATTAAAGTTTTTTAATAAGAAAATTCAACTTTAACATACTATATATACACTTCTATTCTTAGTTTTTGTTTTCTTTTTCCACCACCCGAAAAATAGAAAAAACAAAAATGGTGGTAAATATAATAGAAAGAAATTGTTTCTGGTGTGAAAACCAACACAAAAGCTCGCAATGTATAAATGATAATACCTATACCAAAAAAGTTATGCACACATACATATATAAGAAACATTGTTTTTTTTATGCGGGGGAAGATAAGATTACTGGTGTGAAACGAATTCAATTTTTGTTGTTGGTGCGTTGTTCTTACTATTTGGCATCTTATTATTTTGATTATTATTATTGTTAACATTATTTTCCTGCCATCGTGTTTGAGACGTTTGAATGAAGAGTAAAACCGAGGTGGAATTAATAAAATTTTCCCGAAATAAAAAATTATAGATTAAAGTCAAAAAGCTTTTTATAACGCAAGAAAAAAAAATCGGAACATTTTATTTCTTGCAGGTCATACTTTTTATACATACATGTGTGTGAGGATTTATAAGCTGCTGTATACAACATCGGTAATATTTTCGATAATAAATGATTTGAACACTTGAAATGGAAATGTTGATGGGATTGTGTATTAGGTCGTGTTTTTCCCCTGTTAACAGTTATTTACATAATACCATTTATTTATTCCCGTTTGACTTTTTGTGGGTGGTATACATACGACGAACATATTACTTTGGAAATAATTTGGAATACACAAAATATTTGGTTTCGAATATTTTTCATTTTATTCGTTTGCTGTTTTGTTACCGAAGTGAAAGTTTATCTGGGACAAAGGTGAATGGGTTAGTCGAAATATGGACCATTTTATCTTTTTTTTGTGTATATATATGTATACATATTTAGGAAAGGAACATATTTACGAAACGGTGTGGGAGTGAGGTGAACTCGTTTGCGGATGATTGGAATTTTAATTTTCATAATTACCAGATAAATATCGCTTTCATTTTCAACACGAAATGACTTATGTATTTTTTTTCCAACTAGGGTGCTCCAAAATCTTAAATCTAAAATATTTAAACTAATTTTAATTTAAAGGACCATTGACGATTTAATATAGACTAATACCATTATTCCCATAGTCGAATTGTTTCATCCGCCGTGATAGTTGGCGCGTCATTTCATTTTAAAATTAGTATTTAGTAAAATTACTATTAGGTTGTTTTTTAGTTCGTTGTCTATAAGAGACAAATCAAATCCGTTGGAATTACTACACATCTTGTAAGGCAACTCCTACCTCTTAGGTTGTTTACTTGTTGTTTACATTATATTTTATATTTTTCTAATTTGTCCGGAATTTCCGGTTTAACAAAGACCACTTCAAATTTGTTTTAACCAAATTACACCAAACGGAATGTGGTAACGACGTCACCACAGTCAACATTTCTCGTTTTAACATAAGTACAATAAGTTATATTATTGAGGATGAAATATGGGCTGAATTTATAAAATTTTCCCACATAAAATACAAAAAAGGATCGAATTAAGCATTTTGATTAGGTTGTGTTGATGACTCCCATCTTAAACGCGTGATCAATTTTTTCCTTAACCTATCTATCACCATTCATTTCCTTATTATCACATAATTATTTTCATTTTCAATTCATTAAATTATAACATATTTAAAGTTCTGAAGTATTAACTGACAACTGACTCCTCAAAAGCCAATTTTCTCTCTTTATATTCCAAATGCCTCAATTTTAGAACAATATTTTCCTTATTATGTGTTTGCTTTGTCAATTTTTGTTTGTTTTAACACTAATAGTTTTCTGTTGCATTGTGCTTTTGCATATATTTTTCTGTCTCCTTTATCGACATTGTTTGAGATTCTAAAAGACGATGTCTTTCCCGGTTTTGTATTTTTTTTCGAATGCTCCGATGTTTTTTTTCGGATGGTGATGTCACTGCAGGTCGCAGATCCTTCTTCATGACCTTCAATTACATTAATTAACACAGTTTCTACTAAACAGTTTGGCTTCACTATAAGGCGGTATTGTATTTATTATTCTAGTAGTGCTGCCTGGTTCTACATTTAAGTTTGGTGATGAAGCTGCTGACGATAGACTAAAACTTATATTCATTGTTTCTGAAAAAATCCTGTCCAAACTCAAAATTTTTTATTACGAATAAATATTAAATTTATTTTATAAATTGATAATAACTGCCAACCTGATCCATCTTTCACAGGAAGTCTTATAAGGTATTCAGCTTTTCGACAAAACCATGTCAGGCATTGTTGCAACTTTGAACTATACTAAAATTGAAATAGCCTCTTGCCACCTCTACGTTTTCCATCATGGACTGCACGAGGCACTTAAACTTATAATAAATAAATAAATAAAATTCAACACATTCAATATATTTCACAATTAACAGAGTCAAAAAATTTACGTTTTAACTTTTTCCATAATGTGTTCACTTAAAAAAATCGTGCGTCTAAAAATGTCACCATACTCGACAAGAAACTGTTTTAATGACTAACAGAAAACAAAAAAACTCTTGTCCGAACAAACGTGACTCGACTAAGAGAATGAGAATGTAACAGTTATGGTTTTACAATTGGTGCTTGTCTAAATCAGCCTCGATGGAAGTGTAACTTGGCGTAAGGATATTTGGCTGGCTTATAATGTAATATGTACGTGAAAAACTAACAGAATTGATTAGATATAATTCAAAATTGGCTTTCTAAAACTTAATTTCGAAAATGAGGCAAACTAACGAAATCCTTGATGAGATCCGGAAAAGTCTTGGTGGCTACCTAAATGACATCGACCGATTCTTTAAATTATATGAATTCAGAAATATCATAAAATCTTAAAAATTGAGAATTAATTGTTCACATCCGAATAAATTGATAATAATTTTCGAAACTTAACTTTTAAAAGGAAGCATTAATTTTAAACCCGGAACTTGATTTAATTGTTTTGATATTTTAAGTTGCCTTGAAATATGAATGTTTAGCACATCCATAACATTTTAAATCTTCTAAATATATTTGAATTGGTTAACTTTTGTATAAGTCCGAATTAATTCGAATTAAAAATTATCAAGCTACGACTAAATTTAATATTTGAAAAAATCAACAATTTTCCATTTTCCGATAATTTTAAATCAAATTTTATTTCCCAAAATAAAATTCCACGTTCGAAAATTTTGGATTTTCCTAATTATTGATTAGAAATAAAAATTATGCCATCTATGAAGATTTGATAAAATATTTAATCCAAAATCGATGAAGATAAAAATTAGGGCTTTGTTTTTATTTCAGAATTTTAAAAATTATGCAAATTTAAGTCACCTGATTTTGAAAATTGGCTATTATTAAATTTAATTAAACTAAATTAAAAATATTAATTTTTAGTTTAATTTTAATTTATAATTTATTTAAAATTTCTTAATTTTGAAAACTATCAAAAAATTTTGAATTTTCCTAATTATTGATTAGAAATTAGAAAAATCGATGAATATAAAAACTAGGGCTTTGCTTTTATTTCAAAATAGCCAATTTTAAAAATTATCCAAATTTATCTCACCTTATTTTTAAAATTGATAATTGTTGACAATTTGGTTTAACAGTCAATATTAATCTACAATAGCTATATTAACACCTTCAGCGCACATAATTATTGATAACGTATTTTTAAGATGATGCTTATTGAGTTACACGATGAATAAAAAATGTGAGATGACGACGACAAAATGAAAATTCGCATCTGGTCAAACGATTGCTTGTGGAATGTGGAAAGCGACTTATATAAGGATAAACAACAAAAATTGGATGATAATTTTGTTAGGTATATACGTATTCTTAAAAAAACGCCCTAGTTATTTATTTATAAATTAGTTCTGGTGGTAATTAGTTTTGAATCATTTGTAATGGATCAATTTTATTTCATTTTTAAGTCGTGTCATTCCACAATTTTTTATTTAACGTGTATCTCCATTAACATTAAATGAATATTCATCAGTTTTGCTTATAAATATTCTCAACAATTCGAAATATACTGGAAATTGGAGAATCACTTTTCGGTGAGTCGTTCGTCTGAAAGCTACCTACTCGCACTGTAAGTTGGTTGGGCTGAGGGTGCTTATGTGATTTTATAAGTCTGTGGTATTTGTTATGTTTAATTAATTAAGAAATATAAATATTCGATTAACGAAATTATTTGTTATCATATGTTTTTGTACCAGTAAAATAAATCAATTGATAAAGACCTACAAAGTATGTTAAGCTGACATAATTTAACTTTTTATCAACTTTTAAATTTTTGTGTTTCAAAACTCTTCAGACGATACATTTTATTTTATTAAAGAGCATTCTAGCAAAGAATATTAATTACGTTATTTATCCCAAATACAATCACAAAAAATCTATATATTTCACCACTTTCAGCTAATCTTGGTATATCGGTATTGAATAAACAACAGGATAAAAATAGAAATTTATAGAACAGTATATAAATGTAGTATAGGACATGACCAAAAATATATCCTTATAAGATTCCCCGAAAATTGGTCGAAACACAATTTTTAGAAAAACAATTGATCCCAAAACAATTCACAGAAAAACAATTCATAGAAACACAATTCATAGAACCACAATTTCACGAATACACAATTCCTCGAATTTACAATTCATCGAATTCCCGTTATCAGGGAAAAATTCTGTATAGAAAAGAAGAATAAAAAAATTGAATGTTGATCATGTTGATCGCGTTGATCAACTTTCGATTTCAATTTTCTTGTATATAATAAAAGAAGATTAAGTTACGAATATGATGTAATCAATTCGGCAAATAATTTCGTTTTCTATATTTGTTTATGACAATATCGAATTTTTTATCGAGTTTCTATAGTAAAATATTATAAATAAATTAATTTTATTCAAAAATTAATAAATAAATTATAGAATTTATATTTCAAGTGTATATATTTGTTAATAAAAAATACCATTACTTATTAAACATTCATTTGTTAATAACAAATTATTTTATTTATAACTATATCAAGTAAATCAGAATTTTTTGGACAATTTTTATAAACAAATATAGTTTTTTATTTAAAGTTTCATTCAAATATTCATAAGAAAAAATAAAAAAAATTTGCCGATTTTTCACTATATTGTTAATAATAAATAAAATTTATGAACAAATTAATTGTTTATAAATTTATTATAAATAAATGATATTTAGTTGATAATATTATTCAATTTTTGGTTCAAAAATCAACTCGAAACTCGAAAAATCCCATAGTAAAATAACTAAATTCTATGAATTGTAAATTCGATGAATTGTTGTTCTAGCAATTTTCGTTTCCCATAGGATGGCTATATGAAAATTTTGTAATTGGTCGCATTCGTAATTTCTCGAATAATATACATCGGAATTTGTTGGGACATATTTTAATCGATCAATAAATTCTTTCTTCTGGATTTGGCCATCAAAAATTTATTTGTTTATAACAATATCGAATTGTTTTATAGAGTTTTCTTGGTAAAAAACTATAAAAAATTGAATTTTATTCAAAATATTGATACATAAATTATTGAATTATACCACTATTGTTGTTAATTTATTTATTTATTTATACATAAATTAATTGTTTATAATATATTCTAATTGTTTATAATTTTTTTGGGCAATTTTTATAAACAAATATAGTGTTTTATTTAAAATTTCATTCAAATATTCATAAGAAAAAATAAAAAAAATTTGCCAATTTTTCACTATATTGTTAATAATAAATAAAATTTATGAACAAATTAATTGTTTATAAATTTATTATTAATAAATAATATTTTGTTGATAATAACATTCGATTTTTTTTAATTAAAAGTCAACCAGAAACTCAATAGAAAATAATCCCATAGTAAAATCAATTTTTTCGGCCAATTGTAAAAGATGGTTCGGCCTATGAGTTCTACATTTCAACAGAGGGTCATAGATGTTTTCAATTTAATCACCGATCGTAATCGAGAGGTAGAAGATTACTATACTATACTATTACTACTTATCATCCGATCAGTCACCAATAATAATAATTCTGAGTACCAGAGAGTTAAAAGCAGAACCACCTCAACGTCTAACAAATAATTTAACTAAATGGGCTCTAAATAGAAATAAAGTCGAACAAAATTGCCAATTGGAACCGGAAGATATTGATGCGGCGGCGAATGATTTAACACATATATTTGAAATAGCAGCAAAAGAAACCATCGCTGATATTTAGATATTCAGCGATGGTTTCTTTTGCTGCTATTTACAACTCTGGAAAAGTTAATAACCCTACCTACACCTAATATACCACAACCAACAATAGGACAATACGCCGGCTAAGGCAGCAGCAAAAACTTCATTACTACAATGGAAGTTGAATAGGGCTATTAAAGCCCTTAAACGAGCATTGAGAGAAGAAAAGACTCAGGAATCCAGTATTACCTTACTGAGCTGTCGGCGACCGAGAAGACAGATTATACACAACGGAAGGCAACCAAAACACTAAAGAGGCCAACATTATGGAATTCACCAATAAGGTAACCAGTTGGACATTGGGCCAGAAGTGATGTAAAAAAATGGAAAATACCGCTTATTACAAACAGGAGTTCCACAAGGCAGCGTACTGGGGCCAGAATTGTATTTGCAGTATATTGCCGATCTATCAACAACTGATAAGGTTGTTACATCAACATTTGCAGATGACCACTATCATGTTTTCACACAAAAATCCTCAAACTGCATCCATAGAGAATTTCAAGATCACTTATACAAAATTGAAAATTGGCAAAGAATGTGGCGGATAAAAGCGAATGCAAATAAATCAACACACATAACATTTACATTGAATAAGCTTACATGTCCAGCGGTGAAATTAAACAATCAAATTAAACCCGTCAATAAACAAATGTTAATTGCTTAGGTCTTCATATTGACAGAAGATTGACATGGTGAAAACACATTAAATTAAAGCGCAGCCAAATAAAAACAAAATGTTCAAAAATGTACCACTGATTGAAAGAAAATCAAAACTTTTCCTAGAATTCAAGCTTCAACTATACGCAGCGATCCTAATTCCTATATGGAGATATGGAATTCAGCTATGGGGCTATACAAGCGCATCAATAATATAGATCTTTTACAAATTTCAGTTAATGGCTTAGATAATATATTTTTTAGATGGTAAGCTTTGCACACTTCTTGTTAGTATCGTATAAAGAAAGATTCAAGAATAAAGCAATTGTCAGTTTAAAAAAAATTAAAAATATTCAATTATTCCATGGAAGATTAAGCCTTCTGGCTAGGTTGTAAATTGTTTAGTCCTTATAGATTAGAACACATGACTAAAGCAGCTCGAAATTTTCAGGCTCTTATAAATTTAATTTCAAGTATTTGTTAAATAATTCTATACGATTGCTTTAAAAAAGTCTGGCTGAGAACTTTCAGAGCTTTAAAACTTCAGCCATTTAATTTAATTTTAACAACAATGGCCGATGACTTTAAAATTTAAGTTATCGATAATTGAAAGCTTTAAATTTAAATGGTGAAGTAAAATATTATTCTGAAATTTGTGCTCTCTCAGAAAATTAAAATCGCCCAAACATTTTTCAACACTAATACGAGTAGGCCCAATTTTATACGTTTGGCTGGTTCTAGGCTAGTAAGTTCCAGCAAGCTGATTATATATTTAAATTATAGTGCTTATTAATTAAAAAGCTTAATTTAAAGAGCAAACCACAAGCTTTTAATTGTGTGGCTTTAATCATGTAATAACTTTTTCAACAGTGCTATTAAACAGAAACAATGCTTTTAAATGTACTAAATTACCTTCTTAATGTAATAATCAGGTTAGAAAGTTCAGACAGTTTTAAAGGAAGAATGCGTTAGAAGTATATAGGTGAAGTATACATTTACATTAATGATTTTGTGACAAGAATCTTTAAATGTTATTCCAAATTACTTAAGCTTTAAGCGAGGGGAGCATCTAAAGCTTTAGTATTTGGTACAGATATTTAAGAACTGAACGTAAAAGCTCTCGGTAAAATTTGTATGTCACAATCAAAAAGCTCATTTCGTTTGTAAAAGCGCCCACTTTCAAGCTTAAAATCCATATTTATACAATAAAATAATTTCTAAACACTCTAACTGAAAGCTTTTAGATCTTATGAACAAAAATTTTGCTCTAAACTGATTTCACGTTTAATTCTTTCGCCACAATTTAATGTGGAAATTGGCTAATGCATAATATTAATTTTTCGAATGATTCAAGGGATCAGAGTGTGGTATTTTGACAGTGTCGGGATTAGTTTACCTTTTGTCACCACTATATTGTTTAAACCTGAAAAATATTTTAAAATTATCTCATAGAAGCAAGTGAATAATTCTTTTAATGATTTAAAATTAAAATCAAGTTGGTGCGAACTATCTAACAAATTAAAAATAAAAGCTTATCCAGTATTAATGGTACAAGAATCAGCTCGTAATTTGCGTTCCCTGGAACTGTTTTTTTCATTTTAATAATTTGACACAAGATCATGTGAAGTAATTTCTACTGAGAGCTTTAAGAGCTTTCAAATTAAAACTTAAAATTGTATTGGAGTGGCTTTAAATGCTCTCCTAAAACCCCAAACATTTGATGGGCCATTATAATTATGAAAGCTCACGTGTTCTGGCTTAAGAAATTGTAAACTGCAAGCTTTAACACAGAAACGTTTATAGGTTGATGGATTTTTACTTAAAGCAGAACAGTTATTTTAATATTTAAGATTAGGTAAACCAGTGATTTCAAAGTTAAATTGTATTGCAATACTTCGTTTTTCTTAAAAGCTTATGATTGCAAAATTACAAAATATTTTCTTATTGATTAGCTTGTGAGTCATCAATTCATCTGAAACGTAAGACTTCGTTGCTTCTCATTATAGAAACGGATTTTTGCTACTTTTTATGTTAACACTCAAATGTGCAATACCACAAAAATCCTTAAAAATAATGTTTTGGTAAGCAGTAAGTGGTTCTACAATAAAATTAAGCTAAAATTGGTTCAATTTTAGAAAAACGTGACTCAAGTAGGAAATAAATTATATGCTCTGATCAGTTTGAGCTTTCCAACTGTAAAATTTGAAAAAAGTGTATTCCACTTTCTTCTTCTTCTTTGTTCCAATATTAAAGATTTCAAGCATTTCTAGAGACTTTTGGTATTTTAACATTAAATTAATGTTCAGTTGTAAAGTAACTATTAAGCTGGAAAATGATTGTCGTGACAACAAATTTAACTGCGTGAGCTTTAAAGTTCCGTTCTTTAAAATTTGATCCATCTGCTTAAGCTTTAGATGCTTTGAATCAATGAGTTTTAAGTTCATATTCATGATCAACATTTTTTGTAAACTTGTCAGTTTGATTAACACTAACATGTTAAAATATAAGCTTTCTAACTCCATTAAGATTTATGTTTGTGATAACAGTTTTATGATAATTTAATTTTAATTGTAGAACTTTCTGATAAGAAATGAAAATCTTCGAGCGATCAAATCTTCTGAAACCATTCAGACTACATTGCATTATGGATATTTTAATTTTACTGAGATAAATTATGGAAATATAGTAATTTAAAACTTTTCTAACCTAACTTAAATTTCTGAGAGGATAAGTTAGATTCAAATGCATTGAATGATATTTTGAAACTGTTACCGTCTGTACCGTACCGTTATTGAACTAGTCTACAAGATCACACTATGAATTGTCTACGCATTATCGATGATGTCTATAGAAGGGCTGTTGACTCTGCAATACAATAGGGCAAACCAATTTGTCATCCCTAATCATACACCGAATACTAACGCGGTCAAAGGTCGTTAATTTCTAACTTGTCGTAGCCACTTAAAATTTACTTCTAATCAATAATGCATGCGTTATGCCAATTTATTTTTCCGCATGCCTTGTTAAATTAGATTTTACAAAGAAATAATGCAAAACGTAAAAAAAATGCTTTGTAATCGTAATTGCTTACGAGTTACGACGCCATTGGCAACATACCTTTCGATTTTCGTTCCTGTAATATACAGAGACAAACCATCTCACGAGACATCTCACTGGTCAACCACACGGTCTTGACCAATAGCTCGGATAATATTAAAAACTAAATGCATCGAAATTCTTTTTCAGTAAATCCTTTAAAAAGTTCAAGCACAATTTCTATTTTTTTCAAATATTGAAATCACTTTAGGTTGCGTAACAAATCTACGTTGAAATACTCTTAAAATTATAATTAAAATTGGCTCCAAGCCCATACTAGAATTTACGTTGGAATTTTACTTAAGAAAATCCACTCAGAATATAGTTTTAAACATAATTTAAAGTTGCGTTTAATTTAACTAATGATTTTATTTCAAATTTACTTTCGCTAAAAAGTGAAATTTAAACTTGACTTAAATTTGTATACCTTAAATTATAAATCAAAATCTATACCCAAACTCAAATAACAGAAAATATTTTTTTTAACTTACTGATTGATTTTTAACTCTATTTAAAATTTAAAATGCACTCAAATGTTGTTCAAGTCAAAGTGAAATATTACTTTAGTTTCATTCATACAATCGTTCTAAATAAATAAAGTTTTGATGATCAAATCCAGAAGAAAGAATAAATTGATCGATTAGACTATGTCACAACAAATTCCGATGTATATTATTCGAGAAATTGCGATTGCGTACAATTGTAAAATTTTCATATAAAATTCCTATGGAAAACGAAAATTGCTAGAACAACAATTCATCGAATTTACAATTCATAGAATTTAGTTATTTTACTATGGGATTTTTCGACTGAGTTTCGAGTTGATTTTTGAACCAAAAATTGAATAATATTATCAACTAAATATCATTTATTTATAATAAATTTATAAACAATTAATTTGTTCATAAATTTTATTTATTATTAACAATATAGTGAAAAATCGGCAATTTTTTTTTATTTTTTCTTATGAATATTTGAATGAAACTTTAAATAAAAAACTATATTTGTTTATAAAAATTGTCCAAAAAATTCTGATTCACTTGATATAGTTATAAATAAAATAATTTGTTATTAACAAATGAATGTTTAATAAGTAATGGTATTTTTTATTAACAAATATATACACTTGAAATATATATTCTATAATTTATTTATTAATTTTTGAATAAAATTAATTTATTTATAATATTTTACTATAGAAACTCGATAAATAATTCGATATTGTTATAAACAAATATAGAAAACGAAATTATTTGCCGAATTGATTACATCATATTCGTAACTTAATCTTCTTTTATTATATACAAGAAAATTGAAATCGAAAGTTGATCAACGCGATCAACATGATCAACATTCAATTTTTTTATTCTTCTTTTCTATACAGAATTTTTCCCTGATAACGGGAATTCGATGAATTGTAAATTCGAGGAATTGTGTATTCGTGAAATTGTGGTTCTATGAATTGTGTTTCTATGAATTGTTTTCGATGAATTGTTGTTCTTTCAATTGTTTAATCGATGAATTGTTTTTCTATGAATTTTCGGGTTACCCCTTATAATGATAACATGTTATGCAGATTTTTTTTAATAACAATAGTGCAATTAAATAGGCATAAACAGCAGTTTTATATACATATATACATACAAATGTCCATATGTATAGTTTAAAATCAAAGTAAATAAATGGCGTATATAGTGCATATAACACACAATCATCAAATAAAATATATTGTTGTTTTGTGGTTTGAAAAAAAAAATTATGCAAACTCTAGTCTGACCAACCGTTGAACCATATAACCAGCCATTAAATTAGAGTTAAAAATATACAGTCAAATATAGTGCAATAGTTACCATTACCCAGTCAAGCAATATAAATAATAGTGATATATACATAAAATATTAAAAATTATTTATTTATATATGTATGTACGAGTATGTATGTATATATATTTTGTTGGTGGTGGTAATGGTTTTTTGTTTTAAAAATTTATTAACATTTTTATCATTATATTCGAGAATCTCAGAAAGTGTTTTATGTACACTATATATATATGTATACGCCATATAGATACGCTGAATATTGCTATTTTCCCTAGCTCCCAATGTATATTTGATAAAAATCTCATCTAGTTCAAAAGTTTTATTATTGCCATTATTATTATGACTATTGTTATATTTGTTTATATATACAGAGTTTTATGTATATATGAATAAAAGCAACATATATGTATATACGAATAAAATATTTTGACCCAACCAAACTACTAAAGCCAATTAACATCGCCAACAACAAACAATATATATTGTACGAGTATAGTGAATTGAAATAGAGATACGTTTTGTGCTATCAATATATGATTATATTTACATACACGTTTGAGACTATACGTTTCTATATTTTTGTAAGAATATAAAATCCAATGTGTTGGTTGTTGAAGGCTTACAATAAATAGCCTTATATAATATATCTACCATTAAAACATCTTCTATCAAAATATTAAACTATCCATCACATTGAAATAAATTTTGATTTATGTTGGAATATAAATAGCTGACAATTTGTTCCGACAAATCAGCACGACTTATTTCTCAGAGGTTTGTGTTATAATAGAAAAAATAAAATAAATGTATCGTGGTATACTGTTTACCTACTATACGAGTACTCCTACCTATAGTCTCTAAATTAACATAACTAAAACAAACACAACCAGAATCTATTTTAAGTAGTCCCATGTTATTTGGGCATTTATTGTATTATATAATGGTTATTTGAGGTTAGTTCCCCATCTATACGTACGTATATGTATACATTTCGATCAATATAGAAATAGTTTTTAAAAACTACTGTAAAACCACCACAAGAAAACAACTCTAAACAATTAATTTTTCCCATAATTTTTCGTTCGTTTAAAATTTTTTTTGAATATGGCAAGCTCAAAAATAATAAAAAGTCATTGTATGTGTAAATATACATACATACATATGTATGTATAGGAAAATGGGAAAATATTTAATTTAATCTACTGTAGTTTGAATTATGATTATTGCTATACGATATTTTGGTTGCGTTGTGTGTATACTATCTTTCATAAATTATAATACGATAATTAATTGTTTTGGGAACAAGTAGTGTTTTGGAATTTGTATATTTGTGGGACATTTTTCGAAAACATATAGGTACACAATTTATATACTTACAGGTATGTATACATATCTATTTGTATATGGTGAACGGTATAAATAATCGTAAATTAAGTTTTGAATACCAGTCCCTTTTTACATTAAGTTGAATTGCTTTGTTTTTAGTGCATATAAGAACTTGGCATGCCGTGCTGGAGGTTTATTGTTGAGGCTTATATAGACAAAATGAACAGAGCAAATTGATCAACTTTCATTATACAAAAACTCAAACATAACCAGTTCAACAATCATTCAAATCGAACGTCTTTTTAATTTTTTTAATTTCTGCAAATGTTTTTTATGGTAATCAATTTTTGAGTAATCTAAATTAGACAATACGATCAAAAAGATTCAGAAGGCGTTAAATAATGCAATACTTCCATTATATCCTTGAACCCAAAATTGGAAGTTCGTATAGTGACGCGGTCTGTGTCAACATTTTCCGCCAGTACCATCAATCACACTATTATCACCGGCCATCACAGATAAAATACTCCAGATAGTACAAAAGATTGACGACATCAATTCCAACAATGCATCCACAATTCAAGAAAATAAAGTGCATACAATAACATCCGGCTATATACATCAAAATTAATAATATCGACTTTAATAACTTCAGCAGTTACAAATTCATCAACACGAGGAACATTGCAAACTTCAATTACATCACTATCAATCTAGTTCATTGTTGTCCTATCTGAATATTGTGAACACGGTTCTGTCGTTTATAGATGTGATTGCACTGCTCGAATAAGCTCAAGAGCTGGGCAGATTTCTGTGAAAATCGATATTAATCAAAGACATTTATTTATCTACACAGCGTACATACCACCTCAATCAAATAGTGATTATTAAGTGGGTTGCGTTTGTTCGATTGATGAAGTTTCTAGTACATCAAATTCATCAGATTTAATGCTTCTGCTTGGTGACTTCAATTTCCCTAATATCATCTGGAGTTTTGACTCAGAATTGCATTGCAGCGTTCCATGCAATATAACCTGAGATGTGGAATCCTTTTTTCATTGAAGCAATGTTCGGTTACAATTAAAACGAAATTAACACAATTGCTAACAACCGGGACAGATTTTTAGATCTTATCTTCACCAATGAACTGGATATTTTACAGTATGTCATTTGTCATAACGACATTGTATTTGATTGAACCGATTGTTTCTCGATCAAACCAATCAAGTCTGCAAGTGTACTTAGAACCGGTGAATTTTGATGAAGTTCTAAATGCAAAGGATTTAAACGGAGAAGAATTTTAATTTTAATTTCATGTGCCTATATAAATACAAAGTAATGATTATTCATGGTTTGATGACCAACTCATAAATTTCAGAATTCGTAAATCTAAACATTTGCTAAAATGTTGAAAAGTGGGATGGATGCGGACAAAAACGCATTCGTACAATAAAACGGTGAATTTGAGCTATACATCAAATCAAAGTACAGATATCAGTATTTTTTCAATCGGTCTACAGATCAAGCGATAATATTGCGCGTCAATCAAACAAACAATAACAATATATAAATCATTCAAGAATATTCTTTCAGCCTTAACGAGTTTTCGAGATGGGTTTGGTTCAGATAATATGCCATCATCTATATTAAAAACGTATGCAAATATTTTGGTACATCGTTAGTCTATATAACGTAACTCGTTAGTCTAGTGTAGTACCCAAAATATAGAAAGTATCCAAAATACCAATAATCATCAAATTCGGAAAAATAGATGATCTCACCTGTTACTAATGCTTTTAAATCGTCCTTAATAGGTCATACGTCGGTCAACCAGCATTGATTTACAAACCTGGTTGAATGCACCAGTAAAGTAAGAATTGAAATAGAAAATCATCATTTAGTCTAGGTATTTGATTTTATCTGTCCATCATAAAGCACTTAAGAGTCTATTTGCATTCCGATGTTCATTCAAAGAGATTAATTGGTGCAAGTCGTATTTAACAAACCATTTGCTATATATAATAATAGGAAACGCGAAATCCAACGTTATCAAAGATATTTCTGAGCTCCACACGGATCACATATTCGACCCTGGTTTTTTATTGTTTTCATCGATAAGCAAACTTTATTTTCACTGTAATTTGGTCGTGTGAAATCTCAAGTGGAATACGGTTTGTGCAGATCAAAAGAATGAACACATTCCTCATTAGAACATCATCCATCAACTATGGCGAAAATAATCCAATCAAAGATTAACAAAATCATTAAACATCGCTGATGGTCAATACCTTTTTTTAAATTTTGAATTTTTGACAGGTGTTTGACGAACTTCTTTTAAATTTTTTAAAAATTATTAATTTTTTTTTTATTTTGTACGGTTTAACTTTTTTATAGTAATTTTTCGAGCCTGTGAAGTTTCTAACAAAAAATAAATTCATATATGTACGTATATTCAAATCTACTTGGAATTTCTAATATGTATTTCATAAGTGGTAGCTTAGTAACAATAGAAATCACGCTTAAGTGTCAAAAGAGCTATATGAAATTAAAAAGAGATAGAATAATTGAAATAAATTTGACTTATTGAATTTTTTTTGATAGTTAATTAAAAAAATTATTAAAAATTCAGAATATAATTAATTATGTGAAACATAAAGGGGCAATGATCACATATCCTACTCATTCTGTGCTCCGCAATTTAATATCAGTGAATAAAATATTTATTATTAATTATATCGATGCTGGCGGTATTGTGTTTGTAAAATGATAAAATAAGTGGGGGTTCATATTATGGGGTAAGATAGCTTTTTCTTTAAATTTTATTAAAAGAAAATTTGTAAACAACTTATGGCGAAATCTAAAATTTTTGATGTAATTAAATAAAAAATAAAAAAAAAATATCTTATTCCTATGATATGAACCTGAGGTGGTCGAGATTGGCTTGGTATTTTAATGGCCTGTCCTAGTCATTTATCGGCTACTTAAATTTATCTCTAGTATGGGTTCCAGAAATTTTAAGTATTTATACCTTAAGTTGCTTACAAAACTTTTTGATATGAACCAGAGGTGGTCGAGATTAGCTTGGTTTGTTATGGCCTATACATGGCCATATATGCCTTGATATGTAATCATTGCCTTTATAACAATGAGGCATTATTTTCAAATGAAATTAATTTAAATTGGTTTTGAATTTTTAAATAAATTAATTTTTTAAATTAAATATTCAATTAAAATCCAATAAGTCAAACTTAATTCAATTATTCTCTCTCTTTCTAATTGCATATGGCTCTCTCACATTTTTATAAGTCGCTTAATTCATCCTGATTTGTTAGTGAAATTCCTCTTTGGAATTCAAAATTTAAAATAAATATCCAATATTTGTGAAGTTATATTTTATGATAATTATTATCAAACAGTTCACGCTCAAATTTGTAAGTAATGTGCCTAGTGCGGGAGCAACTAATTTATCAATCTTTTGTTTTGTAAGATGTATGGTAAAGATCATTATAAACGGTAAAGTGAATTATAAACAAAGGGCAGACAAACCTCTGAATTTTTGAACCTTACCGCAATATAAATTAAACCTCTATACTCGGTGGAACAGTCTAATTGACATGATTGATTGATTTCGCAGATTAATTACAGCAATTGAAAAGGCCCTACACGATCTAAATTTCAATCATCTATGGAATAATGAATGGAACAAACACATTTTAGAAGCGTAAAACCGATACAAATCGCTGTAGGGACACTGTCGCGACAGGATGCAAATCTACATAACAGTGAGGGCATTTTAAAATTTTTTTTCGATTCTCTTGAAGAGAGTAATTCTTTATTAGCAAGAAATTTGCTGCAAAATTCAAATATCTATGAGACGGAATGTACCTGTGATTTCACTTTTGAAGTTTTTGAATAGTCTAACTGTTGGTTTTTTGTCTACAGATTATTTCAGGATGGCTTCAAAACTGAAATAGTCAGTAGCGGTCAGTGAGTCTTGTACCAGAGTGGGCAAAATAAAATACTGCTGTGCTTTATCTATTGTATCGCCCGAATAGAAGGATACTTTACTTAGTATAATACACGGAAAATTGTCTTGTATCAGTTGCTAGACAATTTTTCGTGCGTATTACTATGTGAGTGGTTCGCAAACTCAGCTAAAATTTGGCATCGACTTTTTTTCAATTTAATATAATTATAGAAGAAACAATTCTTTATACCAAATCTTAGTAAAACTTTCCAAGCACCCACACATAGTAAAATACACAAAAATTGATCTTGACAACTAACTACTATGTCAGCACTGGGCAAGGACCGCTAAATTTAGGTATCAAAATTGTATTTTTTTCTAAAATTCCATTAATAAAAATTTAAAAAAAAAAATCTCGATACCAGGTTTTAATCGTTTTTATAAATACATTTGTTCTTAGGTGATCGGTGAACTGAACGGTGTGAGCTTTCAATAGATGGCGTGGGCACTGCTCACTTACCCTAATATAACGGACCACGCCTTGAAATAGTGAAAGCAGCCAAGTATTTGGTGAAAATATTGCTTGTTATTAATGAACGTGTAAAAGAAGATGCTTCGACCAAAAATATTTATATCAATTCATTAAAAGAAAAGCTAGAAGTTTCGATACATAAGCAAGTTAAGAAACAAATAAAATTAAAAGCGACATAAACACAATATTAATAGAAACTAATTAAGCTAAAATAACTTGCCAAATTACAGCAAATTTAGATTAACTTAAAAAAGCTTGTTTACTCTGCGGTCAACTTATACACAGAACGAATGAAATTTTTCTAAATCAAGACATTATATTAAAAATATACACCGAGTTAGTTTTATTAAGAATTAAAAAAAAATTCGGGAATTCTCGAGAAAATTAGTTAAAACTCTCGATTTCTCGAGAAGGAAATAAGATTGGGAAATAAATTTCTCTTAAAATAAAATCAACTTTGAAATTAACTTTTCTCTGTATACGATATATGTATGTAGACAATAATTTTACGACTTTCTAAATAATGTATTTATACGAGCAAAAACAATCTTGTGTGTTTAAGTTACCTTAAATATAAAAAAAACCAAAAAAAAAAATCTCATTTCGTCCTTATACATGTAAAATATGTTTTCATATTTAGAAGATAGAAAATATCTATGTTCTATGTATACACTTTATAGAAACTGTTTTGTTTTCAACTGTAAAAATAAATATTTTTAACAATGTTTATTTTTCATATTATTCCCGCTTATTTCTCATTTTAATTTTATTATAATTGAATAAAAAATTGTACGAAACAAATTTTCAACAAAACAGTTTTAATTATTATTTTTTGTTTAATTATCGATTATCAACTATACCGAGGACACAAAGTCTAACTGGCAAAAAATATTCACTAACTAATTACTTACTTAGTTTACTATTCAATTTAATGGTAATTTTTAATAAATTGGAAGTATAAAATAATAAACTTATTTAAAAATATCGACACAAAAATGCCGATACTCTATATACTCTTGTAATATTGTAAAAGAAGCGTATACCAAAAAAAAAGAATGCTTTTCATGAAACTTTTAAAATTTATTTTGTATAAAATATATAATTTATTTTAAGAGTGGTGGATTTTTTTTTATAAATTTGTCTTAAAATTACAAAATAAAATTAGTATATTATGTATAGAAAATTAAATAAGAAAAAAAGTTTTCAATATCTTGTAGGTGTTATATTAAGATAATGATAATGTTGTCGATTTTTTTTTTTTAATTCTATTAAGAATATTAATTATTTTTAATTATTTTTGTTTAAAAATTCACATTATTTTTTACTTTTATGTTTGAAAAACAAATTTTTAATTAAAATTTAAGTACATGAAATTATGATGCATTACTATATCTAAGTAGAACAGTGTTTCACATTCTTTATCTAACGACAGAACACAAGTAAACTAAATTGTATACTATGTGGTACGGCAATAAACTTGTGCTATGTTAATTTGCGTCGACGAAATTAATTTTAATTCTTGATCAATTTAAACATGCGGCCTTGGTATAAGTTTAACAAATTGTGATTGAATCTAAAAAAATTAAAATTATTATTTATAATTTTAGAATGAATGGTTTAACGTCTAGACGAAAATATTGTTTTCGAGAAGGATTAGGTGCAGCATTTTGACTAAATATACGATTTGACATGAAAAAAGATTGTTATTTATTATTTCCACAGTAACATTATTTTATTTGTGAAGACGATTGATATGTAGACTTTTCAAAATTTTATTGTATTACCTTTAAACGAAAATTTATTTGCTTAAGATATAAAAATATAAAGATTTGTAATTTTTTAATGGATTTAGCTTTTTTAGTTTAATGTGACAATGCCGATCGCATAACTTCGCGCACCATTCAACACCCAATAGTCTTCGCGCACCATTCAACACCCATCTTCTATTATAATCAATGCTCATTAAAATAAAATAAAATAAAAATCATAAAAACTTCAATATGTATTATCAAAACAATAAAAAATAAATTTGGTGCCTGCCAAAACCTAAATTTAGCCGAATCGTATAAAGATAACTTAAAAGCACATAAAAAAAGTTTCACATTACAAAAATAATTATTTCCACTTTCATTTTAATTTTTTTTTTATTTAATGCTATTTTTTGTATATTTGTATGGGTCATGGAAAATTATTGAGGTTGAACAATTCACAGAAATATGTAGGTTAAAAAATTATTTGTTTTACTTTTAATTTTTTTTCCTTATTTTATATCCTACCTGGAATTGTCGTTAGAGTCGTAACAAAAACAAAAAAAAAATTTAATACAAAAAATAAACATAACCTTAATTTTTTATACATTTTTTTCGGTGTTATAAAAAAAACTTTTCCACATTTATATATAATAGCATTAAAAGAAAAATTACATTTTCCCATAGTGTTTCATTTCTGTATTAATTTGCCCTTCTTTAAAAGGCAACACAAAATAAATGTCCCGAAACCAAATGATTTTTATCAAGTTGAGACTCTCAATTTCAATTTGTCAATAGAATTTCGTCCTGATCCTTTTTTTTTTTTTGTGTTACTCGTAGTCCTTGATTGCTATAATTTTTGTTGTTTCGATTCATTTAGGTGAAAGAAAATAACAATATTACAATTTTATGTATTTAGATATACAGAACAGAAGATAAATAGAATTTGAAATATGCCGCACCATTGTGTTGTGTGCTACTACTTTTCTATTTCTCAGCGACTGAGTTCAAGTTTGGTTGAAGGGAAATTTTTTGATAATAATTTCCATAAGGATTTATTTAAAGAATTGAAATGTGTCTGATCTATTTTTGTATATACCCAAGTCCCAAACACAGAGTTACATAGTTAACAAACAATTTTCGGTTGTCTGTATAGTAAATTACGAGGCAATCAAATTAACTTGAATTGATTGCCTTTTAAAATGAAGTCAGGTGTATGATTTGACCATAGGGAATTCAATTACGTAATGAATGAATCTTTTGTTCTTTATACTTATAGCTTATGTGACATTATGTTATACACATATATAGTTGATTGTTATGTACACGTAAATTAAAAAGCTTATCTTTGTATCCAAGCTTATAAACCTTGGAAACATTGGCGTAGCTACATTTGTTAGGGATCTTTGAAACAAAGAATTATACATTTTTTTCAGTTTTGTATATGTTGTGAAAATCAAAAATCTCAATCTCTCGATGCCACCGAAGAAGTTACGCTACTGTTAAATATAAAATTAATGCTTTTAAGCTTTTACCGAAACTAATCCGCTAAAAGGTAAATTTCATTATTTATAATTTTGTTTAAGAAAAGAGAATAAAAAGTTTTAAAGTGTTTTTTTTCCGTCCAATTCCTTTGCTATCGCATTTAGATGAGGACAAGGTAAATATAGTAACAAATTACTGAAAATCACAAACTACTAAAATGTCACCCAAGAATAATAATAAGATTCAACTCTCGCCAAGATTTTAATCTTATAATATTCAGATTTTTTGTTTTCTGTGTGTGCTTCTATACTATATACTTGTTGTTCAACTAGTCTCCGAGCAGATTTTTTTCGGTCTTAATTCTTTATCATCTTCTTAGAAAAAACTTTGATATTGTTATTTTTAAAATTACTATTATAACATCGGGTAGAAAATTAAAAGTCTTTCTATGTGATGGACGCTGGCATAATAAGGTTAAGTGATTTTTACTATTTTCCCAACTTTATGTTGACATTGTGGCTTTAAAATATCTAATTTTTTATGATTTTATTTTATTTATTTTATAGTATAGCAACCAGCATATTCTAACCAGCAGAAAAATTCAAAAGTTAATGTTTGTATTTAAAAAAATTTCAATTACATATTCTAAAATAATATTTTTTTAAATTTTCTAGGATCACTAAAAACATTCGAATTTTCTCTGGAACCAAACCTGATGGGTGAACCGGTATGTAATTTTATCTTAAATTAATATTTTTTTTAATATTCACGAAGTTACTTGTTTATTACACTCTTTTATTCACAGATGAATAAATAACCTGATGTTGAACAATAATTAGTTATTGAAAGTTCGATTTGTTCAGGATGTATATCTAATGTCGGAAAACCAAGATTGAATGATGAGTTTGCAATGTTAGTAAACGTACAACAAACTTTACAATGTTTATGACAAAATAGGATTTGTCGAAGCAAATTTCAATATTATTAATTCCAATTTCCGAAAACTCTAATAGATTTTTAGATAATCGCCAGCTTTGAAAAACAAAATGTTCTTGAATAAGTTAAATGATGCTGGCTTTTTCGCAAAAACACTGGAAACTCTCCAGAATGTGTGTGGAGTTTCAGGAAAAATAAATACTTCAGTGGACATAATTTTCACCAGAAAATTGTTTGCTTTGTGCTCTTGGGGAGGTGGTAGTCGTGCAAACGATGTTTTAATATTATTCTTTCATTTAATTGTTTCAGCTGATCAGGATTACTCACACAAAGAGTGTGTGCAGTTTTTCAATATTGGTTTACAAAATGGTAAACGGCGAGAGCAAAGTTAACGTTAACCACAAAGCATCGTCCCAAAGCAGGACCAAAATATACTGATATTTTGAGTATTGAAATTTTCTACTTAATTGTATGTGAAGTTGAACTTCTATTTTATTTTTTTTGCTGCCTGTGCCAATGGATTGCTTAAATTTCAAAGGAAATTCTAATTTGATAAAATTTACTCTCAAATGAATATGAACTAAAAGAAAAGAGTTCACCAAATTTTACAAAATATAAATTGAACATTATGAACATTACTCGAATATACGAATCTAAAGTGTCTGAGCAAATCGATTGTTACTGCACATAAAAAGAAAACCAGGAAATGTTCATAAGCCGTAACTTATGGTTTTCTAACAAAAATAACGCAATCAAAAAAAAATTCTTTCTATTGCTTTAATTTTGTTTTTGTTTTATTAAAACATTATAAACTATAGTAGTTCTACAATAAAAAAAAAACAAATTGCCGCTCCATAAGGCTGCTCTCCTGCCGATGATGTCCTCTCCGATTTCAACAATGCGCAGGTCAGGCTTGTGCGTGCTATCTATAGGCTATATGAGAATATAGAGGGATAGTTAATAATAAGCAAAAAAAAAAAAACCGGTTTATCAATACAACAAAAAAAAAATGTAATTTCCAACAATCCGCGACCTTCCTTCTGGTTCAAATTTTTGCCGTATTCTCGGGTACGGTATTAAGTTAATAAGTTGGGCGCCATCTTCAAATTAGAAGAAAACCCGTCACGCGTCTTAAATTTGACTTCGGCTATCTCTCAGAGCTAATCTAAGACCAGGGGTGGGTTTATTGAACAAAAATTTTTCAGGGAAGTTATGTTTTTTCTTACTCGCGAATTGAATTCACACAAAAAAAAATAAAATTAACGAATCAAAGAGAGAAATATTGTAAAGATATATATGTATATATATAATATATTTATATATACATATAAAATATATATATATATAAAGATATGTACATAAGAAAACAAAAAAAAATCACATTTACTCCAAAGTATTCCCACTTAAAACTGAACTGACAATCTATAAATAACCGAGGAAATAATTATAGGAGTTTGCTTACCCGATTTTTTTTTCTACTAGTCTTACGGTTTTTATTTTCATTCCACGCGGTTCAGCATAATCCGTGGTCCATGTGGCTTTTCAACATCACAGAGGTTCAGCACGCGGTGATTATATTCAGCAATTTTTTCACCGTATTCAGCAATACCACATGTAGGTGTTTTTTTTTTTTGTTCCAGCACTGGTCCAGCAATATTTGTAAATACGCTCAAAAATGGATTTTTGATCACTTATCGGCGAACTAAATTCATAGTACTCAGTGTCATTCACAAAGTAACAAAAATTAATTACGCAATACGCAAAAAGATAATGTTCTTAATAATAAATAATAAAAAAAAAATTGTTCATTCGGAACCACTTAACAAAAAAAAAACAAAGAAGGTTAACACACGTACGCAAATAGTCATAGGAGTTTTTCTCCATCTCAAAATATGTATGTACATACACAAATAAATTATATATATATATAAAAAAAATCATAATATTCACCAAAAATAAAAAAAAACAAATAACATATATTATATATTTGTTATATTTTTATTACCACAATCACCATCTTGGTGAAGACATTCAGCGTTCCGAATCCAAAAAAAATAAATGTATTTACTGCAGCGATTAAAATCCAAGCACCAAAGTTCGTGTGTCTTCTTCAGCGAACCAAATCCAAGAGACCCAAAAATAAAAATAAATCCACTCAAGCCTCCGCTTCCCAAATTTTTCGCATTCCGCTTATCGCTCGTTCTTCTTTTCTTCTTGCATTCGTTCTCTCCATCGGTCAGCAAATAGGTATTCGGAAATTTGGGGAAATCATAGTAATTTATATTCGCAATTCTATCAAGCATGCAAAACACGTTTGGAAACACGTAAATCTTTATGCTTATAGCGAAAGAGAGAGCTGAAGTAATTGATAATTGCAGGGTTTTAAAACCAAGATTAAAAATATTAAGTTTAATTCAATACAGCGCGTACTCATTTAATTTGACCCGCTACAAAGCTTCGTACAGTATATTGTCTTTCAAAACAACCATTCCAATGTAATTAATTAAAGAACGATACTTCAATCTTTCCAGTGCGAAAGACAATCTATGCCTCTTACGGTTCTATGTAGTTCCCTAGGAACTTTTACTTTTAGAAGAAAATTTATAACATGGACCAACCGTTTTTTATTGTAATTTCCGAAGTAACCGTGCAATCCATACGCTTTTGCTCTAAATCCTTGGTTAATACTTTTATTACAATTACTTCTAGGGAAAAAAATTGCATCTATAGATATGTACGAGCACTCTTTAATACTGAAGGCATCCTTTCTGAGCATTAAAATATGCAACACCTATATATGTAGATAGATAACATTTTATAAATAATACTAAAGTAAATCAAAACAATTCACCTTAGGTGAAGCGCCAGTAGGTGAATCGCAAATAAAACATCTAATTTATACAAATATTTTATGTTGATTAATATTAATCCCATTTCCAAAATAGTTTTCATCTCATTTACGAAAGGAATCATTCCAAGTTTATTGGGGTTTTCTTTTAACTATATTTTCCAATTACCATTGGTCTAATTTCTGGCATTTTATGTATATTAAAGAGAATGAGCCAATATTAATTGAAATATTTATTGCTTGTTCAGTGTTACGAAAATATTTCTTAATCCACATTTCAAAACCGTCCAATGCCTACATTTTGTATAATAACTAACAATTCGATTCATAAATCTCTTCTAAAACACTGCCGTTATTACTATTTTCATATAAACTTTTACATATTTCAGTATTTTTATTTTTAGGTAGAGAGGCCAATCGTACCGCGTTGGCACTTGCAGTTTCATTTGAAGAATCTTTGCCCTCGATTTCATATCTAAGAAATTCGCTTTTACTTTTCTACGGAAAGCGTTATTACTTTTGTTTTTCCGATTTTCTTCCATTTTCTCGTTAGGTTCAATTCAATTTTAATGTCGGAAGATTTGTTTAGTCGGAAGATTTGTTTAGTTTTGTACATAAAATAGTGGCATAATAACCTTCGTTATAAGATTACAAGACTCAACACAAGTTTTATTTGTTTCGATAATTCAACGATCAAACTAATCGTTCGATATAAAATAAAAAAATTGAGAGATCTAAGCGATTCTTTGTAAATTACGTTCTCAATTGTCGTCTACGCTAATTTCGAAATTATCTACATGTTCTCATCGACAGTGGCGTAGGCAACATAGACAATGTAGAAGATATGTAAATTCGTAGAAAATATAAACAATTATTTTTATTGCTATTTTGCCGGCTGTTTCACTATTATAGTATACAGAAAATAACATTTAAAAATTTCAATAATTATCCAAATTTGCCATAACATTCATTCCACCAGGCACCAAAATACAATAAATTAAAATTAATACAAAGCCGAGGCATACTACGAAGTACGCTTAAAGCCGGAAAGGAAACAAATCCGATCTTTCGATCTTTCACAACGCCCTTTTTTTCTTCTTGAGTTGAAATATACATGTTTAACTTCATAGTACGAATTTTGAATCCTATAGGATTTAAATTCATTCTCGTTTACGCAGGTTAGTTAAAATTAAAATGTTCATTTCGATCAGTCCTGTAAAAATAATGCTGGATTTTTTAATTTAATGTGTTTCACATTTAACTATAATAAATTAACACAAGTCTCAATATTCAAGCTCTAATTAGTCTTACGAATGATCAGGTGATATTAAAATAAAACATTTGGGTTATGGATATCCATTTTTTATTAGTAATTTTAAGAGTATTTTTAAAACACTGAAGAAGGAGACATCCGAAATCGATATTTAAAATTAAAAAATAAAAAACATAAATATTATCACAAAAAGGAAGAAAAATAAAAATAAAATAAAATAAGAAATAAAATATAGTTTTATTAATATACATCAAAAATAAAACACTCTAAAAAAATTACAAGAAATATTGCAAAAACAAAAATTTTATTATGGGAAGCTTAATGGAATAAATTAAACCAGATACCTAAAAACGTAAGTAGATACGTAGACTAGAAAAGGCCGAATATAATTTTACAAAAGCCTTATTTAAGCATCCGAAAAATGATTTAAACTTAAATGTGCCGCGAATCTCGATTTTTAAGATTCTCACAGATGTCCGCAATCATACCTAATATACAACACATTGAAGCTAGTTATAAAATGAATGGTTCGTTATGGAAGTGACCGACGTAAAATTGAAAGGGCAAACTTGTGCTGCGACTGCTTTAACTAAATCATTGCCATACTTAACACTTTAACAGCAATGTTACAAAAGTTCTGCGGGGTTGCATTCATTCAGATATAAATACACGAAATTTGCCCTCTTCACAACAAATGTTGTACAAATTCTCAAAACGTAGGATAGAACACAAATTTCATTCCCAAATGTTAAACCGTGACCTATACGGATTGTCAATAATTATGTGGTTTAGTTTGCTTGCCCCGCTCGAATAAGTAAAATTAACATAACACTTTTTTAATACAAAAGGTCTATTATGTATGTATGTATGTATATATTTAGGTACATATATAGATAATAGAAAAGAGCGACAGAAAAAATGTCTATCCCCGATTTAACATCACACATAATATTTATTAGATAAACCCGAAAAAAATAAAATTAAATTAAGAAAAATGAAGATGAAAATGTCTAGATAATCAAAAATAAGTGTAGATGTACGTATGTATGTGTATACGATATCGAAGATAAAGATGAAACTATCACAAATTTGAAATCGATTTCACATATCGAATTTTTATTTAATCAAAAAAATATTTACGAATCCTATTCTATACATTTGAACGAGCATAAGAAAGAGTTTGTCGCATTTTGATTGTGTGTTTGGATACTAACGCATCTCAGCAGATGTTTCACGTCTTTATATAATTTTTTGGGGTACATTTTTTATACTTTACCATATAGGAAGGATATTATAAGGATTATATTTTTTGTTTTACTTGTGTGTATACGAGTACAATAATATTATAGTTTCGATTTTTTGTGTGCGTCGTGAACCAAAATCCAATCTTATGGATAAAGATTTTATCACTCAATAATTATATTACTTTTTTGTTGTATTAGTATTTATTAATGGATAATTATGTTTCAGCAAACAGCAGCGATGGAAAATTGAGAAAGATAAGAAGCGTATCGTACATAAGGAATAGTTATAATTAAAGTAAAAATGAAATTATTTTTTCAATATAGATTGTTTGTTCATCAGAAATAAAATTAATAATGGTAGGTTTGGATTATAAATCAATTATTACGACGGTAGTGTGATGTAATTGGTACTAATTCAGCTAAATTTATAGACGTGCGCCGTATATGTGGTTCGCGATAAATATAAATTTCCCCTGTGAATCATTTTAAAACTTGTAGACACTACCTGCCAATAGACGTTCGAACTTAATTAAGCTGTCAAACACCATTATATATATATTACATAAATATTAAATTGAGTTGATATAATAAATAAATAAAAAAATCTAATGTTAGAACATACTATCTAGCACGATAAGAGAAAAATTATTTTGCCCTTGGGATATGTACGGACGTACAGTAGTATCCAACTGATAGAATTAAAACAAACAATGAAAATCCAATTTACCGTCCCTTTGAATTAAGAGCGCAGACTGCCGTAATTTTCTCCAATTCTATATAAATGAACACTAAACGAGAAAACACTAACAATTTCTTTAAAAACATAACTATTACATAATTGAATGTTTAAAAACAATAGAGAATTCGTACAAATAGGTGAAACATCAAAAGCTTAGAATATAACGAAATGGAGCATTAAAGCTCGCCGGCTGAGCAAGCGATGTTATTAATTAAAAAAACTAGAGATGTATAATTTTTTTTAAATTTTATATTGAAGCTTTTTTTTTTGTATTTATTTAAAACAAAAAAGTTTTCCTTTTCTTAAATTTTATATACTTTGTTTTTTTTTTGTTTAAGAATTGAAAGTTTGTTATTTTATTTGTTGAAAGGAAATGAATTAAGTTGTCTTGTAGAATTACATTTTTCTTATAAATTTTCGTTGTTTTACTTTATACTCTTTTTCGTTTGCTTGGAGCACGGGTGTGTAACATAGACTTGTCTTTCCAGGTTAATTTAAAGTAAGTGAGATTGTTAATTTCCTTTATAATTCTATATAGAACAAAAAGAAAAACCAAAAGGAAAATCTAATAAATAACTTTTGTTTGTTTGCTTTTTGTTTTTGTAATTTTGTTTGAAGATTGAGGAACGTTTTACATTTTAATTTTAATTGAATTAATTATCTGATTCGAAATAATTTAATTATAAATATGTACTGTACTAAGACGGATTTAGTTTTGGACTTGTTTGTGATTTTTTTTTTGGTAATTTTAACTATAAAATATATAAATAACCTAATTTCTTGCCTCATCTACGGATTTTTATATTTGTCGTTCAGATTGGTATACTTGACCTTTAGCTCACAAGTTGAACTGTGATAAAAAAAAACACAAACTTTTTATTTTGTAAACTGAAACAAACAGAAATCACATCTTGCAAATCAGCTGTTCTCAAAGCATAATCGACTTATTTGCAACGTTAATTTTAGAATTAATTATTTATACAAATTTGGCAATTTAATTTAAAAAAAAAAATAAATTCCAATTGATGTTTGGATTTAGTAAAATTAAAATATTAAACTATGTTGTTTCTAACTAACGAGTTTTCAAGGTCCTGCGTACAAAACTATACAATTTTCAAAATTCAAAGTAAAATTTATTTTGATTTTTACGAATTTGATCATTACCTATAAAATTCAAAATTTTCAATTTCAAACATTTCGAAATGTCGCATTTCAAATTTTTATTGAATTTAAGAAGAATTTTTCGATCTTCGAATTTCTTACAATTTACAAAATTGTAAAATGTTAGGAATTCTGAAAATGAATAAAATTTTAGGTTATCCAACTTATAGGAATGAGCAATTGAAACAGCTTCGGATATTGAATTATAATGGATGTTTTAAAAATTCATGTTTAGGAAGACTATAGAGATAAGCCAGCTAGTTTAGAATTAAAAATTTTGAATTTCGAAAGCTTCTATCGATTTAAGTATGTAGTTATGCTATGGGCGTTCAAGAATCAAATTTTTACGGTAGACATATGTGCGTACGAGAGTAAACTATGTATATATTTCAAATGAAGGTTCGTAAAATATTTTCTTTAATTTTATTACAATTATTTATATTTTTATTTTCTGTGATAAAACGATTGAACTGTTATCTCGATATAAAAACTTATTCTTAAATATGCCAAGATGATAATAATTTTCCAAGACGATACAAATCTGGAAGAACCAATTTCTTGAATTTAAAAAACATTTTCCACATCATTATGAACTTAGACTTATTCAGAAAAAGAATATGTTTCCAAATGATTTTCTAGATAGTAATGAAACATTTACAATCTGAAACTAAGTGATAATGATTTTCCTTAATTTGGGATGCAATGTTGAAATATAAATTTTATCAATAAAGGAGTTCGAGATGGATCAATACAATATAAAAAAAGTGTTAAGGATGACCGCTGATTCTTTATAATATTCAATTTTTGGTACGGACTATTCAATTACTTTTGTAAGAGATGATAAACCTAGACCTTATGTTAATTTAATAACTCAACAAAATTACTATTTCTTTGTGGTGCAAATCTATTTTTTTTTTTTTTTTTTTTTAAAAAGGTATTGGCATAGACACTCTTTTGGTCCATAGCCTTACCTTACATTCACACAACATTCATTCAAACCATTCATTCATCTCATTCACACAAGTACAGTATACCATCTATTCCAACAGAGGGTCATAGATGTTTTCAATTTAATCACCGATCGTAATCGGGAGATGAAAAATCCCTTTTGCATCCCCCGCCTCTGTTGGGATTCGAACCCGGTACCTCCCGATCCAAATGTCGCAGCTTTAACCACTGCGCTATTTGCTCGGTTAATTTGCTCGGTGCGAATCTATTGAGATACACCAATTCCAAACTTCTGTTATTAATAAGTTTACATTTGTTTTGGAAGTAGTGTACGTAGCAATATTAAAGCTTTTTCCGACACAATTTCACTCATTAAGAAATTTCAACTCAAATTTATATACACTTGATGTATAGAGCGATGGGGTTATTGATTATTAAATATTTAAATAATAACTTTAAAAACAGTAAAAATACCATGCACTGAATGTGCCTAGATCAATTGTTTTTTTTCTGAATTTACTGAATCTTGGCTTTAGTCTTTTATAAAATTCGATATTTCTGTACTTTGCCGGTTTCATTCCTCGTCATATCCTGCTGCTGTTTCTAAACACTGATTTGCTGTGTAACCAGAGTCCGATTCCGATGTATTGTCCACCGACGATTTTTGATTCGTGCTAATAAAGCATCACAAAGCTTATTTGAAATTTCGTTTTTATTCGATTTCAGCGACTAATTCATTAAACATTTTAGGATAGAATCAGCAAATTTGCATCACGTCTTCCCAGCGCTTCAATTGCCAATTTCAGCAATGTGCAAATCAAATACGACTTTGATATTAGATTCAAGTAATTCAAGTAAATTCCAAATCAATTGCTGTCGCGCGAAATGCGCATTTTGGCTTGATATGGTTATTCAACAAAGAACAGAGCAATCTTCATTACGGTATTTCTCTTCATGATCACAAAAGAAAAGGAAATTGCACCAAATTCAATAGATGGAATATTATTTGATTTCGGTTGTTCATCAATGCAATTCGATGAAGCTGATCGGGGATTTTCACTAAGCAAAAACGGACCGCTAGACATGAGGATGGACAAAGAACGACTTCCAAATATGCCTACAGCCGCCAATATCTTAGGAAATATTACTGAACAAGATCTTTATCGTATACCTAAAATTTACGGAGAAGAGAAAAATGCTAAGAAAATAGCTCGTGTTCTAGTTACTGCTCGATATACGTTTGGAAGAATTGAAACTACAAGAGAACTGGCGTAACTCATAGTTTCCTGTTTCAGTGTTGGAGAACATCGTCATGATAAACTGCAACGACATGCTCACGTAGCTACGAAAACATTTCAAGCTCTTCGTATTTTTGTGAATAACGAGATAAATGAAACAAACTATGGATTGACGATTGCTCCAAAATTGTTAAAGACTGATGGCATTTTGGCGGCCATATCATTTCATTCCCTCGAAGATACAATCGTAAAGCGACATATTACTGGTAATGTAATCAATAATTCTGCAAATCCTGTACCTTTAAAATATATAAGTCACACTTAAGATTAAAAATTAATTGAATCCTTGAAGAAATCGCATTGGAAGCAGATTCACAAACCCGTAATTATACCAAGCGCTGATGAAATTCAACATAATCCACGATCACGCTCAGCTTAATCACGAGCGGCCATTAAAATAACGTAGCACCAAATTTTAGTAAATATAATTTGCAATTTTATTTAATGTACAATGTATGCGAATATATGTAGAATCCTAGATAAAAATTAGAATTTGAGTTGATTGTGGTTTTCATTTTAGTAATGCGTTTAAAATTTAAAATAGCCCTTCTATTTGTCCTGTTTCCGTGTTTAAATCTATATCGTAAATACTTGGTCTTACTGAAAGTCCTGGCATTTTAGTAATCTCACCGCAAATTGGAACTATAAAACCGGTTCCGGCTGAGAGACTCATATTGTTGACTGTTACACTTAAATTAACTGGTGCTTATTTAATTGGGGCATCGCCGGTAAGGGAAGATGATGTTTTTGCCATGCAAAGAGCATAGTTCGAATACCCCTTCTCAGTGTATAACCTCATCATTTCACGAGCTTTACTTGTGAATTCGATTGATCCAGCTCCATTCATTTCCTTTGCAATTATGTTAATTTTGTCTTCAATCGAAAGATCCAAATTGTATAAAAATTTAAATTCAGATTACGTTTGGCAAGCCTCAATTACAGCTTGTGCTAAATCTGCTGCACCAGGACCACCTCCGGTTCTGGTTCCTCTGTAGTATTCCTGCGTTTCTTGTAAATTAAATCCATCATAGCCAGATGAATGCTATGATTATAGCGGAGTTGGTGTTCGTATCATCAACTGCTGCTCCGTCGGTGGTTGGTACCATGATGTCTGACGGAGTAATCCCAAGATCATGCCGCTTGGCATCAAAGGCCCTCCAAATATTCTGATAGGTATCGTTGGATTCTTACACTCGTCCATTCATCGATGCTTGCCCCTCGGCAAAGTATAGTGTCGAACACTTAATGATTGACGAATAAATTCACTTTTAAAACTGTCGTGAATCGAAAATCCATCAGCAGCAATAAGTCTCGCAACAATTTCCACCATGGATGGACGTTTCAAAGATGAAAGATATAACGGCTGCTTAACTTTATCAAATATTGTTGCACTACCGCCATGATATGGGGATTCCAAAATATTACTACAGCCTGTAATATTGCTGTCGTCTTTACGTTTGTATGGATTGATACTGTGCACAATTTCCCATAATCTACTTGTAGAATATCCTTTACAACTTAAAACGTTATTTGGGCATATCAGGTATTTGGCGTTTTCTCCATTTTCATTTTTTTTTAAATGTTTTCAGACTCAGTGTTTTCAATGAATTTGAGCGAACTTGAACTTGAAATTGCATAAAAAATTATTAGTTTTTGTATTACATCTATCATGTTTTGCTTGACTTTTTGTGTTTTGATGCAACTAACCTCTAAACCAATTCCCGGGAAATACAAAAAAAAAATCCCTCGAAACGAGAAATAGAAAACCAACCAATTTCCCGGGAATCCTCGCCGAGAATTCCCGAGAGTCAACCATTTGTATTGTCATTTTAATGTTTCTGATTTGTCGTGTGATTGAATACTTTCTGAAATGTATTTCATTCTAAAAGTTATAGAGAATCACACTGATATTGGACAAATTACTAATGAACATGATACTGAGAGCTCACGTTACACTTTCAGGAACAGAGAAATTATATGTTCTTATAATTTTCCCGTAAATGGGGTTAATAGATCAAATCAGTCAGTATACATATAATGCAAATATCTTGCTCTATTCATGAATTGGTTTTATACAAAGTTCAACAATCGTTTAAATTAAATATCCTTGCAATAAATAATTTGAACGCATTATAATTAATACTGCCCTAAATTTCAAACTTCTCTCATATACAAATAACTATTATAAAAAACGTGAAACTACATATGTCTGTATTATCAACTAAAGGATAAAAAAATCTGTCCATATTTCGCATACAACAAAGTATTTCAATTAAACGCAAAATTCCATTAAAAAATTGTTTTTTCAATTAAAATACAAAACGAAGCATTTTAATTAAAAATAAAAAAAATTTATAATTTAAAAAATATTAAATTTTAATTAATATACAGTTTTTATTTTACTATACTATTGTTTTGTTTTCTTAATTGCTTGATGACGTAATTATTTATTATAAAAGCAGCAATACTCGAGCTAACAAGAACATATTTTATTTAACATTCAAACGCAGCAACTATAAGCTATTATATTAATTTTTTCTTATTATTGAATACAACAATTAAAACGATATCAGGCACTAAATTAAAATGTGACAAATATGTATATTATGTATAGGTATTAGAAAAATGAATATATTATTGTATCCGGTATTATATTATAGAAAATCGATTAATCCAAAAATGTCATTCCGGTAGATTGAGTCACGTCGTTTTTTTTTTATCATGCATAATTTATTATAATCTTACTAATGTCCTTTGTACAAATCGAAATTAGATTGACACAAATCAACAAAATAATCCAAACACAAAACAAAATTTAATCAAGAATGAAATAAACTAATATTCGAGTATGGATTTGTATACTATGTTATGTACATGAGTGGTGTGCATGTAAAACTAAACAATTTTATTCAATTTTCCGATTCCAAATTTAGCCTTCAGAAGTAACATCATTAAATTATTTTCGTATCTCTGGATTCGTATACATATATTTATGTAGAAGAAAACCTAAAGTCTACTTGTTCATGCATGGACATGTATATATATACAATTATACATATACATATATATGTATATAACAAATTCATTAATTAATGTACAACCAACAACTAAACATGATGAAGAAGAAAATTAAGAAACTCATCCGCACCACCATCCTATCCAATATCTACCAACTCAACTTTCATATTGTTTTTATTATGTTTGTGTTGTGTAGATATATTTTACATATTATGATTATCCAATATGGTTTTTGGTTATATAATTAATTTAGTATGTTATACCAATCAATATAATTTATGTATTTTAAAACTAAATAAATTCAATAAAAATAAAACTTAATAATTAGCAATTTATTTGATATACAAATCAATTTCAAAACATTTACATTTTATGTAAGGATTAGTTAAAATAAATGATTAAATTTGGATTTAGTACTATAATCTGTATTGAATGTGATACAATTGGTTTTATAATTAGATAATTCATAAGATCCGAACAATGAGTGCCTTGAAGCTGCAACAGTTAAATCAGCCTGTCACAACGAAACATAGCCCCCTAATTTATTACAATTTATCACACCAGGTCCTAATTTTATTACACTTGCTTTTCCTGCGAAGTGTAACAAAATTGGAACTTGGGAAAAGGGTTAGGTTCAGTCGTTGATGGGCCGTTACCTTTAGTTATTTCAGAACGCACATATTATCCTATTGGCAGCTCCATGCATGTTTCTTGAGTAATTTTTGAGCGTTATGTATTTTAAAATGTAAAATGCGTTGTGTATTTTGGCACTTTGAATTTTACGTGAAATTCACACCAGGCTGATGGAACAACTGGAAGAAATTATGTTAAAATTATTGAAGTTCATAATATTTTGTTGATGTTTTTTTTTTTTTTTTTAAATTGGGCGGATTACACCAGCACCTAATGTCACTAATGGGCCCACGATGCAAAAAAGGTTTTGTTGATGTTAATTTTGAGGTATTAAATTTATAAATTTATATTAAAAAAATTTCAGCTGAAATAGATAATCTGGATCAACTGGTCGGACCCCTGGACCTCAGAAACGTTGCTAAAATTATGGATGCCTTTGATTAATATTTCTGAAATAAAACATAAACCATTTATAAGATTCTATAATTATGTTTAATTCATTTATCTCTAATGTTTTTCCAAGTAAATTTTCTTAAAGTTTAATTTTGCGTAAGGATTAACTAACATCTCAACTCAGCTACAATAATATGGAAATAATTGGAATTTAATTAATATTTGTAAAATTGATCGATTCTCTAAATTAATTAAAACTTATACGGTTCTTTTAGAAATTTAAAACTTTGTAACAAAAGTAAAACGCTGTCGGTTTGTGCGTAATCAATGCAAATAAATCCTTAACAGTTTCAAGAGCTACAAAGATTTGTCGTCTATAAGTTTGGATAAAATATTTTCATTTTTTTACAAAGATTTGTCGTCTATATAAGTTTGGATTTATTCAAAATTTGTGGCGCAGTATACCACAGCTTCAATTCAAGTACTCCATCTCGCGGCAGTTCCAAAATCGGTTCAATTTCTGTAAAAACCTTGATTTGCGATGGATTTTTTAAAGCATTTTTTTTATCAACGCAATCATCCTGTCAACATTTGGCTATAAAGATCTTATTTTCTCAGCAACCAGATGCATTCCATGTGCGAAACATGTAACAAGTTCTTAGGATAGAAAATTGTAATTGCAAAAACCGCTTTGACCATATAAGGTACAGCATCAGATAAAAATAGCAAAATGCAGTCTGAACTAATCGCCTAAAAGTTTTACCGAATCGTCTTATCTAATATATAGACTTTTCACCTCATCCACTTTTCATATAATATGCCTATCACCCAAAACCGTCTATAATACAAGCCGGAACAAACGCTGCGCACGCAGATACCACAAAAGAATAATGCACACGCGAATGTATTAGTTACCATGTAAATCAAAACAAAATTGATACAATTTATTTTGCTTCGTGTAAATTCACGACACCAACACTGTTGCGTGTTTGCTGTCATTCAGTTTTGGCATATACATATACGACACATACTATCGCGTGTGTAGTCAAAAAAATTTAATAGTATACATGTCATTCCGGCTTGTATTATAGACGGTTTTGCTATCACCACATTGACCACCTATCTTGCTGTAATATCCGTTGTTTCATCTATTGACTGCCACCCCTTTATTTGTTTGCTGCATAAACTGTTTGATTTTACTTAGGTTAGGTTAGGTTATGGTGGCCGTCCTAAAGGACTAGCATAGACACAAAATTGGTCCGTAGCTGTACCACATTCGAGTTTTCTCCTCTTCACTCGCTGAACCATCGTGAGCTTACCAAGAAGCGTTTAAAGTCCCGGATCCCGATCTTACTAAGATCCGTGAGGTCGTTCAAAGGGGAAGTCCCCATAAATTTTGTTCTGCTGTACGCTAGACCAGGACAGGTGCAGAGCAGATGGAGCGCATTTTCCTCCTCCTCCTCATCACCACAGCTGCGGCAGAAATCGCTCTGCGCGCAATTATCCCAATGAGACAATGTCCCGTTATAGCTCCCACGACCATACCAATATGGTGTCGTCGAAGCGATATCAGTTGGTCTGATCTAGACCGGTCAAGACCAGGCCAGATCTGCCTGGTTATTACACACGAACTGGCGTTAGACCATCTGACGTTCGTTTCTTTTATAGCTTCTTCCAGAAGCAACTGTTTACATGAAGCAAGCGGTATCTTTATATCCCGCCTGCTTTGGGTTATTAGGCGTGCTGTACCCTTGCGGGCCAACTCATCTGCCTTTACATTCCCTGCGATATTGAAATGCCCTGGCACCCACGTCAAGCGGATGTTGAACTGATCAGCCATCTCATTTAAAGATGCCAGACAGTTCTGGGCTACTTTCGACGTCAGGGAGTATGATTGTAGCGTTTTAATAGCAGCCATGCTGTCCGTAAAAATGCGAATATCCCTCGTAGATATTACATTATACTTCAACCAGTCCATGACTTCCATTATCGCAATCAGTTCAGCTTGAAAAACGCTGCAAAACTCGGGAAGACGAAAAGAGAGGTTAACCCCTAGTGCCTCACAGAATACCCCGCAGCCAACCCCTTTATCCCTTTTTGAGCCATCCGTGAAGAAGCTTAGCGCCTCATTGTCCATAACCGTTTCGTTCACCCAGTCCTCTCTGGTGGGAAACTCAGTTTGGAATCTCACCTCAGCAGATGGAAAGGGAATAGCGTAGTCGGTAGCTTCCGGAATACCCCTGTTGCATAGGATAGACGAGTGCCCTGCATTGTTACAGGTCCACATAGATATGGATTTGAGCCGAATGGCTGTGCAAGATGCAAGCTGCTCGGCCGCAATATCCAATGGAGTAAGATGAAAGAGCATCTCCAGAGCTTGAGTAGGTGTGCTCCTGAGAGCCCCACTTATACACAAGCAGGCCGTTCTTTGGACTTTCATCAATAGTTTAAGGTTGGCCATAATTTTTAACGCTGGCCACCAGACGACAACCCCATACAGCAGTATAGGTTTGACCACTGAAACGTAGAGCCAGTGTACTATGTGGGGCTCCATACCCCATCTCTTTCCAATGGCATTTTTACAGGAGTAGAGCGCTATAGTAGCTTTCTTTACTCTCTCTACGATGTTTGGTTTCCAGCTTAGCTTGCTATCCAAAAGAAGTCCGAGGTATTTTGCTCTATCCGTAAAGATCAAGCGAGTACCATTTAATGTTGGCGGGTCACACTGAGGAAGCTTGTGCTTCCTGGTAAAGAGGACCAGCTCTGTTTTCTGTGGGTTAGCGTTCAGTCCGCAGCCGCGTGCTTACTCAGAGAGGTAGCCAAGCGCGCACTGCATGCGCTCACTCAGCGTACTAGGATATTTACCGAAGACCGCAATAGCAACGTCATCCGCGTAAGCAACCACCTTGAAGCCTTGCCCTTCCAGGTTTAGTAACAGGTCATTTATGACCAAGTTCCAAAGAAGGGGGGATAAAACCCCACCTTGAGGTGTCCCTCTGCTCACGTATCTGGCGGCAGACGTCCCACCCAGATAAGCTGTCACGATCCTGCCTCTAAGCATATGATCTATCCAGCCTCTCAGTGACCCGTCTACCCCCAGACACGCAAGGGCCCCAGTGATTGCCCCCGGTCTGACGTTGCTAAAGGCCCCCTCTATATCCAGGAAGGTTACCATTGAATATTCTTTATATTCAAATGATTTCTCAATCGGGCCAATAAGGGAGTGGAGAGCTGTTTCCACCGATCGTCCCTTACGGTATGCGTGTTGAGATTCCGACAGCTCGCCCGGCTTGATTGAGCCTCTAATGTGAGCCTCTATTAGTCTTTCCAGTGTTTTCAACAGAAAAGAAGATAAGCTTATAGGCCTAAAGTCTTTGGGATAGCAGTGAGAGCTTTTTCCCGCCTTAGGTATAAATATTACTTTTATTTCAGTCCACTTCCTAGGAATGTGACAGAGTTCCAGGCTGCCTTTGAAGATAACTTCCAGCCAGGGCAGGGTTAAGTCAATAGTTCGCTGGATATCCGCAGGGATAATGCCATCAGGCCCTGCCGACTTGTATGGCTTAAAGCTGTTTATTGCCCATAGGATATTCCGCCTGCTTACTATATGGCTTACGGAGTTTACACCCCTATTTATCATGGGTCCCTCCGGAGCTAGTACCGAGCACTCCGGGAAGTGCGTTTCTAGTAATAGTTCCAGGGATTCCTCACTACATGTAGTCCATGAACCATCCGGTCGTTGTAGATAACTCGGGATGGAAGGACTAGAACAAAGTACTTTGCGTAGCCTGGCCGCCTCCAAGGACTCCTGTATATTGCCACAGTAGAGTTTCCAAGCCCTCGTTTTGGCAGCTCGTACTTATAGGTTTTGAGGACTTCCTTGTAACAGTCCCAGTCTGCAGCAGCATTTGTGTTCTTCGCTTTCTTGAACAGTCTCCTGCATTTCATACGAGTACCTTGGAGTTCCTTCGACCACCAGGGTGGCCGAGATTTACCCAAGGGTCTACTGATAGGACATGCACCTAACATGGCCTTGTTAAAAGCATCAGATAGCTTGGCTTCTAGAGCATCAAGCTCCTGTGTAGATGCAGGCGGTTTTGGAACCGATACCGGTAATAAGTTACCCAGAATGGTTCTGAAACAATCCCAATCAGTTTTCCTCCTATTCCTGAAGGGTGGTTTGCTAGTGAGTTTTGTATCCACTTCGTATTGGAGATAACAATGGTCAGAAAAGGAATGGTCTTCGGACACTTTCCAGTTCAATACCCTCTCCTTAATAAAATCCGAGACAAGTGTGATATCCAGCACTTCTTGTCTATTTTTAGTAATAAAGGTTGGCTTGCACCCGATATTACATATATTTAGGTTAGTACTTAAAATAAAATCAAGGAGTAACTCACCTCGCCTGTTGATATTTGTACTTCCCCAGATTGAGTGATGCGCATTAGCATCACTGCCCATGATGACTCCTACTTTTCGTTTTTGAGCCTCCATTATTGCACTAACCAACCTACCTGGTGGTATGTTTTCCTCCTCGTACGGTAGGTAGGCCGATATTAGCCAGAGATTTTGCCCATCCATCTCGATGCTAGCCACCACTACAACGCTGAGTTGCTGTAATTAAGTAGTATAAAAATATTCAGATTATTTCTAGCGAGAATGCAGGAACGTATCTTACCTTCATTCTTCGCATGTATAGTATTTTATATTTGGAAGTTCTGAGGCCCAGCACCCGGTCACCATTGACCCAAGGTTCCTGAACCAGAACAACATCAATGGACTCAGATTCCATTTTGAGCAGGAGGGCCGCCGAGGCGGCTTTAGAGTGATGGAGGTTGATCTGAAGGATCTTAAGCATTAGATATTGCTTACCTCTACCACTGTTGAATCAGAATCTTCTGATTCACAGCGTAGTCCCAATGATCTCGATATCTCCGAGTCCATGGATAGTGTCTCCTGAGCGTCTTCCGGGATGCTTTGGACATCTGGGTCACCAGCAATAGGCGGGACACCACTAGTGGCTTCCCCACCTGCTGCAGTTGCCCCAGGTCTGTCAGCCTCATCGCGCTTATAGATTTTGAGCGTAATCGCTCCAAATCCATAGCTGACCAGGCCTCCAGATTTTGCCAAAGCACCCACGGATTCTCTGTTGATGATTATGACGGCCGATCTATGATCTGTCTCCGCCTTAACCTCATCTAACCTAGCAATCTTCCAGGTGGCCGTTGGCAGATCCGGATTGCTGATTTTCAACATTTCCAGGATCTCCCTAGGATCAGTTGGCTCCGCAGGAATCCAGGCTCGTGCCTTTGGCCTGCAGGGAATTTCTTCCCTAGTCACCACTGCTAGTTTGGCCCCCGGCCAGACTTCCCCCAGGCTGCCGATCGCCTTTTTATAGAGGGTCACAGACCTCTCATCGGCCCAGGCAGTCAGTTTTACGTGACCCCGGTGCCACCCTCCGTCTCGGCAGGACGGAGCAGGTCCTGGGTTCTCCCTCATGATTTTTAGGAAGATGGCGGCTAAGGCCTTCTCCACCTTCCTCCAGTTAAGGGTCGTAATGCTCCCATCTTCTTGTGCCCTGTCAACGACTGCCATGATCAGGTGATCCTTTAGCACCTCGTTGAAGGGCCTGGTAACATTGTCCGGAACCCGTTTCTTTTTAGCCTCCGTAGGCGGTTCATCATCAGATCTCTGCCTTTTCGGCTGTGAGATCACAACGGAACCCTCCTGCTTTGGCTCAGTGATACGTCTTGCCCACGCAAGCGTATCCTTGTCTCTATCCGTTCTCTGCTCCAACGGAATGTTACAGATCTTAGAGATCATGCGCCAGGCTCTCTTCCTGGTCTGATAGTTTGACACTGATGGAGGGCGAGCATTCGTGCCTTTGCCCTTTGGTTTCGAGGGGCCAGCCTCATTCGGTCTTATGCCCCTAATTGCACGTTGGAGACCGGGCCTAAAGGCCGATGTCTCCGCAGTACTAGATTCCGGTTTTTTAAGAGCACCGGTCTCTTCTTGTTTTTTATCTGGATCTTCCATAATAGGTCCCACGAGTAGCGGAGAAAGGAGGTCCACCTGTGCAAAGATCACATGGTGTAATAGTTGCCCGGTGGTCACCACGGGGAGGTAACACGCACACTTGTGGAAGCTGCAAGATACGGAGCTGGCAACAAGTGCCAACTTGATTCCCCCAGACAGCTTCTCATCAGACCACCATTTGATTTTACTTTATCTGTACAACTTTTTACTTAAAAATGTAATAAAAATGGAAAAGGTCTTTTTCTTACTAACTTCACATCCATCCTCAGTTCAGCATTGAAATAAATTTTAAATCAATAATAGTCAATGCGTACAAGTTTTATGACAAAGAGTTGTTTCGAAGCATAGGTCAGTCCATACTTTCGCTCGTACGATATTCCCTTCCAACATTTCAATTATTATAATTAGCTGTCCGAAAAGAATAAAACAATAATTTCCTAATTTGTCTGCATTTATTTTTACATTATGAGAAACAAAAACTGAGATAAGCCTAATTATCACACAATAATAAAAAAAATGACGATAATAATAACTATAGGGTCGATAAGACTAAAAGTATCAAAAAAGGATTAATCATCTAAAATAAATGTGGCACGTGGATTAAAAAGCATCCAATGAAATGATTTATTTCGTTCACTGTTAAACAAAACTTTTAATTCCTTTTTATAAAAAAAAAATTGACCCAAAGCAGAATTTTTTAATTTATTCTATATTTTTTTTAATTAAATCAAACTTTTAATGACTGATACAATTAAGATAGCTAGCTAAAAAAAAAATTGGAAAAACGGAATATTCATCTTTTTTGTGCTGGCGCACGAATATATATTTTTTTTTGGTACCTGCGTGTTAATTAAATTTTTCGTTTTCTTTTCGAACAATGAATAATCAATCTTAATTTTATTTTTGTTTTTATACTTTTTACCGTTGTTCTAATTATCAATTTGATTTATCAATGAAGTGCAAATCTTTTTGTTTAAGGGTTATATTATTATAATATCTTATATACAATATAGACATAGACCGAAAATGATAGTATACATATGTATATAGAATACAAAGTTTCCCCAATTTTTAGACATAATTAACGAGTTTGTTGATTTATTATCTATTTATATACAAAATATTTAACAAACATCGAAATATGGAAAATCATAAATAACGCATTAAACCGTTTTTTAACAAACGATATTTACGAGTTAATCTGAAAAATAATATTAAAGAGGCCAGTTTCTCCGGTCAATTCATTTATTTATTAAATTTTCATTTTTATTTTTATTTTCATTTAACATCTTAAAAATAAAACGGGAAAAAAATAATATTGTATATTCACGAAAAATACAATAAAATCTAAATTAAATTTGAGCATTTGCTTTTCGTTGTACGAGTACATTATACAACTTTGCACACGAAAAAAAAGAATGCGAAACAAAAGCTCACAAAAAAAAAAAAAAAACAAAAAAAGTTCAAGTTTTATGAGTCTCCAGTGGATTTTTATTTAATTTCTTATTTTTATTCAAAAACAAAAAATGAAAATGTTTTGTAACAAAAACGAAATACATGTTATAATCACAATAATAAGGAAAAGCGAAACAATAATAAAGTAAAAGTGTTGAAATTATGTACAAAAAAAAACAAAGCTCAAACAATACAAAAATATTATAGTAAAACACATTTTTCTTATCGAACAAAATGGGAAAATCACGCGATTTTATTGGTTGATCCCATATTATTACGAGGATATACATATATCCGTTTTTTATTTAATTTAATTTTTTTAATCAATTTTCCGCTTGGTGTAATGATATTTTATTCTTTCGTTCGTTTAATATTAAATAACAAAATAATTTTTTAATACAGATTTTAATTATTTTTTTCCCGAATTGGATGTGCATGTGTATATGTTATTAACGGCTATTTGAAAAGATTAATTTAATGCTATCCAACTTGTTCCTCTGTGAACTATACTTTACCAATCAATTTCAATGTTTATGTGTTTTCATGATTATTTTTGTATGGGAATCTGCTGCTACCTATAAACAATTGTAGAACTCATGATTCTTTGAATAATTTGCGTCCTCGGTCAAGGCATAGCAATGGATGAAGGATATTTTTCTTAATTTTGATTAGAATCTAGCTACTATTAACCTACTATTTAAGATTATTTACCAATCGATGAATGTAGTATGTCGACCACTGTATAATGTCGCTAGGCTTTAGTTCTGGGGTGAGGATCTTTATTATAGGAATCGATTTAATGGATTAAATTTTGATTTCATATGCAAAAGAAATGATCTATTCAATATTTAAATTATTACACAAAATTATAAATATACGTTTAAAAGTTAAATTTTTCAGATTAAAATTTGTGAAAAGATTTTTTTACAAATTTATAAAATACGTTTTTAACTGGTTTTTGAAACTTTTTTTTGAACAATTAAAATCGAATTGATCCTCGAATGATTTTACTGATCTATTAAGTGGATTGTTGTCGCCATAATTGGTTGGGTGGTGTTCGACCGCCATAAAATTATATTTACTTAACGTCCTTGGAAATATAATAGAGATGTTTCCCAATATGTAAGATTAATCAATGTGGCCGAGATGGATGTTTCCGATAAAAGTTGCATCCAGAAGAAAACATCTGTTTTCCAGGATGCACAATTTATATTCTTTGCACCTTGTGGAATAAGGAGGTAAGCGAGCCACATTTTCATAGGACGGTATGTTATGAATTATGATCATAATTCCCGCCAGTTTTGTTTTGTTGCAAAACAACAAAAAATTAAGACGACGGTTTGCTAGATTCGTTTTTCATAATTCGAAGTATCATAATTCGAATGATTCGTATAGAGGGCGATAGAAAAATTCAGAGCACACGGAAATTCCACTTCATTGTAAAGATTTGATTATTCCTGAAAAATATATAAAAACAATTAAATTCCAACACATATACACATACATAAATTACTGACTTGTTCGGCTAGTGGATTTATTATCCTTTGGAAAGCTGAATAGTAGCTCTATTTTCTACACGGCTACAGAGGCAGTCTTTTATTCGGCAATCCTGCATAGCCCCGTGCTAGCCTGTTACTAACATTAACAGCGGTCATAGGGTCAAAGATGTTTTCAATATAATCACAAGTTTGTATGTTTTAAGAATCCCATTTACAGATTTTTAATTTATTTACTTTTAAATTTAACTTTTACAGAATTTTTATATATATTTAAGAAGATTAATTTTAAGAATTTCCGAGTGTGAGTTCTAAAATTTAAATGTTATTTTAAAAATTATTTACTGTAGTGATATATAATATAACTCAATTTAAAATTAACAAAATGGTAGTTGAAGAATTTTGAAATTGAATACTTTTGTACCACTTTTAACCAAATTATAATCTAATTAAAATCATTATTTAGGAATTTACAAGAAACTAAATTTTTGTAGAAGAGAAGTTTAAGATTAATTTATTTTTAAACAAATAGTTTATAGAATGTTCTAAATAAATTTAAAAATTAATCTATCTATACTCATAAAACACAAAGTCTGTCTGTTTGTTTGTATGTCAATCGGAGGTATCAAGGGACCGAGCTGTGAAGGAAAAGCTGAGAAAAAAATGCAATAATTACAACAACAATTTACAATAGAAATTTTGCAATGCGGAATTTTGCGCAATTGAAATTAGATAGATGTGGAGGCATACTTTTTTTTGTATCTGGGTAACTAAAGTTATCTTTCCATTTCTTAACAATACCTATTTATGAATATATAGCTAGGTATATTTGTTGTTGTCTTAGGTTGTGTCTTTACGCGAACATAAAAAAAATATTTTATTTTCAATCTTTTATTTAAATTTTAATGTTACACGTTTAATTTCTAAATTACAACTGAACTTTTCTTTAATCTTAATTCTATTCTATATGTTCTACATATTGCTTACTTTGCTAAATAATAAAAATGTGTTTTCTTATACTTGTAACTAACTGCGGTACAGGTTTCCCGACGGTTCTTATTTTATGATGATGTATGCTTTAAAGTGTGGGAACAGTGCGAACATGATATTGGAATGTTGTTTGATCTGTGTGACTATGATAATGTAACTCCTCCCAGGGATGAAGAAAGGGCGTCCTCGGTCTTCGGTTTGATCCCATATTTCCTTAATATCTCTGAACAACTTGTAGTTTGCTCTGGGTTTGGTTTTGCTACTGGTGAGTTTTGTATCGTTAATTTTGTCCTTCTTTTTTGAATGCCGATAAAGATTATTAACAATATGATGCCAATTGATGATGTGGATATTCCTCCTGTCAGTGTCCAGATCCAGGTTTGATGACTTGCCTGTCTCATATATACGTGTTCTATTTTCTTCCTATTCTCTATGTTTTCCTGTTGGATCACATCGATGTTTAATTCGGGAATTAGCTTACGAGTTGCTTCTACATTGTGTAGTGCATCTTGCATGACTTCTATTTCGATTCTTATCTCATAGGAGTGAAATTTTTTGTTGTTAAAGGTTATTGTACAATTCCAAAAATTGATTATGCAGTTGCCTGTTATTGTTCGGTTATTTGGCCCACAGTCTGAATATAACTTTTCGTTCTTGGCGTTGTTAATCAGGATTTTGTCTTCGGCAATGTATTGTATTGTTGTTTCCGTTTCTGTGGTGACATTACAAATGCTATTGGTCCCCATTATTAGCGGTTTTATAAATTGGTCTCGAAATTCTTTTATATTTGAATGTTTTTGAACAAAACTATTATGGTCCGAAGTTATGAATAGTTTTCGGTTAGATTTCACAAGGTGTTGTGGGTAGTTTCTGATGACTGTATTATTTATAACTAATGGCATGATAGTCATTATTGTTGACTCTTCCTCTTCTAGCTTAGGTATTTGTAGTATGTAGAGAAGTGTGTCTTTGTTTGTATAGCAATCTTTGGGATTACGTATTGGAGTGCTTCATCTGGCAAAGTGATATTGATGCCTTGGCTGGTTAAAATATCTTTGATCATAATGATTTCTTTGAGTGTTAGGATTTTGTTGTTCTAATTTTGTTTTGATAATTGCATCTTGAATGTCTTCTAGTATCGTATTAATCATGTCCAAGTTTATTATTGTTGCCATCATCTCGATTTCGGCTAGGATAACTCTGTTGGCTATAGTGGTGTTGATCAATGCTCTGTTCACTGTATCTGTGATAAGTTGAATTCGTCTATTGATCTGCTCGTTTATCTTAAATTGTTGGTTATTTTCGTTTATTAAATCGTTCATTGTTCTGTTAATTATATGAAGATCTTGAGCGTCTGGGTTGCCTGCTAACCATTTCCAGGCTGAGCCCAATTCGTCCCAACGTTTGTGCCTTGTCCTTTGGGTTGGCTTTATTTGATGAAGGTTGTTGACTAATTTTATGTACTTATGTTCTATTGTATTTTGTAATTCTAATTTATCATTTAGTTTATTCTTAACAATTTTATTAAGTGATTTTATAGTTAATTCTAAATTACTTATGTTAATAGGGTGTACAATCTTTATGCTTCCTGTTTGAATTTTACATGGTTTTGTTTTAATTAGTAAGATAGGATCTTCATATAGATTCTTGATTTCTAGTTTTTGAGCATAACCGAGGAGAGTTAAACTGATTATGAGTATTAAATTTAGGATTTTCTTGAACATTTTAATTGTTTGAGATAAAAAATTTTACTTTATTTTTACAATATTAATTTAGGTTCTTATTGTATGAAGTATAATTTGTTGGAATTTTGTTTGGTTCTTCTGAAAAATAATAAAAGAAATTTATAATTATAATGTCTTAACTCTCTTGATCTTATTCTTATTTCGTTTTGTTTTTCTTTGTGTTTCAAATGTCTTAAAGGCTATACGTTTGTTATGTTATGTTTAACTCCTCTAGGTTGCATTTTGGTTCGAATATTTGGCTTAAGGAACACTGTTTGGTTTTCTACCAGTGTTGATGGTTCCTCTTTTCTAATATTTTGTTATTCCATTTTTTGGATAGTTTTTTCTAATTTTAAGTTTACGCTGTTAAATATTTCGTTCGCTTGTTTTTGGATTTCATTTGGGTCAACCATATTATTTTGGTTGAAAATAATTTCATTTTGCGTGAAGCCAGTAGATGAGTGAACTGTGTTATTGTATAGTGCTACTGACAACTCTATGCCAGTTGGGGTGTAGCAGTTAGGGAGTTTGTACTTGTTAGTGTTAAGGATTTCGATTATTGTTGAATGAGTTTTTTCTATCTGTCCGTTTGATTCGGACGATGACGCGTATTCTAATTTGACGTTAAGTTTTCTTAGATATTCCTTAAATTGGAGAGATTGGAATGTAGTCTCGTGATCTGAGACTATTGTGTTAGGAATTCCGAATATTGTGAAATATTTAGTTAATGCATTAGTTGTGTCAATTAAGTTTTTTGTAGGAATTTGGATCATTTGTAGGTGTTTAGAAAAGGAGTCTATTATGGAAAGGAAATTGGTGTGGTTGATATTGAATATATCAATATGTACTCTCTCTAGTGGCTTTGTCGTAATAGGCCTTGGAGAGATTTTGATGTTGTACGGCTTCCGTTCGTACTTGTGTGTATTGCAGGTGTTGCATGCATTTATGAGGTTCTTTATCTTTTTCACCATATTTGGGAAGAAGTAGGCTCGCTTAATTTGTTTTTCTACTTCCTGTATTCCTCTATGGGCTCTCTCGTGTTCTTTACTGATAATAGCACTCTGCCTATTTTCACTGGTTACGTCTTCTACCATTTTGGTGGCGAAAACGAAGTGGCCATTTTGAGAAAAATTTTCTCGAAAGCTTTCTTGTATTATACCGTATAATATTTCAGGGGCTAGTATTGCTGTCTGTTTACCACGTTATACACTACGTCATAATCATAGTTTCCTAATTCTAATCTCCATCTTAGGATTTTTGAGTTCTTTTCGGATGATTTTAGAAAAGTGAGTGGTTTGTGATCTGTTATCAATGTAAATCTGTTACCATACAGGTAAGGGTGGTATTTCTTTACGGCCCAGATTACCGCGAGTGCTTCTTTTTCATATGTCGCATAGTTAATTTCCGTTTTGTTCAAAGTTCTTGACGCGAAAGCTATTGGTCGTTCTATACCATTTTGTATTTGTGACAAAACCGCTCCCAGTGCGTAATCTGACGCGTCGGTAGTTAGAGTAAAGGGTTTCGTGAATTCTGGGTATGTTAATATTTGGTCTGTCGCGATCAATTGTTTTAGCGTCTCGAAGGACTTGATGTATTCCTGATCTTTGAGATTTAGTGGTACGTCTTTTTTTAAGAACTTTGTCATATTTTTGGTTATTTTTGAATAATCTTTGATAAACCGTCTATAATATCCAGACAGTCCGAGGAATTGTTTAATTTGTTTTGGCGTCTTTGGTAGTGGCCATTCTAATATTTTTTGGACTTTATCCTTATTAGGCTTTACACCATTTTGTGTAATAGTGTGTCCTAAAAACTGCGTTTCTTTTTTTAAAAATTCACACTTATTCAGTTGAATTTTTAAATTGAATTGCGAAAGTCTTCTCAAAAGGTATTAAGGTTCTTTATGTGGGTGTTTAGGTTTTCTCCCACTATGATGATGTCATCTAAGTAAACATGACATATTCTACCAATTAGACCATGTAAAACGTTGTTCATTGCCCGTTGGAAAGTCGCTGGTGCATTTTTTAGCCCGAACGGCATTCGACAAAATTCGAAATGCCCCTTGTCGGATGAGAATGCTGTTTTCTCTTGCGACTGGGTTTCCATTGGTATCTGGTGGAATCCAGATTTTAGGTCAAGGGTGGTGAAATATACCGATTTTCCCAAGTTGTCCAATATCTCCTCAATTTGAGGGATAGGGAACTTGTCGTTTATCGTTTTCTCATTGAGTTTCCTGTAATCGATAACGACTCTTATTTTGCGTATTCCAGATGCGTCTTCTTTTTTTGGGACAACCCAGATGGGTGAGGAATACGGACTACTTGAATTTTTTATTATTCCGCTGTCGAGCATTTCTTGTATTTGATTTTCGACGTCGCTTTTAAATTTGTGTGGATATCTATAGGTTTTGGTATAGATTGGGTTTTCGTCTACTGTTTGAATTTTGTGTTTAATGATTGACGTTGCTGACAGTTTTTCGTCCAAGCGTAACAAAACTGATTGATTTTTATGAATAAGGTCGATGAGAGTTGCTGTCTCTATGTCACTCAGGTGATTCGTCCTTATTAAACTTTTGATTTCTTCCTTGCTAAGGTGGGAATTTCCAGAAATCGGTATTGGGTTTAGTGTTTCGAAATTATTGCATTTTAATTTTAATTTTGGTAATAATTTTGGGGGTTCTGGCTCATTGGTAAGAATGTTGACAGCTGTTTTGTTCTGACTAGCTCTATATAGTCCTGGTTTGATCGTTATTTTGTCATCTAGTTTATTGAAGTCTGAAACTAGCCAATCACCGTTTTGATGGGTGTCAAATGTGACTGTGTGATTGTAGAAGTTATCATTTGGATAATATTTGAAAAATTTAAATGTTTTATCTTTAAACGAAATTGTATTTGTTTTGTAGTTTATTTTAGAGTCTGTTTCTGCCATTGAGCCTAGGATTCCGTCAAAAAACTTGTGGAATTCTAGTTCGTGAAAAGTTGGTTTTGGTATTCCTGTACCTAATAAATTTATTCTACATTTTTTATTTGACTTATGGTTTCCTAGAATATTTTTCACATTCATTTCATGTGGTTCTAGTAGGTGTTTTGGTATGATACCTGGCCTGATGATATTCTTTTTGGCGCCAGTATCTATAAGGATTTTTATGGAGTTATTTAGAATGAGAAAAGGAAGAAAATTTAATCTTCTGTGTCGGATTCTTGGTCCTTCTGGAAATTTATTTATTCCGAAGTTGGTTCCTCCGAATTCTCCGGTCTTTCTGTGTCCTCTTCATTTGAACACAGTTCGTGATTGTAAATTAACTTCTTATTATATGTTTGTTTTGTTCTTAGGGACGGGTCGACTTCCATTGGGGTTGGCATCTCTTTTTGTTTCCAATGATTCTGCTTCGAATTTGAAACACTGTTGAATAATTTTGGTCTTTCGAATGCATTTGGAATATTAGGTTTGGTTTGAGTTACATATTGTTTCCTCGAATTACTAGATATGATTTCATTCGAATTAAATTTACATAAAAAAGCATAAGCTTCTTCTATGTCCTTGGGCCTTGCTGCTTGGGCATAGCCAAAGTATGGCTTCCTTAAGCCTGATAAGAAGGCTGCCAGTGCATCTTCATCGATGAAGGTGCAGATGGCTTGCCATGATTTGTTGTAAATTTCTTTCTGCTTCGCCAGCGTCTTAATATTTTGTACAATTTCTTTTGTTTTATTGTAGAAATTGTGTATTGACGTGGTTTCAGTCTGTTTATTTGCTCAAAGTTGGGACTTATAGAAGGATAATTCTTGCTTGTCCCCTAGGGTATCAAGAAGAATTTGTTTTACTTCCGTGAAGGATTCTGGGTCACCAGCTAGACAAACTATGTCCCTAGCTTTCCCTTCTATTTTGTTCTTTACGGCTCTCCAGTACATTTTAAGCTGTTCTGGTTGGACTAACGGTTCGAACATCCTTAATGTGTCCTCTGCCGTTCTAAGCCATGCTGTGACTTGTTTTTTATTCCCGTCAAATGTCGGTATCGACTTTATCGGGTCTGGGATTCGGAAGAGGTCGACAATTGGTTGGTTGACTTTGACTTCTTCTATGGGTGGTGGTGGTTGAACCTCCACCTTTTGTCCGAGGTACCTCAGTATCTCGTCTTGTTCATTTTGTTTTTGAACTAAGTTGGTTAATTGTACCGTTATTGCGGCCAATTGGGCGTTTAGTTCTTCCGTCATTTCTTGGCGGGTTTCTTCAAATATTGCCTCTATATTTCTATTAGCAATAAATGTATTTATGTTTTTCTTTCCCTTTATAGAACTCTTTTTGTTCGAATTACTATGAACTTGCTAAATTATTTCAATTTAATGCAATTAGGAAGGATTATAGTTTGCTATTATTAGTTTGTTTTTTTCGCACCTATCTCGTAGTATGCGAAGGTAACGTACCCTGGGTTTAATTAGTCTGATTTCTTCACTTTATGTGTCTATCTTGTAGTGCACGTGATTGGATTCACAAAAGAAGCTTGGATTTCCAGAAAACAGAATTTTGTGCTTTTCGCGTCTATCTTGTAGTGCGCGGATTAGCTTATTTGGTAAAATTTTGTTTTAAATTTAAATTAGGAATTTGGTCCTGGTCATGCCTATCTAGTAGTGTATGCCACAAACCAATACGCGAAAAATTTCAAAAGAAAATCTTACCTTACTTTTACAGCCGATGTAAGCTGGTTCAAGATCAGTTGCGGTGAAAAAGTGGCGGAATCTCGACTCTGCTAACGGTATACACCTTCAGTTAGAGATGTTTCACTTATTCGTCACGAATTATTGTAGTTTTTCACTAAGATTTCGTTGAAACTGTTAATTTTTCACTAAAACTTCGTTAAAACTGTTAATTTTTAAGACAAGTGTTACGGATTCTCTAAAAATAAGCTTTTATTCACTTATTACTGCACTTTTTACTTTTACACTAAACTTCACTTTAACACTGCGGCTGCGCCAATTATGGGTTGTGTCTTTACGCGAACATAAAAAAAATATTTTATTTTCAATCTTTTATTTAAATTTTAATGTTACACGTTTAATTTCTAAATTACAACTGAACTTTTCTTTAATCTTAATTCTATTCTATATGTTCTACATATTGCTTACTTTGCTAAATAATAAAAATGTGTTTTCTTATACTTGTAACTAACTGCGGTTCAGGTTTCCCGAAGGTTCTTATTTTATGATGATGTATGCTTTAAAGTGTGGGAACAGTGCGAACATGATATTGGAATGTTGTTTGATCTGTGTGACTATGATAATGTAACTATATATGTTTGGAGGAGTCAGATTTTTATATAATTCGGTACAAGACCTAATTCGCGAAATGACGCGTTTAACTTATATATACCTGCGATGCTGCCGCAGGCCCATCATTCTGATACGAAACGTCCACTCAGTGCCATGGGAGTACGACCCGACATCCTATAAAAAATGCGTCATATGAATTTTAAAAAAGCAACGACGTTCCCAAAGCTACACGGAATAGCTTACAGGACAACATATATAACATATGAAACAGTTAATGTAGTTCATAAAGTGGGTGCGTTTATTTACTTAATATAAAAATATAGTTCAAATCTAGCCGGATAAAACACACGTCATCGATCCAGTTAGGCGGTCAATTGACTTGTTTCGCATGATGGGAATGTAGCTGAGATATAGATGCAACGTACATAGACTGGAATTAATGCGGTTGCTGTTATAAATGTGGCAATTAAACCAAGGCGTAATCGTCCGAATGACACTAATAATTTCGGCTTGAATTGAATCGATTAAAGCCACATCACTGCTAATTAAATTAATTCCATTGTGTATACATACATACTTCAGTATTAGAGGCTAACGTTTTTATAAAATTTTGTTTTGCTCGATTAACCGAGATCCAGCATGCTGATTATGGCGCTATATTCAATCCTGCTATTTCACTAGTGATTTGCTGCAGAACTCAAATTCAAATTGAGATATAGGTTGCTATGCAATACTGTTTGACGCAACTATATAGCCTATATGTATAAACAGAACCAAAGATACATCGACATGCAACGACACCTGTCAAATTAAAATATACAGAAAATATTTCAATGCAGTGTTGATTAATGACAATGACATTAACGTCGATTTTTTTTTTTTTGGTTCGTTAATATGGCAATATATTTTATACCGAGCATTTTTATGTACACATTAACCGACATAGTGTTTAAAACAATGTTGCAAGCCCAAGTATATGCTATGACACCTCTTTTGATTAACAAACAATGATGTATGAATTCCAAACGAAACCTAGACTGTGTTTCTTTCTATTAACATTTAGTATGACGGATTTCTCGGTCTATTATACCAATCAGTAACATCGACAAGATGAACTACAAAACTAACATCTTATTGCGGGAAACGCTATAAAAATAAATTCATTCGGCCAACGGCGTTTAAGCATATTTCGATTTTGCAGCGGTTTCTAGGAATTACACACTCTAGGGGCACAAACTGGCTAAACAAATAACAAATCGTAGTTTACGCACGTGGAGAATTGCATTGTTCTTGATAGATTTAAAAATTTTGTTACTTTAAATATCAAAAAAATTATATAAAATTTCTTAGAGTTCTATGAATTTTGAATACATATCTTGGAATTTATAAGAATTTTTTTTAATAGAATTCTATTTATTTAATGAAACAAGTCATACAATTTTGAATAGTTTAGAATTGTTATATATGAATTTAGGGAAACTCTAAGAAATTTACAATTTCTTACAGAGAATTTTGAATTAATTTAAAAAAATTGATATACAATACAAAATCGTAAATTAGAAAAACCTTAAAAAAATTTATAATTTAAGAAAACAGCTACCGTTAAGGACCCTCACGGAAGATCTTCTTTGAATATTGTCCACACCCCCCCCCCCCCCCTTCTGCCCCCCTCCATGAAGCTAGTCCGAAATAATATTTTTAATTTGTAGAACCAACCTTTCCGTTTAATAAACTTCGTTCATGAGTCAAGCCAACGACAATTACATAACCTTCCACAGTACTAGTGTTTCACCAAACAACCACATCGACAAAGGACTCAATCTATTTAGCTGATTGCCAAATGGCCCAAAATTTGATAAATATTTTGTTATTGAAGTCTGAATTAACATTTTTTTTAATATTCAAGTTAAAATTTTTTGTTAATATTTTTTTAATTAGTTAAAGGTTCGTGTTGTTGTTTATGATGATAGTCGGTTAATCAATAAAAATGTGAACATATGGTACTTTATACATTCGACCAAATAGCATACTGTTGTGAAACCACTACTGACCACTCCAAAGAATACCATAAAGTAAAGAAAACGCCTGAATGTTAAAATAAAATTATAATTTAAAATCTAAGGCGAAAACAAATTGTTTATAGAGCACAAAATTTCAAAAACGAGCACACATTTTATTGTAATAACAAAGAAGATATACTAATAGAAACACTATTTGTATGAGAGAAATATACCCAAATAAAATAATTTCATATTATTTAAGTTTTGTTTTTGCAATTTTACGAGATACTATTACAATTTCGTCATGTCTCTTTCTTGCATTTACATTTTGAATAACACAGCAAAATAAAAAATAATAGTGAGCCAATTGGTTGACGAAAAAAAATTTCATAAAAAATAACATTTTAATGAATTATAATGTATTGGTATTGGTGGCAAATAGATCACAACAATAGACCAACAAAACATTTCAAAACGCAATTTGAGTTATTTTCAGAAATGTTACAGTACAGCACTCATACATGTTATATTGACATGTACGATTTATATGAGAGTATATATTTATTTTGGGGCCTAAACTGTATATAAACAAAATATCAACATAACAAATTAAAATAAATCGGATAAAGTTATCCCTACCTAACGTCATCCCTACCTTCTTCGATTGTATTTTAATTTTAAATAATGAAATGAAAACAAAAATTTTTTCATTTTTTTTATTGAAAACAATCTGTAAGAAGAAGGAAGGGATTTCGTTTGTTTCTATTATTATATTGATATTTTAGTTATATACAGTATAGGCATCAAAATCCCCTTATGATAACATGGAATATCGCAATTAAAATTGTACATTTCAATATAATGTATGAATTCTGCACTGTAAAACTTCTGTAAATAAAATAGACTTGTGTTGTGAAAAGTTGTTGTTGCGTTGGTCTAAACAATTTGATATTTTCAAGTTTATTTCATCAATGAAAATCGTATTGTAAGAGAAGATCGATGAATGAGTATTTTGATTTTCACTTTTAGGAATATATTTACGCAAAACCGTCTATAGGTTACTTCCGGCTTGTATCTATAGAAGTATAGACTGTTTCTCTAGTTTAGGGGTAAAATTAAAAGCATCTTTTGATTTTACGAAAATTGTTCTTCAAATACTTAACGTAATTTGTTGTTTTATTATTTTGCAAAGTGAAAAACCATCAAGGGTGGATTCATTTGAAAGATAAATGTTTAATTGAGTCCACACGATTGTCACAGCCGCGACTCCTCTTTTGAGAAACAGTCTTCCTGATAAGTTTGGAAAATCACCTCATTGAAAGAAAAAAGAAAATTTATCCAACAAAATAGCCTAACAAAAACCAAAATTATTGAATAAAAAATTAAAATTTGGTTTTTCGTCTGAAGCAAGACGATTCATTAATAATATTAGGGGATTATATCGTCTTAATTTCTATTGTAGTGAAATTTTTATAAATATTTTTGGTCTGTACAAATAAAAAATAAATAAAATTAGAAAACAGAAAATGTTCCTATTGTTGTTTTCGATCAATGCCAGATTTTGCTACATATATAAAAAATATATCGTCGGCGAAGAAAATGCGTGTCAAGTAGAAAACATATATCTATGTGAATCAAAAAATAATATATAGACGGACGATGCGTATGATTTTTTTTAGAAAAAAAATCAATACATGCATAATCCTTTTATAAAATAAAGTTCATTAATATATGTCTAGCATATTGTCTATCTATATCACTAATAGGTAATTGGAAATATGTGATTAATTATGTACTGATTAACAAGACATTCACTGCTTCAAAATTATTTGAATTGATTAAAAAAAATATAATCGTATGTCAGGAAAAAATTGGGTTAAACGTAATAATGTTAACATGTGATCAAGGGGCGGGCCATAAATGTGCAAGCATATAAGCAGCTCGGTATCACATTCTTATTTTATATTAGCTGGCAAAAAAGTTTTTGCACAATACGATCCTCCACACATCATTAAATCGACCAGAAATGCATTTGTTAGTATGTAACAAAATTTCACATAGTAAAATTGGAGTAGCTGATATAGATGTAATCAGAAAAATTGTCGAACGAGATGCAATCAACAAATGTAAATTATTACCTAAGTTCGGCCGGAAACACTTATACCCAAATTCGTTTGAAAAAATGAACGTTTCGTTGGCCGTACAATTACAATTACAATCGTCAAATTACATCTAAATTTGTAATAAATGGTATGAATATCACAAAACAAAATGTTTACAACATTGCTTATGGCTATTTGCAACAGATTAAGAACTGTTGAAATTAAGTAGAAAATCAGGAAGGGCCAACAAAGGGTGGTGGATGCCACCTCTAATTTGAATAGAAAACGGACATGATCTTGATTATCAAATAATTTAATACAAATCCACACTATATAATCCAAGCGTGCAATATATGTAAAATATTCTGGCTTTCAATTATTAGATGATATGATTAGTGAATAGTAGACGAAAATTACAAAAATTTAAACATTACGTAAATTTTTATAAAAGTTAATAAAGCAGAAATGTATATAAACTATTGAGAATTCTAAAGGAATGAAAAACTAACACCTGTATAGATACTTGGTTTCAAATGGTAACCCGAAAATTCATAGAAAAACAATTCATCGATTAAACAATAGAAAGAACAACAATTCATCGAAAACAATTCATAGAAACACAATTCATAGAACCACAATTTCACGAATACACAATTCCTCGAATTTACAATTCATCGAATTCCCGTTATCAGGGAAAAATTCTGTATAGAAAAGAAGCAATAAAAAAATTGAATGTTGATCATGTTGATCGCGTTGATCAACTTTCGATTTCAATTTTCTTGTATATAATAATAGAAGATTAAGTTAGGAATATGATGTAATCAATTCGGCAAATTATTTCGTTTTCTATATTTGTTTATAACAAAATCGAATTATTTATCGAGTTTCTATAGTAAAATATTATAAATAAATTAATTTTATTCAAAATTTAATAAATAAATTATAGAATTTATATTTCAAGTGTATATATTTGTTAATAAAAAATACGATTACCTATTAAACATTCATTTGTTAATAACAAATTATATTATTTATAACTATATCAAGTGAATCAGAATTTTTTGGACAATTTTTATAAACAAATATAGTTTTTTATTTAAAATTTCATTCAAATATTCATAAGAAAAAATAAAAAAAATTTGCCGATTTTTCACTATATTGTTAATAATAAATAAAATTTATGAACAAATTAATTGTTTATAAATTTATTATAAATAAATGATATTTTGTTGATAATATTATTCAATTTTTGGTTCAAAAATCATCTCGAAACTCAGTCGAAAAATCCCATAGTAAAATAACTAAATTCGATGAATTGTAAATTCGATGAATTGTTGTTCTAGCAATTTTCGTTTCCCATAGGATGGCTATATGAATATTTTATAATTGGTCGCATTCGCAATTTCTCGAATAATATACATCGGAATTTGTTGGGACATATTTTAATCGATCAATAAATTCTTTCTTCTGGATTTGGCCATCAAAAATTTATTTGTTTATAACAATATCGAATTGTTTTATAGAGTTTTCTTGGTAAAAAACTATAAAAAATTGAATTTTATTCAAAATATTGATACATAAATTATTGAATTATACCACTATTGTTGTTAATTTATTTATTTATTTATATATAAATTAATTGTTTATAATATATTCTAATTGTTTATAATTTTTTTGGGCAATTTTTATAAACAAATATAGTGTTTTATTTAAAATTTCATTCAAATATTCATAAGAAAAAATTAAAAAAATTTGCCAATTTTTCACTATATTGTTAATAATAAATAAAATTTATGAACAAATTAATTGTTTATAAATTTATTATAAATAAATGATATTTTGTTGATAATATTATTCAATTTTTGGTTCAAAAATCATCTCGAAACTCAATCGAAAAATCCCATAGTAAAATAACTAAATTCTATGAATTGTAAATTCGATGAATTGTTGTTCTAGCAATTTTCGTTTCCCATAGGATGGCTATATGAAAATTGTATAATTGGTCGCATTCGCAATTTCTCGAATAATATACATCGGAATTTGTTGGGACATATTTTAATCGATCAGTAAATTCTTTTTTCTGGATTTGGTCATCAAAAATTTATTTGTTTATAACAATATCGAATTGTTTTATAGAGTTTTCTTGGTAAAAAACTATAAAAAATTGAATTTTATTCAAAATATTGATACATAAATTATTGAATTATACCACTATTGTTGTTAATTTATTTATTTATTTATATATAAATTAATTGTTTATAATATATTCTAATTGTTTATAATTTTTTTGGGCAATTTTTATAAACAAATATAGTGTTTTATTTAAAATTTCATTCAAATATTCATAAGAAAAAATAAAAAAAATTTGCCGATTTTTCACTATATTGTTAATAATAAATAAAATTTATGAACAAATTAATTGTTTATAAATTTATTATAAATAAATGATATTTTGTTGATAATATTATTCAATTTTTGGTTCAAAAATCATCTCGAAACTCAATCGAAAAATCCCATAGTAAAATAACTAAATTCTATGAATTGTAAATTCGATGAATTGTTGTTCTAGCAATTTTCGTTTCCCATAGGATGGCTATATGAAAATTGTATAATTGGTCGCATTCGCAATTTCTCGAATAATATACATCGGAATTTGTTGGGACATATTTTAATCGATCAATAAATTCTTTCTTCTGGATTTGGCCATCAAAAATTTATTTGTTTATAACAATATCGAATTGTTTTATAGAGTTTTCTTGGTAAAAAACTATAAAAAATTGAATTTTATTCAAAATATTGATACATAAATTATTGAATTATACCACTATTGTTGTTAATTTATTTATTTATTTATACATAAATTAATTGTTTATAATATATTCTAATTGTTTATAATTTTTTTGGGCAATTTTTATAAACAAATATAGTGTTTTATTTAAAATTTCATTCAAATATTCATAAGAAAAAATTAAAAAAATTTGCCAATTTTTCACTATATTGTTAATAATAAATAAAATTTATGAACAAATTAATTGTTTATAAATTTATTATAAATAAATGATATTTTGTTGATAATATTATTCAATTTTTGGTTCAAAAATCATCTCGAAACTCAATCGAAAAATCCCATAGTAAAATAACTAAATTCTATGAATTGTAAATTCGATGAATTGTTGTTCTAGCAATTTTCGTTTCCCATAGGATGGCTATATGAAAATTGTATAATTGGTCGCATTCGCAATTTCTCGAATAATATACATCGGAATTTGTTGGGACATATTTTAATCGATCAATAAATTCTTTCTTCTGGATTTGGCCATCAAAAATTTATTTGTTTATAACAATATCGAATTGTTTTATAGAGTTTTCTTGGTAAAAAACTATAAAAAATTGAATTTTATTCAAAATATTGATACATAAATTATTGAATTATACCACTATTGTTGTTAATTTATTTATTTATTTATATATAAATTAATTGTTTATAATATATTCTAATTGTTTATAATTTTTTTGGGCAATTTTTATAAACAAATATAGTGTTTTATTTAAAATTTCATTCAAATATTCATAAGAAAATAAAAAAAAAAATTTGCCAATTTTTCACTATATTGTTAATAATAAATAAAATTTATGAACAAATTAATTGTTTATAAATTTATTATAAATAAATGATATTTTGTTGATAATATTATTCAATTTTTGGTTCAAAAATCATCTCGAAACTCAATCGAAAAATCCCATAGTAAAATAACTAAATTCTATGAATTGTAAATTCGATGAATTGTTGTTCTAGCAATTTTCGTTTCCCATAGGATGGCTATATGAAAATTGTATAATTGGTCGCATTCGCAATTTCTCGAATAATATACATCGGAATTTGTTGGGACATATTTTAATCGATCAATAAATTCTTTCTTCTGGATTTGGCCATCAAAAATTTATTTGTTTATAACAATATCGAATTGTTTTATAGAGTTTTCTTGGTAAAAAACTATAAAAAATTGAATTTTATTCAAAATATTGATACATAAATTATTGAATTATACCACTATTGTTGTTAATTTATTTATTTATTTATACATAAATTAATTGTTTATAATATATTCTAATTGTTTATAATTTTTTTGGGCAATTTTTATAAACAAATATAGTGTTTTATTTAAAATTTCATTCAAATAATCATAAGAAAAAATAAAAAAAATTTGCCGATTTTTCACTATATTGTTAATAATAAATAAAATTTATGAACAAATTAATTGTTTATAAATTTATTATAAATAAATGATATTTTGTTGATAATATTATTCAATTTTTGGTTCAAAAATCATCTCGAAACTCAGTCGAAAAATCCCATAGTAAAATAACTAAATTCGATGAATTGTAAATTCGATGAATTGTTGTTCTAGCAATTTTCGTTTCCCATAGGATGGCTATATGAATATTTTATAATTGGTCGCATTCGCAATTTCTCGAATAATATACATCGGAATTTGTTGGGACATATTTTAATCGATCAATAAATTCTTTCTTCTGGATTTGGCCATCAAAAATTTATTTGTTTATAACAATATCGAATTGTTTTATAGAGTTTTCTTGGTAAAAAACTATAAAAAATTGAATTTTATTCAAAATATTGATACATAAATTATTGAATTATACCACTATTGTTGTTAATTTATTTATTTATTTATATATAAATTAATTGTTTATAATATATTCTAATTGTTTATAATTTTTTTGGGCAATTTTTATAAACAAATATAGTGTTTTATTTAAAATTTCATTCAAATATTCATAAGAAAAAATTAAAAAAATTTGCCAATTTTTCACTATATTGTTAATAATAAATAAAATTTATGAACAAATTAATTGTTTATAAATTTATTATAAATAAATGATATTTTGTTGATAATATTATTCAATTTTTGGTTCAAAAATCATCTCGAAACTCAATCGAAAAATCCCATAGTAAAATAACTAAATTCTATGAATTGTAAATTCGATGAATTGTTGTTCTAGCAATTTTCGTTTCCCATAGGATGGCTATATGAAAATTTTATAATTGGTCGCATTCGCAATTTCTCGAATAATATACATCGGAATTTGTTGGGACATATTTTAATCGATCAGTAAATTCTTTCTTCTGGATTTGGTCATCAAAAATTTATTTGTTTATAACAATATCGAATTGTTTTATAGAGTTTTCTTGGTAAAAAACTATAAAAAATTGAATTTTATTCAAAATATTGATACATAAATTATTGAATTATACCACTATTGTTGTTAATTTATTTATTTATTTATATATAAATTAATTGTTTATCATATATTCTAATTGTTTATAATTTTTTTGGGCAATTTTTATAAACAAATATAGTGTTTTATTTAAAATTTCATTCAAATATTCATAAGAAAAAATTAAAAAAATTTGCCAATTTTTCACTATATTGTTAATAATAAATAAAATTTATGAACAAATTAATTGTTTATAAATTTATTATAAATAAATGATATTTTGTTGATAATATTATTCAATTTTTGGTTCAAAAATCATCTCGAAACTCAGTCGAAAAATCCCATAGTAAAATAACTAAATTCGATGAATTGTAAATTCGATGAATTGTTGTTCTAGCAATTTTCGTTTCCCATAGGATGGCTATATGAATATTTTATAATTGGTCGCATTCGCAATTTCTCGAATAATATACATCGGAATTTGTTGGGACATATTTTAATCGATCAATAAATTCTTTCTTCTGGATTTGGCCATCAAAAATTTATTTGTTTATAACAATATCGAATTGTTTTATAGAGTTTTCTTGGTAAAAAACTATAAAAAATTGAATTTTATTCAAAATATTGATACATAAATTATTGAATTATACCACTATTGTTGTTAATTTATTTATTTATTTATATATAAATTAATTGTTTATAATATATTCTAATTGTTTATAATTTTTTTGGGCAATTTTTATAAACAAATATAGTGTTTTATTTAAAATTTCATTCAAATAATCATAAGAAAAAATAAAAAAAATTTGCCGATTTTTCACTATATTGTTAATAATAAATAAAATTTATGAACAAATTAATTGTTTATAAATTTATTATAAATAAATGATATTTTGTTGATAATATTATTCAATTTTTGGTTCAAAAATCATCTCGAAACTCAGTCGAAAAATCCCATAGTAAAATAACTAAATTCGATGAATTGTAAATTCGATGAATTGTTGTTCTAGCAATTTTCGTTTCCCATAGGATGGCTATATGAATATTTTATAATTGGTCGCATTCGCAATTTCTCGAATAATATACATCGGAATTTGTTGGGACATATTTTAATCGATCAATAAATTCTTTCTTCTGGATTTGGCCATCAAAAATTTATTTGTTTATAACAATATCGAATTGTTTTATAGAGTTTTCTTGGTAAAAAACTATAAAAAATTGAATTTTATTCAAAATATTGATACATAAATTATTGAATTATACCACTATTGTTGTTAATTTATTTATTTATTTATATATAAATTAATTGTTTATAATATATTCTAATTGTTTATAATTTTTTTGGGCAATTTTTATAAACAAATATAGTGTTTTATTTAAAATTTCATTCAAATATTCATAAGAAAAAATTAAAAAAATTTGCCAATTTTTCACTATATTGTTAATAATAAATAAAATTTATGAACAAATTAATTGTTTATAAATTTATTATAAATAAATGATATTTTGTTGATAATATTATTCAATTTTTGGTTCAAAAATCATCTCGAAACTCAATCGAAAAATCCCATAGTAAAATAACTAAATTCTATGAATTGTAAATTCGATGAATTGTTGTTCTAGCAATTTTCGTTTCCCATAGGATGGCTATATGAATATTTTATAATTGGTCGCATTCGCAATTTCTCGAATAATATACATCGGAATTTGTTGGGACATATTTTAATCGATCAATAAATTCTTTCTTATGGATTTGGCCATCAAAAATTTATTTGTTTATAACAATATCGAATTGTTTTATAGAGTTTTCTTGGTAAAAAACTATAAAAAATTGAATTTTATTCAAAATATTGATACATAAATTATTGAATTATACCACTATTGTTGTTAATTTATTTATTTATTTATACATAAATTAATTGTTTATAATATATTCTAATTGTTTATAATTTTTTTGGGCAATTTTTATAAACAAATATAGTGTTTTATTTAAAATTTCATTCAAATAATCATAAGAAAAAATAAAAAAAATTTGCCGATTTTTCACTATATTGTTAATAATAAATAAAATTTATGAACAAATTAATTGTTTATAAATTTATTATAAATAAATGATATTTTGTTGATAATATTATTCAATTTTTGGTTCAAAAATCAACTCGAAACTCAGTCGAAAAATCCCATAGTAAAATAACTAAATTCTATGAATTGTAAATTCGATGAATTGTTGTTCTAGCAATTTTCGTTTCCCATAGGATGGCTATATGAAAATTTTATAATTGGTCGCATTCGCAATTTCTCGAATAATATACATCGGAATTTGTTGGGACATATTTTAATCGATCAGTAAATTCTTTCTTCTGGATTTGGTCATCAAAAATTTATTTGTTTATAACAATATCGAATTGTTTTATAGAGTTTTCTTGGTAAAAAACTATAAAAAATTGAATTTTATTCAAAATATTGACGTAGGTGAAATTTGTCCTAAATCTGTCCTAAAAAACAACAAAAACAATTTAAGTTTATATGTGTTAGTGTACAATGCAGAATGTCTCGATATAACGAATTTTATCACTAATAATATTAAATATAGTGCGATGATTACGTTATTTTGCGAAATTCCTTTGCGAAACCCAAGGAAGATACCAATATAACAAACAAACCACTAAGATGAATTTGGGTTTGAGCTATCCGAAAAATATTTCAATTTTGAAAAAAGTAGGGGATTAGGGTGTTTAGGACAACCATATCTGATATGACCTCATATATATCGATTATATGATTTTTCCGAATTTTCTTGGGAAAATGCTAGGAAGCTAACACCATATTGACATATATTCCAAGATGTCATTGGGTGTAAGCTATCAGAAAAATATTTCAATTTTGGAAAATGTAGGGGATTAGGAGGTTTAGGACAACCATATCTGATATGACCTCATGTATGTCGATTATATGATTTTTCCGAATTATCTTGGGAAAATCCTAGGAAGCTAACACCATAATGACATATATTCCAAGATGTCATTGGGTCTAAGCTATCCGAAAAATATTTCAATTTTGGAAAAAGTAGGGGATTAGGGTGTTTAGGACAACCATATCTGATATGACCTCATGTATGTCGATTAAATGATTTTTCCGAATTTTCTTGGGAAAATCCTAGGAAGCTAACACCATAATGACATATATTCAAGATGTCATTGGGTCTAAGCTATCCGAAAAATATTTCAATTTTGGAAAAAGTAGGGGATTAGGGGGTTTAGGACAACCATATCTGCCCATATATGTCGATTATATGATTTTTCCGAATTTTCTTGGGAAAATTCTAGGAAGCTAACACCATAATGACCTATATTCCAAGATGTCATTGGGTCTAAGCTATCCGAAAAATATTTCAATTTTGGAAAAAGTAGGGGATTAGGGGGTTTAGGACAACCATATCTGATATGACCTCATGTTTGTCGATTATATGATTTTTCCGAATTTTCTTGGGAAAATCCTAGGAAGCTAACACCATAATGACATATATTCTAAGATGTCATTGGGTCTAAGCTATCCGAAAATCATTTCAATTTTGAAAAAAGTAAGGGATTAGGGGGTTTCAAGTCAAGTTTAAATTTCACTTTTTAGCGAAAGTAAATTTGAAATAAAATCATTAGTTAAATTAAACGCAACTTTAAATTATGTTTAAAACTATATTCTGAGTGGATTTTCTTAAGTAAAATTCCAACGTAAATTCTAGTATGGGCTTGGAGCCAATTTTAATTATATTTTTAAGAGTATTTCAACGTAGATTTGTTACGCAACCTAACGTGATTTCAATATTTGAAAAAAATAGAAATTGTGCTTGAACTTTTTAAAGGATTTACTGAAAAAGAATTTCGATGCATTTAGTTTTTAATATTATCCGAGCTATTGGTCAAGACCGTGTGGTTGACCAGTGAGATGTCTCGTGAGATGGTTTGTCTCTGTATATTACAGGAACAAAAATCGAAAGGTATGTTGCCAATGGCGTCGTAACTCGTAAGCAATTACGATTACAAAGCATTTTTTTTACGTTTTGCATTATTTCTTTGTAAAATCTAATTTAACAAGGCATGCGGAAAAATAAATTGGCATAACGCATGCATTATTGATTAGAAGTAAATTTTAAGTGGCTACGACAAGTTAGAAAATAACGACCTTTGACCGCGTTAGTATTCGGTGTATGATTAGGGATGACAAATTGGTTTGCCCTATTGTATTGCAGAGTCAACAGCCCTTCTATAGACATCATCGATAATGCGTAGACAATTCATAGTGTGATCTTGTACACTAGTTCAATAACGGTACGGTACAGACGGTAACAGTTTCAAAATATCATTCAATGCATTTGAATCTAACTTATCCTCTCAGAAATTTAAGTTAGGTTAGAAAAGTTTTAAATTACTATATTTCCATAATTTATCTCAGTAAAATAAAAATATCCATAATGCAATGTAGTCTGAATGGTTTCAGACGATTTGATCGCTCGAAAATTTGCATTTCTTATCAGAAAGTTCTACAATTAAAATTAAATTATCATAAAACAGTTATAACAAACATGAATCTTAATGGAGTTAGAAAGCTTATATTTTAACATGTTAGTGTTAATCAAACTGACAAGTTTACAAAAAATGTTGATCATGAATATGAACTTAAAACTCATTGATTCAAAGCATCTAAAGCTTAAGCAGATGGATCAAATTTTAAAGAACGGAACTTTAAAGCTCACGCAGTTAAATTTGTTGTCACGACAATCATTTTCCAGCTTAATAGTTACTTTACAACTGAACATTAATTTAATGTTAAAATACCAAAAGTCTCTAGAAATGCTTGAAATCTTTAATATTGGAACAATGAAGAAGAAGAAAGTGGAATACACTTTTTTCAAATTTTACAGTTGGAAAGCTCAAACTGATCAGAGCATATAATTTATATCCTTCTTGAGTCACGTTTTTCTAAAATTGAACCAATTTTAGCTTAATTTTATTGTAGAACCACTTACTGCTTACCAAAACATTATTTTTAAGGATTTTGTGGTATTGCACATTTGAGTGTTAACATAAAAAGTAGCAAAAATCCGTTTCTATAATGAGAAGCAACGAAGTCTTACGTTTCAGATGAATTGATGACTCACAAGCTAATCAATAAGAAAATATTTTATAATTTTGCAATCATAAGCTTTTAAGAAAAACGAAGTATTTCAATACAATTTAACTTTGAAATCACTGGTTTACCTAATCTTAAATATTGGGTTAAAAACTGTTCTGCTTTAAGTAAAAATCCATTAACCTATAAACGTTTCTGTGTTAAAGCTTGCAGTTTACAATTTCTTAAGCCAGAACACGTGAGCTTTCATAATTATAATGGCCCATCAACAAATGTTTGGGGTTTTAGGAGAGCATTTAAAGCAACTCCAATACAATTTTAAGTTTTAATTTGAAAGCTCTTAAAGCTCTCAGTAGAAATTACTTCACATGATGTGAAGTATCAAATTATTAAAATGAAAAAAACAGTTCCAGGGAACGCAAATTACGAGCTGATTCTTGTACCATTAATACTGGATAAGCTTTTATTTTTAATTTGTTAGATAGTTCGCACCAACTTGATTTTAATTTTAAATCATTAAAAGAATTATTCACTTGCTTCTATGAGATAATTTTAAAATATTTTTCAGGTTTAAACAATATAGTGGTGACAAAAGGTAAACTAATCCCGACACTGTCAAAATACCACACTCTGATCCCTTGAATCATTCGAAAAATTAATATTATGCATTACCCAATTTCCACATTAAATTGTGGCGAATGAATTAAACGTGAAATCAGTTTAGAGCAAACTTTTTGTTCATAAGATCTAAAAGCTTTCAGTTAGAGTGTTTAGAAATTATTTTATTGTATATATATGGATTTTAAGCTTGAAAGTGGGCTCTTTTACAAACGAAATGAGCTTTTTGATTGTGACATACAAATTTTACCGAGAGCTTTTACGTTTAGTTCTTAAATATCTGTAATCATTATCACAAAATCATTAATGTAAATGTATACTTCACCTATATACTTCTAACGCATTCTTCCTTTAAAACTGTCTGAACTTTCTAACCTGATTATTACATTAAGAAGGTAATTTAGTACATTTAAAAGCACTGTTTCTGTTTAATAGCACTGTTGAAAAAGTTATTACATGATTTTAAATATTTAAGGCACACAATTAAAAGCTTGTGGTTTGCTCTTTAAATTAAGCTTTTTAATTAATAAGCACTATAATTTAAATATATAATCAGCTTGCTGGAACTTACTAGCCTAGAACCAGCCAAACGTACAAAATTGGGCCTACTCGTATTAGTGTTGAAAAATGTTTGGGCGATTTTAATTTTCTGAGAGAGCACAAATTTCAGAATAATATTTTACTTCACCATTTAAATTTAAAGCTTTCAATTATCGATAACTTAAATTTTAAAATCATCGGCCATTGTTGTTAAAATTAAATTAAATGGCTGAAGTTTTAAAGCTCTGAAAGTTCTCAGCCAGACTTTTTTAAAGCAATCGTATAGAATTATTTAACAAATACTTGAAATTAAATTTATAAGAGCCTGAAAATTTCGAGCTGCTTTAGTCATGTGTTCTAATCTATAAGGACTAAACAATTTACAACCTAGCCAGAAAGCTTAATCTTCCATGGAATAATTGAATATTTTTTATTTTTTTTAAACTGACAATTGCTTTATTCTTGAATCTTTCTTTATACGATACTAACAAGAAGTGTGCAAAGCTTACAATCTAAAAAATATATTATCTAAGCCATTAACTTAAATTTGTAAAAGATCTATATTATTGATGCGCTTGTATAGCCCCATAGCTGAATTCCATATCTCCATATAGGAATTAGGATCGCTGCGTATAGTTGAACCTTGAATTCTAGGAAAAGTTTTGATTTTCTTTCAATCAGTAGGTACATTTTTGAACATTTTGTTTTTATTTGGCTGCGCTTTAATTTAATGTGTTTTCACCATGTCAATCTTCTGTCAATATGAAGACCTAAGCAATTAACATTTGTTTATTGACGGGTTTAATTTGTTTGTTTAATTTCACCGCTGGACATGTAAGTTTATTCAATGTAAATGTTATGTGTGTTGATTTATTTGCATTCGCTTTTATCCGCCACATTCTTTGCCAATTTTCAATTTTGTATAAGTGATCTTGAAATTCTCTATGGATGCAGTTTGAGGATTTTTGTGTGAAAACATGATAGTGGTCATCTGCAAATGTTGATGTAACAACCTTATCAGTTGTTGATAGATCGGCAATATACAGCAAATACAATTCTGGCAACAGTACGCTGCCTTGTGGAACTCCTGTTTGTAATAAGCGGTATTTTCCATTTTTTTACATCACTTCTGGCCCAATGTCCAACTGGTTACCTTATTGGTGAATTCCATAATGTTGGCCTCTTTAGTGTTTTGGTTGCCTTTCGTTGTGTATCTGTCTTGTGTATCTGTCTTCTCGTTGTGTATCTGTCTTCTCGGTCGCCGACAGCTCAGTAAGGTAACACTGGATTCCTGAGTCTTTTCTTCTCTCAATGCTCGTTTAAGGGCTTTAATAGCCCTATTCAACTTCCATTGTAGTAATGGAGTTTTTGCTGCTGCCTTAGCCGGCGTATTGTCCTATTGTTGGTTCTGGTATATTAGGTGTAGGTAGGGTTATTAACTTTTCCAGAGTTGTAAATATCAGCGATGGTTTCTTTTGCTGCTATTTCAAATATATGTGTTAAATCATTCGCCGCCGCATCAATATCTTCCGGTTCCAATTGGCAATTTTGTTCGACTTTATTTCTATTTAGAGCCCATTTAGTTAAATTATTTGTTAGACGTTGAGGTGGTTCTGCTTTTAACTCTCTGGTACTCAGAATTATTATTATTGGTGAGTGATCGGATGATAAGTTATAGTAATCTTCTACCTCCCGATTACGATCGGTGATTAAATTGAAAACATCTATGACCCTCTGTTGAAATGTAGAACTCATAGGCCGACCCATCTTTTACATTTGGCCGAAAAAATTGATTTTACTATGGGATTATTTTCTATTGAGTTTCTGGTTGACTTTTAATTAAAAAAAATCGAATATTAATATCAACAAAATATCATTTATTAATAATAAATTTATAAACAATTAATTTGTTTATAAATTTTATTTGTTATTAACAATATAGTAAATAATCGACAAATTTTTTTTTATTTTTTCTTATAAATATTTCAAGGAAATATTAAATAAAACACTATATTTGTTTATAAAAATTGTCCAAAAAAATTATAAACAATTAGAATATATTATAAACAATTAATTTATGTATAAATAAATAAATAAATTAACAACAATAGTGGTATAATTCAATAATTTATGTATCAATATTTTGAATAAAATTCAATTTTTTATAGTTTTTTACCAAGAAAACTCTATAAAACAATTCGATATTGTTATAAACAAATAAATTTTTGATGGCCAAATCCAGAAGAAAGAATTTATTGATCGATTAAAATATGTCCCAACAAATTCCGATGTATATTATTCGAGAAATTGCGAATGCGACCAATTATACAATTTTCATATAGCCATCCTATGGGAAACGAAAATTGCTAGAACAACAATTCATCGAATTTACAATTCATAGAATTTAGTTATTTTACTATGGGATTTTTCGATTGAGTTTCGAGATGATTTTTGAACCAAAAATTGAATAATATTATCAACAAAATATCATTTATTTATAATAAATTTATAAACAATTAATTTGTTCATAAATTTTATTTATTATTAACAATATAGTGAAAAATTGGCAAATTTTTTTTTTTATTTTCTTATGAATATTTGAATGAAATTTTAAATAAAACACTATATTTGTTTATAAAAATTGCCCAAAAAAATTATAAACAATTAGAATATATTATAAACAATTAATTTATGTATAAATAAATAAATAAATTAACAACAATAGTGATATAATTCAATAATTTATGTATCAATATTTTGAATAAAATTCAATTTTTTATAGTTTTTTACCAAGAAAACTCTATAAAACAATTCGATATTGTTATAAACAAATAAATTTTTGATGACCAAATCCAGAAGAAAGAATTTATTGATCGATTAAAATATGTCCCAACAAATTCCGATGTATATTATTCGAGAAATTGCGAATGCGACCAATTATACAATTTTCATATAGCCATCCTATGGGAAACGAAAATTGCTAGAACAACAATTCATCGAATTTACAATTCATAGAATTTAGTTATTTTACTATGGGATTTTTCGACTGAGTTTCGAGATGATTTTTGAACCAAAAATTGAATAATATTATCAACAAAATATCATTTATTTATAATAAATTTATAAACAATTAATTTGTTCATAAATTTTATTTATTATTAACAATATAGTGAAAAATCAGCAAATTTTTTTTATTTTTTCTTATGATTATTTGAATGAAATTTTAAATAAAACACTATATTTGTTTATAAAAATTGCCCAAAAAAATTATAAACAATTAGAATATATTATAAACAATTAATTTATGTATAAATAAATAAATAAATTAACAACAATAGTGGTATAATTCAATAATTTATGTATCAATATTTTGAATAAAATTCAATTTTTTATAGTTTTTTACCAAGAAAACTCTATAAAACAATTCGATATTGTTATAAACAAATAAATTTTTGATGGCCAAATCCAGAAGAAAGAATTTATTGATCGATTAAAATATGTCCCAACAAATTCCGATGTATATTATTCGAGAAATTGCGAATGCGACCAATTATAAAATATTCATATAGCCATCCTATGGGAAACGAAAATTGCTAGAACAACAATTCATCGAATTTACAATTCATCGAATTTAGTTATTTTACTATGGGATTTTTCGACTGAGTTTCGAGATGATTTTTGAACCAAAAATTGAATAATATTATCAACAAAATATCATTTATTTATAATAAATTTATAAACAATTAATTTGTTCATAAATTTTATTTATTATTAACAATATAGTGAAAAATCGGCAAATTTTTTTTATTTTTTCTTATGATTATTTGAATGAAATTTTAAATAAAACACTATATTTGTTTATAAAAATTGCCCAAAAAAATTATAAACAATTAGAATATATTATAAACAATTAATTTATGTATAAATAAATAAATAAATTAACAACAATAGTGGTATAATTCAATAATTTATGTATCAATATTTTGAATAAAATTCAATTTTTTATAGTTTTTTACCAAGAAAACTCTATAAAACAATTCGATATTGTTATAAACAAATAAATTTTTGATGGCCAAATCCAGAAGAAAGAATTTATTGATCGATTAAAATATGTCCCAACAAATTCCGATGTATATTATTCGAGAAATTGCGAATGCGACCAATTATAAAATATTCATATAGCCATCCTATGGGAAACGAAAATTGCTAGAACAACAATTCATCGAATTTACAATTCATCGAATTTAGTTATTTTACTATGGGATTTTTCGACTGAGTTTCGAGATGATTTTTGAACCAAAAATTGAATAATATTATCAACAAAATATCATTTATTTATAATAAATTTATAAACAATTAATTTGTTCATAAATTTTATTTATTATTAACAATATAGTGAAAAATCGGCAAATTTTTTTTATTTTTTCTTATGATTATTTGAATGAAATTTTAAATAAAACACTATATTTGTTTATAAAAATTGCCCAAAAAAATTATAAACAATTAGAATATATTATAAACAATTAATTTATGTATAAACAAATAAATAAATTAACAACAATAGTGGTATAATTCAATAATTTATGTATCAATATGTTGAATAAAATTCAATTTTTTATAGTTTTTTACCAAGAAAACTCTATAAAACAATTCGATATTGTTATAAACAAATAAATTTTTGATGGCCAAATCCAGAAGAAAGAATTTATTGATCGATTAAAATATGTCCCAACAAATTCCGATGTATATTATTCGAGAAATTGCGAATGCGACCAATTATAAAATTTTCATATAGCCATCCTATGGGAAACGAAAATTGCTAGAACAACAATTCATCGAATTTACAATTCATAGAATTTAGTTATTTTACTATGGGATTTTTCGATTGAGTTTCGAGATGATTTTTGAACCAAAAATTGAATAATATTATCAACAAAATATCATTTATTTATAATAAATTTATAAACAATTAATTTGTTCATAAATTTTATTTATTATTAACAATATAGTGAAAAATTGGCAAATTTTTTTTTTTATTTTCTTATGAATATTTGAATGAAATTTTAAATAAAACACTATATTTGTTTATAAAAATTGCCCAAAAAAATTATAAACAATTAGAATATATTATAAACAATTAATTTATGTATAAATAAATAAATAAATTAACAACAATAGTGGTATAATTCAATAATTTATGTATCAATATTTTGAATAAAATTCAATTTTTTATAGTTTTTTACCAAGAAAACTCTATAAAACAATTCGATATTGTTATAAACAAATAAATTTTTGATGGCCAAATCCAGAAGAAAGAATTTATTGATCGATTAAAATATGTCCCAACAAATTCCGATGTATATTATTCGAGAAATTGCGAATGCGACCAATTATACAATTTTCATATAGCCATCCTATGGGAAACGAAAATTGCTAGAACAACAATTCATCGAATTTACAATTCATCCGAATTTAGTTATTTTACTATGGGATTTTTCGACTGAGTTTCGAGATGATTTTTGAACCAAAAATTGAATAATATTATCAACAAAATATCATTTATTTATAATAAATTTATAAACAATTAATTTGTTCATAAATTTTATTTATTATTAACAATATAGTGAAAAATCGGCAAATTTTTTTTATTTTTTCTTATGATTATTTGAATGAAATTTTAAATAAAACACTATATTTGTTTATAAAAATTGCCCAAAAAAATTATAATCAATTAGAATATATTATAAACAATTAATTTATATATAAATAAATAAATAAATTAACAACAATAGTGGTATAATTCAATAATTTATGTATCAATATTTTGAATAAAATTCAATTTTTTATAGTTTTTTACCAAGAAAACTCTATAAAACAATTCGATATTGTTATAAACAAATAAATTTTTGATGGCCAAATCCAGAAGAAAGAATTTATTGATCGATTAAAATATGTCCCAACAAATTCCGATGTATATTATTCGAGAAATTGCGAATGCGACCTATTATAAAATATTCATATAGCCATCCTATGGGAAACGAAAATTGCTAGAACAACAATTCATCGAATTTACAATTTATCGAATTTAGTTATTTTACTATGGGATTTTTCGACTGAGTTTCGAGATGATTTTTGAACCAAAAATTGAATAATATTATCAACAAAATATCATTTATTTATAATAAATTTATAAACAATTAATTTGTTCATAAATTTTATTTATTATTAACAATATAGTGAAAAATCGGCAAATTTTTTTTATTTTTTCTTGATTATTTGAATGAAATTTTAAATAAAACACTATATTTGTTTATAAAAATTGCCCAAAAAAATTATAAACAATTAGAATATATTATAAACAATTAATTTATATATAAATAAATAAATAAATTAACAACAATAGTGGTATAATTCAATAATTTATGTATCAATATTTTGAATAAAATTCAATTTTTTATAGTTTTTTACCAAGAAAACTCTATAAAACAATTCGATATTGTTATAAACAAATAAATTTTTGATGGCCAAATCCAGAAGAAAGAATTTATTGATCGATTAAAATATGTCCCAACAAATTCCGATGTATATTATTCGAGAAATTGCGAATGCGACCAATTATAAAATTTTCATATAGCCATCCTATGGGAAACGAAAATTGCTAGAACAACAATTCATCGAATTTACAATTCATAGAATTTAGTTATTTTACTATGGGATTTTTCGATTGAGTTTCGAGATGATTTTTGAACCAAAAATTGAATAATATTATCAACAAAATATCATTTATTTATAATAAATTTATAAACAATTAATTTGTTCATAAATTTTATTTATTATTAACAATATAGTGAAAAATCGGCAAATTTTTTTTATTTTTTCTTATGATTATTTGAATGAAATTTTAAATAAAACACTATATTTGTTTATAAAAATTGCCCAAAAAAATTATAAACAATTAGAATATATTATAAACAATTAATTTATGTATAAATAAATAAATAAATTAACAACAATAGTGGTATAATTCAATAATTTATGTATCAATATTTTGAATAAAATTCAATTTTTTATAGTTTTTTACCAAGAAAACTCTATAAAACAATTCGATATTGTTATAAACAAATAAATTTTTGATGGCCAAATCCAGAAGAAAGAATTTATTGATCGATTAAAATATGTCCCAACAAATTCCGATGTATATTATTCGAGAAATTGCGAATGCGACCAATTATAAAATATTCATATAGCCATCCTATGGGAAACGAAAATTGCTAGAACAACAATTCATCGAATTTACAATTCATCGAATTTAGTTATTTTACTATGGGATTTTTCGACTGAGTTTCGAGATGATTTTTGAACCAAAAATTGAATAATATTATCAACAAAATATCATTTATTTATAATAAATTTATAAACAATTAATTTGTTCATAAATTTTATTTATTATTAACAATATAGTGAAAAATCGGCAAATTTTTTTTATTTTTTCTTATGATTATTTGAATGAAATTTTAAATAAAACACTATATTTGTTTATAAAAATTGCCCAAAAAAATTATAAACAATTAGAATATATTATAAACAATTAATTTATGTATAAATAAATAAATAAATTAACAACAATAGTGGTATAATTCAATAATTTATGTATCAATATTTTGAATAAAATTCAATTTTTTATAGTTTTTTACCAAGAAAACTCTATAAAACAATTCGATATTGTTATAAACAAATAAATTTTTGATGGCCAAATCCAGAAGAAAGAATTTATTGATCGATTAAAATATGTCCCAACAAATTCCGATGTATATTATTCGAGAAATTGCGAATGCGACCAATTATAAAATATTCATATAGCCATCCTATGGGAAACGAAAATTGCTAGAACAACAATTCATCGAATTTACAATTCATCGAATTTAGTTATTTTACTATGGGATTTTTCGACTGAGTTTCGAGATGATTTTTGAACCAAAAATTGAATAATATTATCAACAAAATATCATTTATTTATAATAAATTTATAAACAATTAATTTGTTCATAAATTTTATTTATTATTAACAATATAGTGAAAAATCGGCAAATTTTTTTTATTTTTTCTTATGATTATTTGAATGAAATTTTAAATAAAACACTATATTTGTTTATAAAAATTGCCCAAAAAAATTATAAACAATTAGAATATATTATAAACAATTAATTTATGTATAAACAAATAAATAAATTAACAACAATAGTGGTATAATTCAATAATTTATGTATCAATATGTTGAATAAAATTCAATTTTTTATAGTTTTTTACCAAGAAAACTCTATAAAACAATTCGATATTGTTATAAACAAATAAATTTTTGATGGCCAAATCCAGAAGAAAGAATTTATTGATCGATTAAAATATGTCCCAACAAATTCCGATGTATATTATTCGAGAAATTGCGAATGCGACCAATTATAAAATTTTCATATAGCCATCCTATGGGAAACGAAAATTGCTAGAACAACAATTCATCGAATTTACAATTCATAGAATTTAGTTATTTTACTATGGGATTTTTCGATTGAGTTTCGAGATGATTTTTGAACCAAAAATTGAATAATATTATCAACAAAATATCATTTATTTATAATAAATTTATAAACAATTAATTTGTTCATAAATTTTATTTATTATTAACAATATAGTGAAAAATTGGCAAATTTTTTTTTTTATTTTCTTATGAATATTTGAATGAAATTTTAAATAAAACACTATATTTGTTTATAAAAATTGCCCAAAAAAATTATAAACAATTAGAATATATTATAAACAATTAATTTATGTATAAATAAATAAATAAATTAACAACAATAGTGGTATAATTCAATAATTTATGTATCAATATTTTGAATAAAATTCAATTTTTTATAGTTTTTTACCAAGAAAACTCTATAAAACAATTCGATATTGTTATAAACAAATAAATTTTTGATGGCCAAATCCAGAAGAAAGAATTTATTGATCGATTAAAATATGTCCCAACAAATTCCGATGTATATTATTCGAGAAATTGCGAATGCGACCAATTATACAATTTTCATATAGCCATCCTATGGGAAACGAAAATTGCTAGAACAACAATTCATCGAATTTACAATTCATCCGAATTTAGTTATTTTACTATGGGATTTTTCGACTGAGTTTCGAGATGATTTTTGAACCAAAAATTGAATAATATTATCAACAAAATATCATTTATTTATAATAAATTTATAAACAATTAATTTGTTCATAAATTTTATTTATTATTAACAATATAGTGAAAAATCGGCAAATTTTTTTTATTTTTTCTTATGATTATTTGAATGAAATTTTAAATAAAACACTATATTTGTTTATAAAAATTGCCCAAAAAAATTATAATCAATTAGAATATATTATAAACAATTAATTTATATATAAATAAATAAATAAATTAACAACAATAGTGGTATAATTCAATAATTTATGTATCAATATTTTGAATAAAATTCAATTTTTTATAGTTTTTTACCAAGAAAACTCTATAAAACAATTCGATATTGTTATAAACAAATAAATTTTTGATGGCCAAATCCAGAAGAAAGAATTTATTGATCGATTAAAATATGTCCCAACAAATTCCGATGTATATTATTCGAGAAATTGCGAATGCGACCTATTATAAAATATTCATATAGCCATCCTATGGGAAACGAAAATTGCTAGAACAACAATTCATCGAATTTACAATTTATCGAATTTAGTTATTTTACTATGGGATTTTTCGACTGAGTTTCGAGATGATTTTTGAACCAAAAATTGAATAATATTATCAACAAAATATCATTTATTTATAATAAATTTATAAACAATTAATTTGTTCATAAATTTTATTTATTATTAACAATATAGTGAAAAATCGGCAAATTTTTTTTATTTTTTCTTGATTATTTGAATGAAATTTTAAATAAAACACTATATTTGTTTATAAAAATTGCCCAAAAAAATTATAAACAATTAGAATATATTATAAACAATTAATTTATGTATAAACAAATAAATAAATTAACAACAATAGTGGTATAATTCAATAATTTATGTATCAATATGTTGAATAAAATTCAATTTTTTATAGTTTTTTACCAAGAAAACTCTATAAAACAATTCGATATTGTTATAAACAAATAAATTTTTGATGGCCAAATCCAGAAGAAAGAATTTATTGATCGATTAAAATATGTCCCAACAAATTCCGATGTATATTATTCGAGAAATTGCGAATGCGACCAATTATAAAATTTTCATATAGCCATCCTATGGGAAACGAAAATTGCTAGAACAACAATTCATCGAATTTACAATTCATAGAATTTAGTTATTTTACTATGGGATTTTTCGATTGAGTTTCGAGATGATTTTTGAACCAAAAATTGAATAATATTATCAACAAAATATCATTTATTTATAATAAATTTATAAACAATTAATTTGTTCATAAATTTTATTTATTATTAACAATATAGTGAAAAATTGGCAAATTTTTTTTTTTATTTTCTTATGAATATTTGAATGAAATTTTAAATAAAACACTATATTTGTTTATAAAAATTGCCCAAAAAAATTATAAACAATTAGAATATATTATAAACAATTAATTTATGTATAAATAAATAAATAAATTAACAACAATAGTGGTATAATTCAATAATTTATGTATCAATATTTTGAATAAAATTCAATTTTTTATAGTTTTTTACCAAGAAAACTCTATAAAACAATTCGATATTGTTATAAACAAATAAATTTTTGATGGCCAAATCCAGAAGAAAGAATTTATTGATCGATTAAAATATGTCCCAACAAATTCCGATGTATATTATTCGAGAAATTGCGAATGCGACCAATTATACAATTTTCATATAGCCATCCTATGGGAAACGAAAATTGCTAGAACAACAATTCATCGAATTTACAATTCATCCGAATTTAGTTATTTTACTATGGGATTTTTCGACTGAGTTTCGAGATGATTTTTGAACCAAAAATTGAATAATATTATCAACAAAATATCATTTATTTATAATAAATTTATAAACAATTAATTTGTTCATAAATTTTATTTATTATTAACAATATAGTGAAAAATTGGCAAATTTTTTTAATTTTTTCTTATGAATATTTGAATGAAATTTTAAATAAAACACTATATTTGTTTATAAAAATTGCCCAAAAAAATTATAATCAATTAGAATATATTATAAACAATTAATTTATATATAAATAAATAAATAAATTAACAACAATAGTGGTATAATTCAATAATTTATGTATCAATATTTTGAATAAAATTCAATTTTTTATAGTTTTTTACCAAGAAAACTCTATAAAACAATTCGATATTGTTATAAACAAATAAATTTTTGATGGCCAAATCCAGAAGAAAGAATTTATTGATCGATTAAAATATGTCCCAACAAATTCCGATGTATATTATTCGAGAAATTGCGAATGCGACCTATTATAAAATATTCATATAGCCATCCTATGGGAAACGAAAATTGCTAGAACAACAATTCATCGAATTTACAATTTATCGAATTTAGTTATTTTACTATGGGATTTTTCGACTGAGTTTCGAGATGATTTTTGAACCAAAAATTGAATAATATTATCAACAAAATATCATTTATTTATAATAAATTTATAAACAATTAATTTGTTCATAAATTTTATTTATTATTAACAATATAGTGAAAAATCGGCAAATTTTTTTTATTTTTTCTTGATTATTTGAATGAAATTTTAAATAAAACACTATATTTGTTTATAAAAATTGCCCAAAAAAATTATAAACAATTAGAATATATTATAAACAATTAATTTATATATAAATAAATAAATAAATTAACAACAATAGTGGTATAATTCAATAATTTATGTATCAATATTTTGAATAAAATTCAATTTTTTATAGTTTTTTTACCAAGAAAACTCTATAAAACAATTCGATATTGTTATAAACAAATAAATTTTTGATGGCCAAATCCAGAAGAAAGAATTTATTGATCGATTAAAATATGTCCCAACAAATTCCGATGTATATTATTCGAGAAATTGCGAATGCGACCAATTATAAAATATTCATATAGCCATCCTATGGAAACGAAAATTGCTAGAACAACAATTCATCGAATTTACAATTCATCCGAATTTAGTTATTTTACTATGGGATTTTTCGACTGAGTTTCGAGATGATTTTTGAACCAAAAATTGAATAATATTATCAACAAAATATCATTTATTTATAATAAATTTATAAACAATTAATTTGTTCATAAATTTTATTTATTATTAACAATATAGTGAAAAATCGGCAAATTTTTTTTATTTTTTCTTATGATTATTTGAATGAAATTTTAAATAAAACACTATATTTGTTTATAAAAATTGCCCAAAAAAATTATAAACAATTAGAATATATTATAAACAATTAATTTATGTATAAATAAATAAATAAATTAACAACAATAGTGGTATAATTCAATAATTTATGTATCAATATTTTGAATAAAATTCAATTTTTTATAGTTTTTTACCAAGAAAACTCTATAAAACAATTCGATATTGTTATAAACAAATAAATTTTTGATGGCCAAATCCAGAAGAAAGAATTTATTGATCGATTAAAATATGTCCCAACAAATTCCGATGTATATTATTCGAGAAATTGCGAATGCGACCAATTATAAAATATTCATATAGCCATCCTATGGGAAACGAAAATTGCTAGAACAACAATTCATCGAATTTACAATTCATAGAATTTAGTTATTTTACTATGGGATTTTTCGACTGAGTTTCGAGTTGATTTTTGAACCAAAAATTGAATAATATTATCAACAAAATATCATTTATTTATAATAAATTTATAAACAATTAATTTGTTCATAAATTTTATTTATTATTAACAATATAGTGAAAAATCGGCAAATTTTTTTTATTTTTTCTTATGAATATTTGAATGAAATTTTAAATAAAACACTATATTTGTTTATAAAAATTGCCCAAAAAAATTATAAACAATTAGAATATATTATAAACAATTAATTTATGTATAAATAAATAAATAAATTAACAACAATAGTGGTATAATTCATAAATTTAAGTATCAATATTTTGAATAAAATTCAATTTTTTATAGTTTTTTACCAAGAAAACTCTATAAAACAATTCGATATTGTTATAAACAAATAAATTTTTGATGGCCAAATCCAGAAGAAAGAATTTATTGATCGATTAAAATATGTCCCAACAAATTCCGATGTATATTATTCGAGAAATTGCGAATGCGACCAATTATAAAATATTCATATAGCCATCCTATGGGAAACGAAAATTGCTAGAACAACAATTCATCGAATTTACAATTCATCCGAATTTAGTTATTTTACTATGGGATTTTTCGACTGAGTTTCGAGTTGATTTTTGAACCAAAAATTGAATAATATTATCAACAAAATATCATTTATTTATAATAAATTTATAAACAATTAATTTGTTCATAAATTTTATTTATTATTAACAATATAGTGAAAAATCGGCAAATTTTTTTTATTTTTTCTTATGATTATTTGAATGAAATTTTAAATAAAACACTATATTTGTTTATAAAAATTGCCCAAAAAAATTATAAACAATTAGAATATATTATAAACAATTAATTTATGTATAAATAAATAAATAAATTAACAACAATAGTGGTATAATTCAATAATTTATGTATCAATATTTTGAATAAAATTCAATTTTTTATAGTTTTTTACCAAGAAAACTCTATAAAACAATTCGATATTGTTATAAACAAATAAATTTTTGATGGCCAAATCCAGAAGAAAGAATTTATTGATCGATTAAAATATGTCCCAACAAATTCCGATGTATATTATTCGAGAAATTGCGAATGCGACCAATTATAAAATATTCATATAGCCATCCTATGGGAAACGAAAATTGCTAGAACAACAATTCATCGAATTTACAATTCATCGAATTTAGTTATTTTACTATGGGATTTTTCGACTGAGTTTCGAGATGATTTTTGAACCAAAAATTGAATAATATTATCAACAAAATATCATTTATTTATAATAAATTTATAAACAATTAATTTGTTCATAAATTTTATTTATTATTAACAATATAGTGAAAAATCGGCAAATTTTTTTTATTTTTTCTTATGATTATTTGAATGAAATTTTAAATAAAACACTATATTTGTTTATAAAAATTGCCCAAAAAAATTATAAACAATTAGAATATATTATAAACAATTAATTTATGTATAAATAAATAAATAAATTAACAACAATAGTGGTATAATTCAATAATTTATGTATCAATATTTTGAATAAAATTCAATTTTTTATAGTTTTTTACCAAGAAAACTCTATAAAACAATTCGATATTGTTATAAACAAATAAATTTTTGATGGCCAAATCCAGAAGAAAGAATTTATTGATCGATTAAAATATGTCCCAACAAATTCCGATGTATATTATTCGAGAAATTGCGAATGCGACCAATTATAAAATATTCATATAGCCATCCTATGGGAAACGAAAATTGCTAGAACAACAATTCATCGAATTTACAATTCATCGAATTTAGTTATTTTACTATGGGATTTTTCGACTGAGTTTCGAGATGATTTTTGAACCAAAAATTGAATAATATTATCAACAAAATATCATTTATTTATAATAAATTTATAAACAATTAATTTGTTCATAAATTTTATTTATTATTAACAATATAGTGAAAAATCGGCAAATTTTTTTTATTTTTTCTTATGATTATTTGAATGAAATTTTAAATAAAACACTATATTTGTTTATAAAAATTGCCCAAAAAAATTATAAACAATTAGAATATATTATAAACAATTAATTTATGTATAAATAAATAAATAAATTAACAACAATAGTGGTATAATTCAATAATTTATGTATCAATATTTTGAATAAAATTCAATTTTTTATAGTTTTTTACCAAGAAAACTCTATAAAACAATTCGATATTGTTATAAACAAATAAATTTTTGATGGCCAAATCCAGAAGAAAGAATTTATTGATCGATTAAAATATGTCCCAACAAATTCCGATGTATATTATTCGAGAAATTGCGAATGCGACCAATTATAAAATATTCATATAGCCATCCTATGGGAAACGAAAATTGCTAGAACAACAATTCATCGAATTTACAATTCATCGAATTTAGTTATTTTACTATGGGATTTTTCGACTGAGTTTCGAGATGATTTTTGAACCAAAAATTGAATAATATTATCAACAAAATATCATTTATTTATAATAAATTTATAAACAATTAATTTGTTCATAAATTTTATTTATTATTAACAATATAGTGAAAAATCGGCAAATTTTTTTTATTTTTTCTTATGATTATTTGAATGAAATTTTAAATAAAACACTATATTTGTTTATAAAAATTGCCCAAAAAAATTATAAACAATTAGAATATATTATAAACAATTAATTTATGTATAAACAAATAAATAAATTAACAACAATAGTGGTATAATTCAATAATTTATGTATCAATATGTTGAATAAAATTCAATTTTTTATAGTTTTTTACCAAGAAAACTCTATAAAACAATTCGATATTGTTATAAACAAATAAATTTTTGATGGCCAAATCCAGAAGAAAGAATTTATTGATCGATTAAAATATGTCCCAACAAATTCCGATGTATATTATTCGAGAAATTGCGAATGCGACCAATTATAAAATTTTCATATAGCCATCCTATGGGAAACGAAAATTGCTAGAACAACAATTCATCGAATTTACAATTCATAGAATTTAGTTATTTTACTATGGGATTTTTCGATTGAGTTTCGAGATGATTTTTGAACCAAAAATTGAATAATATTATCAACAAAATATCATTTATTTATAATAAATTTATAAACAATTAATTTGTTCATAAATTTTATTTATTATTAACAATATAGTGAAAAATTGGCAAATTTTTTTTTTTATTTTCTTATGAATATTTGAATGAAATTTTAAATAAAACACTATATTTGTTTATAAAAATTGCCCAAAAAAATTATAAACAATTAGAATATATTATAAACAATTAATTTATGTATAAATAAATAAATAAATTAACAACAATAGTGGTATAATTCAATAATTTATGTATCAATATTTTGAATAAAATTCAATTTTTTATAGTTTTTTACCAAGAAAACTCTATAAAACAATTCGATATTGTTATAAACAAATAAATTTTTGATGGCCAAATCCAGAAGAAAGAATTTATTGATCGATTAAAATATGTCCCAACAAATTCCGATGTATATTATTCGAGAAATTGCGAATGCGACCAATTATACAATTTTCATATAGCCATCCTATGGGAAACGAAAATTGCTAGAACAACAATTCATCGAATTTACAATTCATCCGAATTTAGTTATTTTACTATGGGATTTTTCGACTGAGTTTCGAGATGATTTTTGAACCAAAAATTGAATAATATTATCAACAAAATATCATTTATTTATAATAAATTTATAAACAATTAATTTGTTCATAAATTTTATTTATTATTAACAATATAGTGAAAAATCGGCAAATTTTTTTTATTTTTTCTTATGATTATTTGAATGAAATTTTAAATAAAACACTATATTTGTTTATAAAAATTGCCCAAAAAAATTATAATCAATTAGAATATATTATAAACAATTAATTTATATATAAATAAATAAATAAATTAACAACAATAGTGGTATAATTCAATAATTTATGTATCAATATTTTGAATAAAATTCAATTTTTTATAGTTTTTTACCAAGAAAACTCTATAAAACAATTCGATATTGTTATAAACAAATAAATTTTTGATGGCCAAATCCAGAAGAAAGAATTTATTGATCGATTAAAATATGTCCCAACAAATTCCGATGTATATTATTCGAGAAATTGCGAATGCGACCTATTATAAAATATTCATATAGCCATCCTATGGGAAACGAAAATTGCTAGAACAACAATTCATCGAATTTACAATTTATCGAATTTAGTTATTTTACTATGGGATTTTTCGACTGAGTTTCGAGATGATTTTTGAACCAAAAATTGAATAATATTATCAACAAAATATCATTTATTTATAATAAATTTATAAACAATTAATTTGTTCATAAATTTTATTTATTATTAACAATATAGTGAAAAATCGGCAAATTTTTTTTATTTTTTCTTGATTATTTGAATGAAATTTTAAATAAAACACTATATTTGTTTATAAAAATTGCCCAAAAAAATTATAAACAATTAGAATATATTATAAACAATTAATTTATGTATAAACAAATAAATAAATTAACAACAATAGTGGTATAATTCAATAATTTATGTATCAATATGTTGAATAAAATTCAATTTTTTATAGTTTTTTACCAAGAAAACTCTATAAAACAATTCGATATTGTTATAAACAAATAAATTTTTGATGGCCAAATCCAGAAGAAAGAATTTATTGATCGATTAAAATATGTCCCAACAAATTCCGATGTATATTATTCGAGAAATTGCGAATGCGACCAATTATAAAATTTTCATATAGCCATCCTATGGGAAACGAAAATTGCTAGAACAACAATTCATCGAATTTACAATTCATAGAATTTAGTTATTTTACTATGGGATTTTTCGATTGAGTTTCGAGATGATTTTTGAACCAAAAATTGAATAATATTATCAACAAAATATCATTTATTTATAATAAATTTATAAACAATTAATTTGTTCATAAATTTTATTTATTATTAACAATATAGTGAAAAATTGGCAAATTTTTTTTTTTATTTTCTTATGAATATTTGAATGAAATTTTAAATAAAACACTATATTTGTTTATAAAAATTGCCCAAAAAAATTATAAACAATTAGAATATATTATAAACAATTAATTTATGTATAAATAAATAAATAAATTAACAACAATAGTGGTATAATTCAATAATTTATGTATCAATATTTTGAATAAAATTCAATTTTTTATAGTTTTTTACCAAGAAAACTCTATAAAACAATTCGATATTGTTATAAACAAATAAATTTTTGATGGCCAAATCCAGAAGAAAGAATTTATTGATCGATTAAAATATGTCCCAACAAATTCCGATGTATATTATTCGAGAAATTGCGAATGCGACCAATTATACAATTTTCATATAGCCATCCTATGGGAAACGAAAATTGCTAGAACAACAATTCATCGAATTTACAATTCATCCGAATTTAGTTATTTTACTATGGGATTTTTCGACTGAGTTTCGAGATGATTTTTGAACCAAAAATTGAATAATATTATCAACAAAATATCATTTATTTATAATAAATTTATAAACAATTAATTTGTTCATAAATTTTATTTATTATTAACAATATAGTGAAAAATTGGCAAATTTTTTTAATTTTTTCTTATGAATATTTGAATGAAATTTTAAATAAAACACTATATTTGTTTATAAAAATTGCCCAAAAAAATTATAATCAATTAGAATATATTATAAACAATTAATTTATATATAAATAAATAAATAAATTAACAACAATAGTGGTATAATTCAATAATTTATGTATCAATATTTTGAATAAAATTCAATTTTTTATAGTTTTTTACCAAGAAAACTCTATAAAACAATTCGATATTGTTATAAACAAATAAATTTTTGATGGCCAAATCCAGAAGAAAGAATTTATTGATCGATTAAAATATGTCCCAACAAATTCCGATGTATATTATTCGAGAAATTGCGAATGCGACCTATTATAAAATATTCATATAGCCATCCTATGGGAAACGAAAATTGCTAGAACAACAATTCATCGAATTTACAATTTATCGAATTTAGTTATTTTACTATGGGATTTTTCGACTGAGTTTCGAGATGATTTTTGAACCAAAAATTGAATAATATTATCAACAAAATATCATTTATTTATAATAAATTTATAAACAATTAATTTGTTCATAAATTTTATTTATTATTAACAATATAGTGAAAAATCGGCAAATTTTTTTTATTTTTTCTTGATTATTTGAATGAAATTTTAAATAAAACACTATATTTGTTTATAAAAATTGCCCAAAAAAATTATAAACAATTAGAATATATTATAAACAATTAATTTATATATAAATAAATAAATAAATTAACAACAATAGTGGTATAATTCAATAATTTATGTATCAATATTTTGAATAAAATTCAATTTTTTATAGTTTTTTACCAAGAAAACTCTATAAAACAATTCGATATTGTTATAAACAAATAAATTTTTGATGGCCAAATCCAGAAGAAAGAATTTATTGATCGATTAAAATATGTCCCAACAAATTCCGATGTATATTATTCGAGAAATTGCGAATGCGACCAATTATAAAATATTCATATAGCCATCCTATGGGAAACGAAAATTGCTAGAACAACAATTCATCGAATTTACAATTCATCCGAATTTAGTTATTTTACTATGGGATTTTTCGACTGAGTTTCGAGATGATTTTTGAACCAAAAATTGAATAATATTATCAACAAAATATCATTTATTTATAATAAATTTATAAACAATTAATTTGTTCATAAATTTTATTTATTATTAACAATATAGTGAAAAATCGGCAAATTTTTTTTATTTTTTCTTATGATTATTTGAATGAAATTTTAAATAAAACACTATATTTGTTTATAAAAATTGCCCAAAAAAATTATAAACAATTAGAATATATTATAAACAATTAATTTATGTATAAATAAATAAATAAATTAACAACAATAGTGGTATAATTCAATAATTTATGTATCAATATTTTGAATAAAATTCAATTTTTTATAGTTTTTTACCAAGAAAACTCTATAAAACAATTCGATATTGTTATAAACAAATAAATTTTTGATGGCCAAATCCAGAAGAAAGAATTTATTGATCGATTAAAATATGTCCCAACAAATTCCGATGTATATTATTCGAGAAATTGCGAATGCGACCAATTATAAAATATTCATATAGCCATCCTATGGGAAACGAAAATTGCTAGAACAACAATTCATCGAATTTACAATTCATAGAATTTAGTTATTTTACTATGGGATTTTTCGACTGAGTTTCGAGTTGATTTTTGAACCAAAAATTGAATAATATTATCAACAAAATATCATTTATTTATAATAAATTTATAAACAATTAATTTGTTCATAAATTTTATTTATTATTAACAATATAGTGAAAAATCGGCAAATTTTTTTTATTTTTTCTTATGAATATTTGAATGAAATTTTAAATAAAACACTATATTTGTTTATAAAAATTGCCCAAAAAAATTATAAACAATTAGAATATATTATAAACAATTAATTTATGTATAAATAAATAAATAAATTAACAACAATAGTGGTATAATTCATAAATTTAAGTATCAATATTTTGAATAAAATTCAATTTTTTATAGTTTTTTACCAAGAAAACTCTATAAAACAATTCGATATTGTTATAAACAAATAAATTTTTGATGGCCAAATCCAGAAGAAAGAATTTATTGATCGATTAAAATATGTCCCAACAAATTCCGATGTATATTATTCGAGAAATTGCGAATGCGACCAATTATAAAATATTCATATAGCCATCCTATGGGAAACGAAAATTGCTAGAACAACAATTCATCGAATTTACAATTCATCCGAATTTAGTTATTTTACTATGGGATTTTTCGACTGAGTTTCGAGTTGATTTTTGAACCAAAAATTGAATAATATTATCAACAAAATATCATTTATTTATAATAAATTTATAAACAATTAATTTGTTCATAAATTTTATTTATTATTAACAATATAGTGAAAAATCGGCAAATTTTTTTTATTTTTTCCTATGAATATTTGAATGAAATTTTAAATAAAACACTATATTTGTTTATAAAAATTGCCCAAAAAAATTATAAACAATTAGAATATATTATAAACAATTAATTTATGTATAAATAAATAAATAAATTAACAACAATAGTGGTATAATTCAATAATTTATGTATCAATATTTTGAATAAAATTCAATTTTTTATAGTTTTTTACCAAGAAAACTCTATAAAACAATTCGATATTGTTATAAACAAATAAATTTTTGATGGCCAAATCCAGAAGAAAGAATTTATTGATCGATTAAAATATGTCCCAACAAATTCCGATGTATATTATTCGAGAAATTGCGAATGCGACCAATTATAAAATATTCATATAGCCATCCTATGGGAAACGAAAATTGCTAGAACAACAATTCATCGAATTTACAATTCATAGAATTTAGTTATTTTACTATGGGATTTTTCGACTGAGTTTCGAGTTGATTTTTGAACCAAAAATTGAATAATATTATCAACAAAATATCATTTATTTATAATAAATTTATAAACAATTAATTTGTTCATAAATTTTATTTATTATTAACAATATAGTGAAAAATCGGCAAATTTTTTTTATTTTTTCTTATGAATATTTGAATGAAATTTTAAATAAAACACTATATTTGTTTATAAAAATTGCCCAAAAAAATTATAAACAATTAGAATATATTATAAACAATTAATTTATGTATAAATAAATAAATAAATTAACAACAATAGTGGTATAATTCAATAATTTATGTTTCAATATTTTGAATAAAATTCAATTTTTTATAGTTTTTTACCAAGAAAACTCTATAAAACAATTCGATATTGTTATAAACAAATAAATTTTTGATGGCCAAATCCAGAAGAAAGAATTTATTGATCGATTAAAATATGTCCCAACAAATTCCGATGTATATTATTCGAGAAATTGCGAATGCGACCAATTATAAAATATTCATATAGCCATCCTATGGGAAACGAAAATTGCTAGAACAACAATTCATCGAATTTACAATTCATAGAATTTAGTTATTTTACTATGGGTTTTTTCGACTGAGTTTCGAGTTGATTTTTGAACCAAAAATTGAATAATATTATCAACAAAATATCATTTATTTATAATAAATTTATAAACAATTAATTTGTTCATAAATTTTATTTATTATTAACAATATAGTGAAAAATCGGCAAATTTTTTTTATTTTTTCTTATGAATATTTGAATGAAATTTTAAATAAAACACTATATTTGTTTATAAAAATTGCCCAAAAAAATTATAAACAATTAGAATATATTATAAACAATTAATTTATGTATAAATAAATAAATAAATTAACAACAATAGTGGTATAATTCAATAATTTATGTATCAATATTTTGAATAAAATTCAATTTTTTATAGTTTTTTACCAAGAAAACTCTATAAAACAATTCGATATTGTTATAAACAAATAAATTTTTGATGGCCAAATCCAGAAGAAAGAATTTATTGATCGATTAAAATATGTCCCAACAAATTCCGATGTATATTATTCGAGAAATTGCGAATGCGACCAATTATAAAATATTCATATAGCCATCCTATGGGAAACGAAAATTGCTAGAACAACAATTCATCGAATTTACAATTCATCCGAATTTAGTTATTTTACTATGGGATTTTTCGACTGAGTTTCGAGTTGATTTTTGAACCAAAAATTGAATAATATTATCAACAAAATATCATTTATTTATAATAAATTTATAAACAATTAATTTGTTCATAAATTTTATTTATTATTAACAATATAGTGAAAAATCGGCAAATTTTTTTTATTTTTTCCTATGAATATTTGAATGAAATTTTAAATAAAACACTATATTTGTTTATAAAAATTGCCCAAAAAAATTATAAACAATTAGAATATATTATAAACAATTAATTTATGTATAAATAAATAAATAAATTAACAACAATAGTGGTATAATTCAATAATTTATGTATCAATATTTTGAATAAAATTCAATTTTTTATAGTTTTTTACCAAGAAAACTCTATAAAACAATTCGATATTGTTATAAACAAATAAATTTTTGATGGCCAAATCCAGAAGAAAGAATTTATTGATCGATTAAAATATGTCCCAACAAATTCCGATGTATATTATTCGAGAAATTGCGAATGCGACCAATTATAAAATATTCATATAGCCATCCTATGGGAAACGAAAATTGCTAGAACAACAATTCATCGAATTTACAATTCATAGAATTTAGTTATTTTACTATGGGATTTTTCGACTGAGTTTCGAGTTGATTTTTGAACCAAAAATTGAATAATATTATCAACAAAATATCATTTATTTATAATAAATTTATAAACAATTAATTTGTTCATAAATTTTATTTATTATTAACAATATAGTGAAAAATCGGCAAATTTTTTTTATTTTTTCTTATGAATATTTGAATGAAATTTTAAATAAAACACTATATTTGTTTATAAAAATTGCCCAAAAAAATTATAAACAATTAGAATATATTATAAACAATTAATTTATGTATAAATAAATAAATAAATTAACAACAATAGTGGTATAATTCAATAATTTATGTTTCAATATTTTGAATAAAATTCAATTTTTTATAGTTTTTTACCAAGAAAACTCTATAAAACAATTCGATATTGTTATAAACAAATAAATTTTTGATGGCCAAATCCAGAAGAAAGAATTTATTGATCGATTAAAATATGTCCCAACAAATTCCGATGTATATTATTCGAGAAATTGCGAATGCGACCAATTATAAAATATTCATATAGCCATCCTATGGGAAACGAAAATTGCTAGAACAACAATTCATCGAATTTACAATTCATAGAATTTAGTTATTTTACTATGGGATTTTTCGACTGAGTTTCGAGTTGATTTTTGAACCAAAAATTGAATAATATTATCAACAAAATATCATTTATTTATAATAAATTTATAAACAATTAATTTGTTCATAAATTTTATTTATTATTAACAATATAGTGAAAAATCGGCAAATTTTTTTTATTTTTTCTTATGAATATTTGAATGAAATTTTAAATAAAACACTATATTTGTTTATAAAAATTGCCCAAAAAAATTATAAACAATTAGAATATATTATAAACAATTAATTTATGTATAAATAAATAAATAAATTAACAACAATAGTGGTATAATTCAATAATTTATGTATCAATATTTTGAATAAAATTCAATTTTTTATAGTTTTTTACCAAGAAAACTCTAAAACAATTCGATATTGTTATAAACAAATAAATTTTTGATGGCCAAATCCAGAAGAAAGAATTTATTGATCGATTAAAATATGTCCCAACAAATTCCGATGTATATTATTCGAGAAATTGCGAATGCGACCAATTATAAAATATTCATATAGCCATCCTATGGGAAACGAAAATTGCTAGAACAACAATTCATCGAATTTACAATTCATAGAATTTAGTTATTTTACTATGGGATTTTTCGACTGAGTTTCGAGTTGATTTTTGAACCAAAAATTGAATAATATTATCAACAAAATATCATTTATTTATAATAAATTTATAAACAATTAATTTGTTCATAAATTTTATTTATTATTAACAATATAGTGAAAAATCGGCAAATTTTTTTTATTTTTTCTTATGAATATTTGAATGAAATTTTAAATAAAACACTATATTTGTTTATAAAAATTGCCCAAAAAAATTATAAACAATTAGAATATATTATAAACAATTAATTTATGTATAAATAAATAAATAAATTAACAACAATAGTGGTATAATTCAATAATTTATGTATCAATATTTTGAATAAAATTCAATTTTTTATAGTTTTTTACCAAGAAAACTCTATAAAACAATTCGATATTGTTATAAACAAATAAATTTTTGATGGCCAAATCCAGAAGAAAGAATTTATTGATCGATTAAAATATGTCCCAACAAATTCCGATGTATATTATGTATTCGAGAAATTGCGAATGCGACCAATTATAAAATTTTCAAATAGCCATCCTATGGGAAACGAAAATTGCTAGAACAACAATTCATCGAATTTACAATTCATAGAATTTAGTTATTTTACTATGGGATTTTTCGACTGAGTTTCGAGTTGATTTTTGAACCAAAAATTGAATAATATTATCAACAAAATATCATTTATTTATAATAAATTTATAAACAATTAATTTGTTCATAAATTTTATTTATTATTAACAATATAGTGAAAAATCGGCAAATTTTTTTTATTTTTTCTTATGAATATTTGAATGAAATTTTAAATAAAACACTATATTTGTTTATAAAAATTGCCCAAAAAAATAATAAACAATTAGAATATATTATAAACAATTAATTTATGTATAAATAAATAAATAAATTAACAACAATAGTGGTATAATTCAATAATTTATGTATCAATATTTTGAATAAAATTCAATTTTTTATAGTTTTTTACCAAGAAAACTCTATAAAACAATTCGATATTGTTATAAACAAATAAATTTTTGATGGCCAAATCCAGAAGAAAGAATTTATTGATCGATTAAAATATGTCCCAACAAATTCCGATGTATATTATTCGAGAAATTGCGAATGCGACCAATTATAAAATATTCATATAGCCTTCCTATGGGAAACGAAAATTGCTAGAACAACAATTCATCGAATTTACAATTCATAGAATTTAGTTATTTTACTATGGGATTTTTCGACTGAGTTTCGAGTTGATTTTTGAACCAAAAATTGAATAATATTATCAACAAAATATCATTTATTTATAATAAATTTATAAACAATTAATTTGTTCATAAATTTTATTTATTATTAACAATATAGTGAAAAATCGGCAAATTTTTTTTATTTTTTCTTATGAATATTTGAATGAAATTTTAAATAAAACACTATATTTGTTTATAAAAATTGCCCAAAAAAATTATAAACAATTAGAATATATTATAAACAATTAATTTATGTATAAATAAATAAATAAATTAACAACAATAGTGGTATAATTCAATAATTTATGTATCAATATTTTGAATAAAATTCAATTTTTTATAGTTTTTTACCAAGAAAACTCTAAAACAATTCGATATTGTTATAAACAAATAAATTTTTGATGGCCAAATCCAGAAGAAAGAATTTATTGATCGATTAAAATATGTCCCAACAAATTCCGATGTATATTATTCGAGAAATTGCGAATGCGACCAATTATAAAATATTCATATAGCCATCCTATGGGAAACGAAAATTGCTAGAACAACAATTCATCGAATTTACAATTCATAGAATTTAGTTATTTTACTATGGGATTTTTCGACTGAGTTTCGAGTTGATTTTTGAACCAAAAATTGAATAATATTATCAACAAAATATCATTTATTTATAATAAATTTATAAACAATTAATTTGTTCATAAATTTTATTTATTATTAACAATATAGTGAAAAATCGGCAAATTTTTTTTATTTTTTCTTATGAATATTTGAATGAAATTTTAAATAAAACACTATATTTGTTTATAAAAATTGCCCAAAAAAATTATAAACAATTAGAATATATTATAAACAATTAATTTATGTATAAATAAATAAATAAATTAACAACAATAGTGGTATAATTCAATAATTTATGTATCAATATTTTGAATAAAATTCAATTTTTTATAGTTTTTTACCAAGAAAACTCTATAAAACAATTCGATATTGTTATAAACAAATAAATTTTTGATGGCCAAATCCAGAAGAAAGAATTTATTGATCGATTAAAATATGTCCCAACAAATTCCGATGTATATTATGTATTCGAGAAATTGCGAATGCGACCAATTATAAAATTTTCAAATAGCCATCCTATGGGAAACGAAAATTGCTAGAACAACAATTCATCGAATTTACAATTCATCCGAATTTAGTTATTTTACTATGGGATTTTTCGACTGAGTTTCGAGTTGATTTTTGAACCAAAAATTGAATAATATTATCAACAAAATATCATTTATTTATAATAAATTTATAAACAATTAATTTGTTCATAAATTTTATTTATTATTAACAATATAGTGAAAAATCGGCAAATTTTTTTTATTTTTTCTTATGATTATTTGAATGAAATTTTAAATAAAACACTATATTTGTTTATAAAAATTGTCCAAAAAATTCTGATTTACTTGATATAGTTATAAATAAAATAATTTGTTATTAACAAATGAATGATTAATAAGTAATTGTATTTTTTATTAACAAATATATACACTTGAAATATAAATTCTATAATTTATTTATTAATTTTTGAATAAAATTAATTTATTTATAATATTTTACTATAGAAACTCGATAAATAATTCGATATTGTTATAAACAAATATAGAAAACGAAATAATTTGCCGAATTGATTACATCATATTCCTAACTTAATCTTCTTTTATTATATACAAGAAAATTGAAATCGAAAGTTGATCAACGCGATCAACATGATCAACATTCAATTTTTTTATTCTTCTTTTCTATACAGAATTTTTCCCTGATAACGGGAATTCGATGAATTGTAAATTCGAGGAATTGTGTATTCGTGAAATTGTGGTTCTATGAATTGTGTTTCTATGAATTGTTTTTCTGTGAATTGTTTTGGGATCAATTGTTTTTCTAAAAATTGTGTTTCGACCAATTTTCGGGGAATCGGTTTCAAATATGACAATACATTTGTGTTGGTTTTGCAATATGCTACACATATATTAATGAACTTTTTTTATAAAGGATTATGCATGTATTGTTCCAAATAAATAATTACACAAAAAATTATATGATCGTAATTTTTTTTTCTAAAAAAAATCATACGTATCGTCCGTCTGCTATATTATTTTTTGATTCACATAGATATATGTTTTCTACTTGACACGCATTTTCTTCGCCGACGATATATTTTTTATATATGTAGCAAAATCTGGCATTGATCGAAAACAACAATAGGAACATTTTCTGTTTGCTAATTTTATTTATTTTTTATATGTACAGACCAAAAATATTTATAAAAATTTCATTACAACGGAAATTGAGACGATATAATCCCCTAATATTATTAATGAATCGTCTTGCTTCAGACGAAAAACCAAATTTTAATTTTTTATTCTATAATTTTGGTTTTTGTTAGGCTATTTTGTTGGATAAATTTTCTTTTTTCTTTCAATGAGGTGATTTTCCAAACTTATCAGGAAGACTGTTTCTCAAAAGAGGAGTCGCGGCTGTGACAATCGTGTGGACTCAATTAAACATTTATCTTTCAAATAAATCCACCCTTGATGGTTTTTCACTTTGCAAAATAATAAAACAACAAATTATGTTAAGTATTTGAAGAACAATTTTCGTAAAATCAAAAGATGCTTTTAATTTTACCCCTAAACTAGAGAAACAGTCTATACTTCTATAGATACAAACCAGAAGTAACCTATAGACGGTTTTGCGTAAATATATTCCTAAAAGTGAAAATCAAAATACTCATTCATCGATCTTCTCTTACAATACGATTTGCATTGATGAAATAAACTTGAAAATATCAAATTGTTTAGACCAACGCAACAACAACTTTTCACAACACAAGTCTATTTTATTTTCAGAAGTTTTACAGTGCAGAATTCATACATTATATTGAAATGTACAATTTTAATTGCGATATTCCATGTTATCATAAGGGGATTTTGATGCCTATACTGTATATAACTAAAATATCAATATAATAATAGAAACAAACGAAATCCCTTCCTTCTTCTTACAGATTGTTTTCAATAAAAAAAATGAAAAAATTTTTGTTTTCATTTCATTATTTAAAATTAAAATACAATCGAAGAAGGTAGGGATGACGTTAGGTAGGGATAACTTTATCCGATTTATTTTAATTTGTTATGTTGATATTTTGCTTATATACAGTGTAGACCCAAAATAAATATATACTCGCATATAAATCGTACATCTCAATATAACATGTATAAGTGCTGCACTGTAACATTTCTGAAAATAACTCAAATTGCGTTTTGAAATGTTTTGTTGGTCTATTGTTGTGATCTATTTGCCACCAATACCAATACATTATAATTCATTAAAATGTTATTTTTTATGAAATTTCTTTTCGTCAACCAATTGGCTCACTATTATTTTTTATTTTGCTGTGTTATTCAAAATGTAAATGCGAGAAAGAGACATGACGAAATTGTAATAGTATCTCGTAAAATTGCAAAAACAAAACTTAAATAATATGAAATTATTTTATTTGGGTATATTTCTCTCATACAAATAGTGTTTCTATTAGTATATCTTCTTTGGTAATAACCTAAATAATAATAATTGAATATAAAATTGCAAAACGCAATTTGGCAATTATTAATTAGTATTAAAACATTAATGTGTGTCAAAGTGTGAAAAATTAATATGTGTCAAATTGTGAAAAACAAAAGAAATCAATAACAACAATTTGACATAGAATATTTAGTATATATAGTTGAAGAATAATTATTATTATTATTATTATTAAAGTCAGTTGTAGTTGAAGTCAATATATTTTAAGTCAGTTGTAGTTAAACATAATACAGTCAAAGTCTAAGTCAAGTCATTAAGTAATAAATAAATAAAGAAAAACCTAAAATTTAAATACTCAGTGTTATAAATTAAAATCGAGAATATTCATCATTCATAAATCAAGTAAGTATAACTATAACACAAATTATTATTGATACTGTCATAGCCCCCATCCGTGGTAAGCGAGTATCAATAATTAAATCATCCTACTAACCTCACGGCACCGATTTTGGTAAACATCGGCGGACGAACCTCGTACGGCAAAGCGAGGGGGGAAGACGGAAGAGTGTTTCAGCGCTCAAGCTTCCCTAGTTACAGTTGTCTACCAAAATCTTTTCTCAATTACTAATCTCAATATCATAATTACATTGATATTTCTCTAAACAAACAATTGCTAATTCGCAAATAACAGTATAACACGACATTACCAATAACCCACACATATAAACATTAACACATTTAGACTCCACACTTCCATACCCCTCAAGTATAAATAATAAAACCATTTATACAATATTTATATATTAGAACATTCCCTCTAATATAACATTTGGAATGCTCTAAAATATAACATTGGCGCTGCCGCAAACTTTCCACTCCGGGTCACATAATTATTAGTATTACATACGCAAATTTTCCACTCCGGGTAACTAAACGTTCCACTCTGGATAACAAAATACTTCACCATCTAACAATCCCAACCTATCGCGACATACAAATTAAGAAAAACATGGCACAAATTCAAGAGTCAGTTGAAAGACGAGTTCCTCTCTTTTACGGTCAACCAGACGTTGATGCCAGCGAAGTAAATTTTTTCATGGATGCGTGCAAACGTATCGAAAAATTATACGCTGACAAACCGGACAGTTTGGCTACCGCACTAGAAGAAACAATATTTAGACTACGAGGAAGAGCATATGAAATTTTCCGTGATATTGAGGTTAAGACCTTTAAAGAATTTTATAGCACCTTAACACGAAAATTTCTGCCTACCTACACAGTCGAAATATTATCGAATAGACTCAGTAATGCCAAACAGAACAAATTTGAAAGTTGCGGAGATTTTGGAAGCCGCGTCCAAAGCTACGCATTAGATTATGAAGCAGGCGTTCAAATCAAATATGGAGAACATAATTCACTTCCGAAACCTTTATTAGCTACATTGGAACAAGAAGCTTTTGTTCGTGGTTTACAAAATGTTGCTATAAAAACACACCTAACGATGTTAGCAGACAAATCTCTTAAGGAACTAATAGAAATGGCTGGCCGAATTGAAAGACAACTAGGTTACAGCAAAGTATACCAAACACCACAAGTAGCCGATCAGGAAATGGAGCAAACTAGATGTCAATTATGTGAAAGAATAGGACACAAGGCTAGAGAATGCCGCTCCAATATGAGAAGTCCAACACTCAGAGAACCTTACCAACCTCCAAGTTTTTGCAGGTATTGCAAGAGAACCGGTCATACACTGGAAAACTGCAACACCAAAAGAACAAATGATGCAAGGAAAAGGGAATTCTCAACACGCCCAAATAACTTCACCACTCAACCTGCACAGAATATCATGCCAGGCAACAACAGAAACTACAATGGATATCAAAATAAACACCCGAACCAACCGAACAATATGCACCTTAATCAACGAACAAACGTTCCTGACACTCAAAGATTCAACTCTTACCCAATCAAACAAAACTATAACAGACCCAACTTTCAGCACACAAACCATATCCAGCCAATCAGAAACCAACAAGTATCCCCAACTCGAAGACAAATCGAAACTTCACCTCCACGAAATCATCCAAACTACCTTTATAAACATCAACAAAACTTCCAGAAAAAACTAAATCCAAACATAAACGAACTGACCAATGACTTAGGGAATGTATCCATAAATTACATACAAGAGATGACTGATGAATTACAATATCCACAGGGAAACGAGCAGGGACTCGTCGAACAACAGGAAAATTAGCTGTAGTCCAGACGAGTCCAGCCCTCATCAATTACCCTGACCAACCGCATTTTCAACATGACATCCCTAATATCAACAATACTATCCAGTCCAACCATTTTACGAATCCGATAAATCTTAATACATACGAATCGAATAATAATTTTAATCAATCGAGAACCTCCTCGAGCATCAATAATAATCAATCGAGAACCTCCTCGAGCATCAATAATAATCAATCGAGAACCTCCTCGAATAGCAATTTAAGTCTTCAATCGAGAACCTCCTCAAGCATCAATAATAATCAATCGAGACCCTCCTCGAATAGTAATTTAAGTCTTCAATCGAGAACCTCCTCGAACGTCAATAATAATCAACCGAGAACCTCCTCGGATAGTCTTAATCAACCGAGAACCTCCTCGGATAATTTTAATAAATCGAGAACCTCCTCGAATATCAATAATAATCAATCGAGAACCTCCTCGAATAGTAATTTAAGTCTTCAATCGAGAACCTCCTCGAACGTCAATAATAATCAACCGAGAACCTCCTCGGATAATCTTAACCAATCGAGAACCTCCTCGAATAGTAATTTAAGTCTTCAATCGAGAACCTCCTCGAACGTCAATAATAATCAACCGAGAACCTCCTCGGATAATTTTAATCAATCGAGAACCTCCTCGAATAGTAGTTTAAGTGTCCCATCAAGTTACATCTCGATTAACAGAACAAGTAGTCCGTCAAACAACGAACAGAACAACCCATATAACCCTCTAAATAAATCAAGTCCTATTCCGAAAAGTAGTTCTGTAGCTCAAGACAGACGACCCGTACAAAACTCACTTGCATCGAATAATGATGATTGGCCACCAAAAGTACCATTCGTCACGGTAGCACAGGTTCATAAAGTAGTAACCCAAGAAAATCCTCCTCCCCACAATTTCAAAATAAATCTAGTTTCTAATCACAAGTTCTCTCATGATGTCGTAAGTCTAAAACTAGGAGCATCAAAGGAAAGTACTATACAATTCCTAATTGACTCCGGTGCTGCAGTGTCGTTAGTAAAGGAAAGATTCATCGACGATATGAATCTGGTCGACAAAGTAAATAGAGCCAAGTTAACAGGAATAGGCGGAAAGGCCACTGTAACTTTTGGTAGCGTGTACACACACCTCGACATCACTCCTAAGCTCAAAATATTTCAGAACTTCCATGTAGTAGGAAATGATTTCCCAATCAACCAAGATGGTATTCTTGGAAGAGATTTCTTAAGTAACAACAAAATTGATATACTTTATAGTTCAAATCAACTAGTAATCCAAGGAAATATAATTAACTTCTCTAGTGATCCATCAGAAATACATCTTCCTGCACGGAAAGAAATAACTGTACAAATTACAACTCCCACAAATAATGAATATTTATGTCATTCGCAAGAAATAGCCCCTGGCGTATTCTCAAGTAACTGTCTCATAAAACCCAATCAATATAAAGCCCAGATTAGCATAGTCAATTGCAACCCATCAGAAGCCATAATTAAGAATTTCAAACCAATACTCTCACCCTTAGATAATTTCGAGATACTTCAAATCAATCCAAGTCAAGTCCCAATAGCAGGAGTCAAAAATAGAGAAGATATAATTTTAGGACAAATTATCCCCACCTTAGATAAGAATCTAAACATTGAAGAATCAACCACATTACTAGAACTGATTAGCGAATATTCCGATATATTCTACATAGAAGGTGATAAATTATCAAGTGTCCCAGGTGTGAGCCATCAGGTGCACCTTCATTCAGACATCTCCGATCAACACCAGACAATATAGAGTACCGCAAATCCTAAAATCCGTAATTAACGAACAAGTACAGAAGATGCTTGAGGATAACATAATCACACACAGTACAAGTCCATTCAATAGTCCTTTATTAGTAGTACCTAAGAAACCAGATCAGAATGGTAAGCCAAAATGGAGAGTAGTCGTAGACTTTAGAAGAGTAAATGAGGCTACAATTGGTGACTCTTACCCTCTTCCACTCATAAATGATATATTCGATCAGTTAGGTCGATCACAGTATTTCACCACTTTAGATATGGCAAGTGGTTACCACCAGATTCAAATGGATCCCAGAGACCAGCACAAAACCGCTTTCAGCACTGATTTCGGTCATTTTGAATTCCTCCGAATGCCTTTCGGAATGAAGAACTCACAGAGTACATTCCAAAGAATGATTAATAATGTCTTGCTAGGCCAACAAGGTTTGAAATGCTTTGTATACCTTGACGATGTTATAATATACGGAAGAAACTTAAATGATCATAATAACAAGCTAAGAGACGTTTTTGAAGCATTTAGAGTGAATAACCTCAAAATTCAGACAGAAAAATGTCGATTTTTAGGTAAAGAAATACAGTATCTAGGTCATACCATTACAACTGAAGGAATTAAACCAAACCCCAAAACAGTAGAAGCAATTGTCAATTTCCCAGTCCCTCGTAATGCACGAGAAACGAAAAGTTTTCTAGGTCTCACAAGTTACTACAGAAAATTTGTCCCAGGTTTTTCCACCATTGCAGAACCCCTGCACCAACTTACCCGAAAGAAGGTTAAATTCGAATGGTCAGAAAGATGCAAAAACGCATTTGAACTTCTAAAATCCAAATTAATTACAACTCCAATACTACAATACCCCGATTTTGATAAAATATTTATCCTCACCACTGACGCTAGTGATTACGGCGTAGGTGCAATCCTAAGCCAGATCCACAATGACAATGATTTACCAGTTGCATATGCAAGCCGCTGTCTAAAGCAAGCAGAGAAAAACTACTCTACGATTGAGAAAGAGATGCTGGCCACGAAATGGGCAGTAGACATATTTAGACCCTATTTATATGGCAGAAAATTCACGATTAGAACAGACCACAAACCACTAATTGGCGACCTTAAAAACGTTTCAAAACGAATCTTAAAATGGCGAATACAGTTAGCCGAATACGATTACAATATAGTGCATGTACCAGGAAAAACTAATACTGGAGCAGATGCACTAAGCCGAACCAAACCCGTAGAAATCAACGTGATTACTCGAGCCAAAGCTAAAGAAGTACAAACAGAAACCACAGATCCCGAACCAACTAATATAAAACTTGAGCCACCTCAGGCAACAATCCTCAATAAACCCATGGTCCAAATCATTACTGATCCTAGTACCAAACTTAAAATTCTACACGAGAAACATGACCTACCATTAGGAGGACATGCAGGTGTATTTCGAACGTACAGACGAATCAGAATGAACTACTATTGGCCAAACATGCTCCGCGAAGTAAAGAAATATATTCAAAAATGCCAGAAATGTAAGAAAAATAAATCTAGCAAAAAGACAAAAGTCCCTCTTGTACTAACCGAAACATCGGAATACCCTTTTCAACGTGTTGCACTCGACATTGTAGGACCCCTACCAATTACCAATAAACAAAATAAATATCTCCTGACATTCCAGGATGATCTAACAAAATTCTCCGGTGCAATAGCATTACCAGACGAAAGAGCCAGTACAGTAGCCAAAGCGTTATGCGAGCAGTATATAACTAAGCTTGGAGCCCCTGAAAAGATCCTTACAGACATGGGATCGAATTTCATGAGCAACCTTTTCGAAAATATCTGCAAACTTCTCAAAATTAAACATATAACCACTACAAGTTTCCACCCACAGACTAATGGTGCTCTTGAGAGATCTCACAATACCCTCAAAGAATATTTACGCAATTTCTCAAACATCGACCATAGCAATTGGGATGAAATGGTACACTACGCAATGTTCGTATACAACACAACACCCCATTGTTCCACAAATTTCACACCATACGAACTAGTTTTTGGCCGACCAGCCCTAGTCCCAACCTCAATTAAAAAAGAACCCCAACCCACATACAATTATGATGATTACGTAAGCGAACTCAAAGCCCGCCTACGTTTAGCCCACCATATTGCCCGACTAAATACAATGAAACAGAAAGAAAGAGCCAAAACGAACTACGACAAATCAACCATCAATTTTCAAACAACCATTGGAGATCTTGTCTGGCTTCAGAATGACATGAGGCGTAACAAGCAAGATCCACTTTGGTTAGGTCCCTTTCCAGTCGTACAAATACTCTCACCCACCAATACCCTTATTTGCATCAGAGGCAAAAACAAAAATGTCCACAACAACCGCCTAAAAAAAGATTAATCTCCTACCCCACAAAAACTTATCCTAAAACATCCACTCTAAAACACCCACCCTTAAATCATAAAAAAAAGAGTCGAAATTTGAAAATCGTTTAAAAATCATAGAGAAAATTGACTCAATCTTAAATAAATACGCGAAAATTAAAAACATCTTCTAAATTACGAAACAAAACACGCGCGTAAATTACAATAAAATCAGGAGAGAATTAGCTTTTCCTTCGGCGAGAAATTAACTAACACTCGAAGAAGAACAAGCTAACTCCTAAACATTTTTTACTAACATTAACCATTAGTTAAAGATCAAATTATAAACTACATATGTAATTTCAAATAATCAAATTTATAAGAAACAAAAATTTTCAAAAATCTCAAAATAAATGAAATAGAATATAAAAATAAAATAAAATAAATTTGTTTAGTAAAATATCTTATTGTCAAAATATTCAAATCAAAATATAATATATCAATAAATAATATTTCTTAAATCAAAACTAGAATTAAGTAACTTAAAGATTAAAACACAAATTAGTTGTAAAACTAAACAAATTTGTTGTAATAAAAAAAAAATGTTCACTCAAATTTCAATAATGTAACTTGTATGTTAAATTTTTCAAGTTCAAAATATAAAAAAAAAATATAATCATATTACACTACCATATAAAATTATAACTATTATATAAGTAATAATAAAAAAATAAAAATTAAAATCATCATATTTCACTTCCACATAATTATATAAGAAACAATAAATGTAGTACAGTAATTTCAAAACAAATACACTTTTTCATCATACATATTACAAATTTAAATTAAAAAAAAAAAAAAAAAAACAAAAACAAAAAGAAAACAAAATAATTATGCAGTTTTTAAAAAAAAAAAAAAAAAAAAAAAACCTAAGCAAAATTCCATAGTAAAATCAACCTTGCTTACACAGCAAACACTAATATAAGTAGATGATAAGAAATAAAAAACAAAATGCCAATGACCAGACAAATAAAACGATGTAAACAAGCTGACTCAGTAATAGAAGACAAACAAAATGAAGATAAACTGACCACAAGAACACCAAGCTGACCAAAAGAAGACCAAGCTGATGCAAAGACCAGAAGATGACAATCAACAAAATTAAATCAAAACTATGTATACTAGAAATTAAACATATATTCTATAAAAGATTTTCCTTCTTCAAAGAAAAATCTTTCCCTGGGGGGTAAGCAGTGTTGTGAAACCACTACTGACCACTCCAAAGAATACCATAAAGTAAAGAAAACGCCTGAATGTTAAAATAAAATTATAATTTAAAATCTAAGGCGAAAACAAATTGTTTATAGAGCACAAAATTTCAAAAACGAGCACACATTTTATTGTAATAACCTAAATAATAATAATTGAATATAAAATTGCAAAACGCAATTTGGCAATTATTAATTAGTATTAAAACATTAATGTGTGTCAAAGTGTGAAAAATTAATATGTGTCAAATTGTGAAAAACAAAAGAAATCAATAACAACAATTTGACATAGAATATTTAGTATATATAGTTGAAGAATAATTATTATTATTATTATTATTAAAGTCAGTTGTAGTTGAAGTCAATATATTTTAAGTCAGTTGTAGTTAAACATAATACAGTCAAAGTCTAAGTCAAGTCATTAAGTAATAAATAAATAAAGAAAAACCTAAAATTTAAATACTCAGTGTTATAAATTAAAATCGAGAATATTCATCATTCATAAATCAAGTAAGTATAACTATAACACAAATTATTATTGATACTGTCATAGCCCCCATCCGTGGTAAGCGAGTATCAATAATTAAATCATCCTACTAACCTCACGGCACCGATTTTGGTAAACATCGGCGGACGAACCTCGTACGGCAAAGCGAGGGGGGAAGACGGAAGAGTGTTTCAGCGCTCAAGCTTCCCTAGTTACAGTTGTCTACCAAAATCTTTTCTCAATTACTAATCTCAATATCATAATTACATTGATATTTCTCTAAACAAACAATTGCTAATTCGCAAATAACAGTATAACACGACATTACCAATAACCCACACATATAAACATTAACACATTTAGACTCCACACTTCCATACCCCTCAAGTATAAATAATAAAACCATTTATACAATATTTATATATTAGAACATTCCCTCTAATATAACATTTGGAATGCTCTAAAATATAACAATACCTAACAATAATCCCGTGTTTGTTAATTAGCTCGAAACTAGTTTAAACTTAATTTACGAAGTCAGTTTTGTCAACGTTTACATATTCTGCAGTTTCAAACTTTTTGTAGTTCATATTGTTCAATTGCAGGCTAATAAAAATATATTCAATACCATCTGCGAAAACACAGTTTTATTTATATTATTATTAGCAAACCCAATATTATTTTATTCATCATTGTACTTTTATTATTTATTACGATGAGTACAAATGTGCTTGGGTCTTCCATCTGGAATCTGGATAAATACAATGTTATTAATTATTTGTGGTTCACGGTCACTGTTTTGTGTGACAGGCACACAAACGTGTATAGTCAATCCAATATTAGTTTTGTGTAATTGCAAGTTTTTGTGTTTCAGGGTTAGTCTAATAAAAATATCATCGATAAGACGAGACTCGAAAGCTACCTGAATACACAAAATATTATTTATATATATTATATATTTATTTATGTATTACATTTTCATTTCTTTAAAATTATTTCAAGGTTAGGCTAATCGAAATGACGAGATGTGGAATAGCACATGTGGGCAAATATTTGGGTTTGCTCCACAAACACACAAAAATAATATTTTGTATGAACTCATGTCAACCAATCGAAAGAACAGCATTAGAAACAAAAAACATAATTCAATTTGGTTGAAACTACTGATAAGACTCATAAAAAATTCTACTAGACTAAAGTTGCATGGTTTTGAGAGGGTTAGTAAATTGTGTTTTCATTGCAAAGTAACTGATGTTACATAGAACGTTTTGATCTGAGCAGAGATCTTTTTTCGCCTTAAGCTATTGTAAGTTTTGTCCATTGTAATCATTTTAAATTTCCATAATATATCTAGCACGTACAGAGGTATGCGAATATTAAGCGTTAGAAAGGGTGAAACTAATTTTCTAGTTTTGTGGGAAGAGACCTCTCATTATCCATGTATGTGAAGTTATCCCCGGATTTTATCCCCATACAAATTTTGAATAAGGCAACTCTATAACAATTTGATACCTGCGCATGTAAAGTTGTGTGAAGTTATCCCAGCCCAAGAATTTATTACAATACCTTTAAATAAAATAATAAATTACTATAAATTAAAACTTAATGTAAACGATTCTCCTTAATATAGTCATATACATAAGATGATAAATTGAATTTTACTTTCAATAGCAACACAAAACTTGTTGGTTGTAACATTCAAAATGGTCGAAATTAAAAATGTATCGGATCAAAGTTATATGGTCATACCAACAGCTTACTTCAAGAATTTTTTTTGAAAATCGTACCATAGCAATATGCCTAAATATACCCGGGGCTGAGAATATCTTAATAAAAATTTTCAATTTTATTTAAATGTCTTGTGCTCTGTCGAAATTAAAATTTTGTCGGAGCACAGCCATGGAAATCGAATTGTAAAAATGTGCTTAAATTATTAGCTTACTGTTTGGATAATTAAAGCTTTTTTTTTTTTGTATTGATATTAGCGCCGACGTCCCACATGGCAGCGTTTTTAGGTCCAGTATTATACTAGTAGTTGTATACAGCCGATTTGCCCATTAATAACATAGTCAGAGTATCAACATTTACTGATTACACATCCGTTTTGGGGACCCACGAAAACCCCGAAATTTCCTCAAGGGAATTGCAAAATCATTTAAACAAAATACATTCACGTTTAACCTGTCCATCGGTGAGATTAAACAATGTGACTATTCCGCAATTAGTCGATGTTAAGTAGTTAAGTCTACATCTAGTTGACTTGAAGAAAGCATATCGACACATCCTAATGAACAAATAAGGGGAATCCTAAAGTAGCCAAAATACAGACTACTGCGAGAAGTAGATCCACTAAATCTAGTGAACTTATAAATTTTTATTTTTATATTTTTTTCATATAGGTGTATGTATAGAATATATATAGGTGTATGTATACATATATGATCTATATTATACATAAGCTAAATAATAGCGAACACTAAGAATAAGTACTATAACATATAGGCTAAGAATAAAAAAAACTTGAAGTAATTTTAGTTTGTAAGAATTGTATACTTCTTGTAAGATTCATTTATAGAAAGATTCAATAATAAAATCATTAGCAGTAGTATTAAAAAAAACAAAAAATAAAAAAAGAGGATATTATCAACCCCAGGGTATATTTAGGCACATTGCCACGATACGATTTTCAAAAAAAATTCTTGAAGTAAGCTGTTGATGTGCCCATCCCAAAACAATATAGCTTTGATCCGGCAATTTTTTAATTTCGACATATCAGACAAAAGTTGTGTTAAGATATTCTCAGCATTTAGCATTGATCCGATAAATTTTAATTTCAGTAAACCAGAAAAGTATACAGTTACAACCACTAAGTTTTGTGTTGCTATTGAAAGAAAATTTTTATTAAAGATATTTATCATTGATTTATCATCTTGTATATGACTATATTCAGGAGATTCGTTTACTTTAAGTTTTAATTTATAGTCGGGATAACTTCACACAACATTACAAGAGGTATAAAATTGTTAGAGTTGCCTGATTCAAATTTGTATTTCCTGGAATAAAATCCGGGGATAATGCATTCAATATCCAGATAAACTGGCTTGATATCAAAACAACGGACTCTTAATTATAATGAATAACGATCCCCTGGCTAAACATGAACTGCTCTCAAACATGGAACAAAATACATGGACTAATTATTAATGAGCAACAAGAAATTAAAATAGAAGTGGGAAAAAAAAATTGTAAATAGTAAACAACTTTTCTCGACGTAGACAAAGATTTGTGTTCAAGACGTGATTTTCAAAAAAGTAAATAAACTTTTGGAAACAAAACATTGTTGTAACTGTAATGGAATGATTTATGCAATCTATATACTTATACGTAGCTAAACATTTAAAATATGATAACATATTTTATGGTATATTTATTTTGACATAAAGCTTATGTTCCATTGCCTATATGTACTCGTACATATGTATATTCTATTACATACTACATAATATACGAAATATCATTAAAACATACTAATGATGTTTATACGTATAATAACTACAATAATTGTGATCATTTAATTTCTTAAAAGCAGTACTACAAAAACAATTCCATTTTCAGCCTTAATCACAACCGTAAAGAAGCTCTTCCCTCCTAAAACAAACAAACGATACGTATACGTATAAAATATCTTCCTAAGCGCAACTATTTAATTATTTTGATTGTTTTATTATCATTGCTTTCATTATTTTGTTAATTATGAGAACATATTTTTCCATTAATGCCTTCGCCGTCGTCCCCGTCGACATCGTCAACATAATTTCCAAGTCTTGTTAATTTTCATTTATAATATACGTAATTTGACATTTTTCCAGTCATTATAATCAAACATTTTCCGTTTTTTATACGCATTATATACATGTAAAGCACACAAAAAGCAGTGCGATGATTGTCGAAGCTTTTGTGTGTTGTTGTTGTTTTACTATTCAAAAAACGTCGCCAATCAGTTTTATTATCAGGAAGCAGAAAAATGTACATAAAAGAAGAAAATAATATTAAACCACTTATCCATCCTTTAAGACTCAAATAACAGTAAAAATAAAATAAAAAATAAAAGCGCTCGGAAAACTTTGTTCTTCAATTTTTTATGCGTTTCAATTTAAGTTTGACGAGATAGAAATGAAAAATAAAAGTAAACGAACAAACAAAAAAGCTCTCAAATGAAAAATTTACCAATTTGTGTGTCTGTGTGTGTATGTATGTTTTCTGCCGGTTTATTATTGCTGTTTCGTTTTATGGACAATAATTATGATGACGAAAAATTATTATTTCTGTTTTTTTTTTCTATTCTTTTTATTGTCACTTCTGTTTCACAACAACGGCAAAGAAAATAATAAGAAAGTTTGGTTTTTTAAAATTAAATAAAAAAATTCAATTGGTGTATGGTCCCGCACATGGATCGTTTTGGTTGAAGTTTATGGTTTTCAGATTTATTATTCTCTTAACTCGTAAATATTATTTATAAGATTTATTGTTCTCTAATTTTCTAAATTTTTTTGGTCCTGCGGATATTTGTGGCATTTTGTGACTGGAATAATATCCCAATATACGGAACACACAAATAATTAAGCCAAATAATAATATTTACGTTTTTTTATAGTCATATACTATATGCGGGTTTAACAACCAAATAACATTAAAGTCTATTAAAAACAATTACACACATCCATTATGAAAATAAATTAAAATGCAACCCAACACTAAAAAAATTAAATTCATTTAAATTCCATTAAATCAACCGCGTAATTGAAAAAAAGCTATAATTTTTTTTTTTTTTGCAGCTTAACATCATTATGTCACTCATTTGGAAACAGCACAAATAAACTATGTATGAAAAATATTAACCCAACCTCCTCAATGGATCAGCATGCACATTACTACACATCTCATATGTAAATTTATGATTGAAAATGTGTCCAACAAGGCAAAGTTATAGTAGTTACTCGTATGATAATTTCTGATCGTCGTTTAGTAAAGACCATCATTTCATATTAACGGTTGTATATATGGATAATATCAAAGCCACCTTAATATATAAAGCCTCCATGTCGATATTTTAAAACGAGCATTTTTTATGTAACCAACAAATGTGTAATATCAGAGCCACCTATATATACAGAGCCCTAAGGTTAAAAATTGAGCTTTTTCTAGAGGAACTAAAATTGACGAAACAAACATTTTTTCCATTCAAAACATATGAGAAATTAAATTACAATTATCATTTTATTGATTAAAAACCTGACCAAAGAAGTTATTTAATTTTTGTTATATTTATTAATAAAATTTATAGAAAAAAAGCATTTCTCCATTAAATTGATATAAATACACACAAATAGCAACGTAATAAAAATAAACTGCAAGACGAAATGAGAAAACAGTAAAAGTGTGATTATGTTTTCTTAATTCCTTTTGAATTATATGTTTGTGAACAAAATAAAATACTTAAAGGGTATTTCAATAAAAGCTGCATGATTTTGTTGGAGTAAATCTCAAACTAATTTCACTTCAATTTCAACGTAAATTTTTAGATTTTAGATTATAAATGGAACACCATGACTATCACAGTTCTTCTGGCACGGTTCTAATTTTGGTAAAGTTTTATTACGCATTTGTGCATAATTATGGTTCTAACCAAATAGTGCAGCTGTTATTGGAACTCCCTATGACATGTTGTCAATTGTCAACATCACAATTTTTTTTCTATCGATCGATGTTTATATTCTCTTTTTAATGTCGATTTTCTTTGGTTAAAAAAATTGATTATTTTGACAAATAATTGATATTTTTCAGTGTTTCATTTTTCTTTGGCGAAAATAATTGATTATTTTTTGATGTATAATCAATTTTATCAAATCATGATTTTTTCTATAATCTACTACCACTACATTGAAAAATAGAAATGTCAAATATGACAAATAGACGTCTTGCCATTTTTATGTCAATTCAATGGTTTTCTTGCTGTGTGGTTATAATAATTTGTCCATAATAGTTGTCCATAATTTTGTTGACGCGGTAGTCTGCATTGACAGTGGCGATTTATGGGATGAGGCATCAAACATTACCTCAGATCGTACACAGGATCAGCAGATAACATCGACAGAACAAAATGATTCAACTGATAACTCGGGAGAAAAAACTGACGCATGTATTGAAGGATTTGGGCGAAGTAAAACGTAATCGAATTTCTTCTAGTTTTTAAAATTTAAAGCAAAAATATTACATATAAATTATAAATAATACATAGATAGATTATAATAAATAAAACACAAAAAGATTCATTATATTTATTTCATTCACATGAAATTCACATTAAACTGACAGAAAACAAAATGTCAAAATACCAACACAATGACAAAAAATAATCAATTATTTTTCGTTTTCGATTGGCAAGAAAATAATTGATATTTTTTGTAAAACCAAAGAAAATCAACATAAATTTTACGCTATTTCGTGAATCCAACTTTGATTTTTTTTCCATTGCGATCTAGGCCTATTAGAATAATTTTGTACTCTATCCCATTTCCCGATTTCGCTACAAGGTAACGAAATAGAAATATGTGGTGATACATTGTGAATTTTTTTTTATAACATAGACTATAGACATACAACTATGTTACATAGTTGTCTTTTCCACACCTATTAATTTTTTCCATTTATAAGCGTATAGCTTTCTTCTTTTATTTACATATTATATTTAGGAATAGAATTGGAAAAAAGATTAAAGATTCAATGTAAATCAGCCATTATTCGAGCATGCTGCGATCGCAATAGAAAAAGCGAAATTGAGAAAAGAAAAAGTGTGAGGTTTAATTGTTAAAAAAGAGACAAAATCATCGATCGAAAGGATGACAATATATGTTATATTTATTTATTTTACCTACACATTCAAATAAATTCATGTTTACATAAATATGATATATTCATATTTAATTTTGATTTAATGTTTATTAAATAAATAGAAGATTTAAGGTTCTGACTTTCAGATATGTGATGCTTCAATATAGAATAAATTCAACAAAGTGTTTATCGAAATGAAAGAATTAACTTTTCATTGATGAAAAGAAATTCGATAATGGTCATTTTTACATTGATTCTTATAGGATAATGCAAAAAGTTGTTCCTCTAGAAAAAGCTCGACAAAAAACATGGCTGATCCTTACGGCTCTGTATATATAGGCGGCTCTGATAATATACAAAGAAGTCTATGCAATCCCATGGCAAAACATACAAACTTATTTAGAATTGTTCAACTATTAATAGTGAGAGCTTTTACTATTTTATTACATAAAGTAATAGATAAAGAATTGAATTAGGTTATGGCCAGCGTTATATTTCGAAATTGTATTAATTAAACATAATTTTTATGATTATAAAATTGTTATTAATTTAATTTATTTGCGCTTTTAAATTTGTATATACAAATATATATCTGATATATTCTAATACTCTCTTTCAATATACTGCATTCACTCCAACACAGAAATAAAATAGTTCGCTTCAAAATCTAAACATGGAAAAATATGTATAAAAATTATGATAACTACGATAAATAAAATTTAGGAGATTAATTGGATAAAAGCTGGGATATTTTTCATTAAACCAAAACAACAATATTGATCGTATCGATCAAATAAATGATAAAATGTTGTTTTATTTTGAAGGTTACAAAAGGTTACATAATTTATATACAATATGCCAATTAGGATTAGGAGAGGGACAATTTGATCTCGCTCTCAATTTTATTTTTTATGCGATAACTTTTTGTTGTTGCTATGAAATAAAAAATTGTGTTCATATATTTTTTTCTCGTTTTTTGCGTTGTTTTATGATCATTATGTTTGTTCCATTTTAAAAAAAAACATTGATGTTTTCTTCTTTTGGTTTATTTGTTTGATGGGAATAAATTATTTTGTTGGTTATGTACACAATGTCTCTTTCTTACAAATTTGTATTCTATTTTTTGTTGAGCCTTATTAGAGAATAAAGTATCTTATTTTCCTTTAATTAATACAATAAAATGGAAAACCCCACGGAAAAATCCTTCAAGTCAGGTGAAAACCAATGTTTATAGTTCCAATTGATTTCAAAAAATTATAATTTTTTGCTACTTTTCATTCAAATATTTCTATAAACGAAAATCATGTCTCCCCATATAAAATGTATGAAGAGAGCGATTATTTTAGGTATCTTAATAAAAGTTTGTTTTGAACATGGAGGCTTGATTTATTAAGATGGCTTTGATAATATACAATTATAATTATACGGACCATCTAGCATAACTTTTTTGGGGTTGTTTCGTATATCAAAATGGGGCCATTTGTCATGTCAATAAACCAATTAATTGTTACAAAATCACATAATAATAATAACAGTGTTAAAGGCCATTACTGGCCCCTTACTGAATCAACAATCTGGCTCCAACGGTTTCGATCCTGAGCTTGGTCTTCATACTGTCTTAGACAATCTGAAGAGGCCAAGTCGTTCTCTACATCGTGGAGCCATCGTCGCCTGCAACGACCTCTGCGCCTACCATATGGTGGCTCTCCTTTCAGAGATCGCTGCACAATTCGTTCCGGATCAGCACGCAGAACGTGACCGAGCCAGCGTACTCGCTGAGATCTAACTTCATGTACAATATCGGGGATCTTCATCAGATCTCTGATCTCGAAATTGTACAGAGCTCGGTATGTACCATCTATTTCGCGTTTAGGGCCGTAAATCACACGCATGATTCTTCTCTCAAATGTAAGGAGCCATCTCTCGTACTCATCCGTCAGCGCCCAACTTTCACATCCAAACATAACAACGGGCCTGATCAACGCTTTGTAAAGCTTCAGCTTCACGGCACTTGATAAGTGTTTAGATTTTAGCAGTGGCCTTAGAGGATATAAAGAACGACTGCCAGCTGCCAGCCGCACTTTAATATCCTCACCCACACTGTTATCGTGAGTGATAAGAGAGCCCAAATAATTGAACCTCCTCACTCCCTCAAACGTGTGGTGGCCACTACTAAAATCTGGTGTGCCATTGTCTCTAAAACCAGAGATCAGGTATTTCGTTTTGGACTCATTGATCTGGAGTCCAACAGAAGCTGAAAACTCTACAAGCGGATCAAGTATTTCTTTCACTCCGTTGCTATTCAGTCCAATCACGCATATGTCATCTGCATATGCAAGCACTTGATTGGACTGGCGATATAAGATGTTGCGCTGAGGTGTTTCAGTTTTACGAAAGATGTACTCCAACATGAGATTAAAGAGTATCGGGGACAGAGCATCTCCCTGCCGAACACCCGAGTTAACTGCAAAAATTGTCGATAGCCTGTTCTCAACTTTAACACAGCATTGAGACTGCGTCACTGTCATCCTACACAGTCGTACCAATTTTGTTGGCATTCCTAGGTATTCCAGGGCAGACCACAAACTCTCTCGATTGATCGAGTCGTAGGCCTGCCGGAAATCCAGGAAAACCTGATGTACGGAGATGGATGTCTCATAATATTTAGATAGAATCATCCGCAGCGAAAAGACCTGATCAGTGACTGATCGATTCGGACGAAATCCTCCCTGATAGTCACCAACCAAGCCCTCCGCCAGAGGAGTGATTCTATCCAATAAAATGTATGACAGTAACTTGTATGCTGTGCAAAGGAGAGCTATACCGCGATAATTCTCATACTTCAACCGGTCTCCCTTCTTGAAGAGGGGGCATATCGCGGCCACTTTCCATTCATCAGGCATAACTTCGGTTCGCCATACTAATCGAATAAGCTCGAAAAGACAGTTCCACAAAGTATCCCCTCCTAACTAAATTCTATAATGGAATTAATATATTGGTAAGTGCTATAGTAAGTGCCGCGCGGGAAGGCCTAAATTCGATAAAATAGTTGACAAATTATTTATGGTATTCTGAATATCACTAACTGTGCTGGTTACTAGTGAAGCCGCTGGTGTGACCGCACTAACGGTATAACACAGTATTCTAATACAGTATTTACTACTGCTCCAACTGTACCGTTGCCTGTACTTATGACTCCAGACACAACGTTATTATTAGGTGTTAATGATAACAATGCTTGCGTCTCTAGTCGCCGCTCTACAGCTACCTTAGGAAATCTTTTCTCAACACTATCAAAGGTAGCCAACTCAGCGCTAGCCTATATACCAGATGCTAGTGTTGTAATTGCTCCACTTGAGAATATTTTAAATGCAGCCGCATTAGACAATGCATTGTCCGCTGAAGATATCACTCCAATTAACGTTCTTGCGTTGGCCGTTGAAGATATAGCTGGCCTACTTAATAATGATGTTGCTTCGTTAGTCAATACCGCTGGAATTGTAACTGACATTAAGGACGCCTTTACAAGTTTAACTTCTTTTTTAACTAGCACTGCAACAGCCAGCGCCAGTAGTATTACAAACTCTGTAAATAACATAATCACAAATGTTACTGCAAAAGTAGTATCATGTGTGTCCGATGCAATTACATCAATCAAAGCCGATGCTGATCAATTTGCAGCACTTAATCAACAATAAAAGAATGAAACTTGAGATAATACTATTAGTGGAGCAACTATAGAGAAAACAATGGATCTAGCTAGTGTTCTACTCGTTTTCACAGTTATTGCGGATAAATTAGCATCTTGTACAGTAGCTCAAGTGGCAAGCTTAGCCAGCCTTATTGAAACAGCAGTTTCGGACGCAATTTATTAACTATACCTTACATATTTATACAAAATGCCTATGTATATTAAATATCTAAAATACTTTAACCCAAAATAAAAATATCTTAATCCATTACAGCAAACAAAAACATGCCTTTTAATAATATTTTAAGGTTATACATATTATTCTGCCAACTGCATATTATTATATGCACAACAACTTCGATTGATAACGTTATTACTATAGACTTTAAATTGGTCTTTTGGAATTTAAATTTACAACAATAGCTTGATCTTGATTATAAAATTAAAAATTCTTAAAATAAATCATGAATTTATCTATATAAACTAAACTTTTATATAGAAATAGAAAACTTATAAATTCATATGGTTTCATATTCTAAATTTGGAAAATTTTATTTAAAAATAGTATCTTAGTGTGTGTCTCGGTTTTAATATTGAAATTCTATTTTTTTGTTCTATACAATTCAATGAATGGAACAAGACTTTTCGTGAAGCCACACGTTCATGAAATTTAGTTTGTTTGATAGAATTGGGATTCTAAAATCATTTTTGAGTATAGTTCTGGAATATAACCAGTTGCAATCGAATAAGGCTTTCACACATAAAACTTAAATTCTATTTTGTTTTCGAATTGTGAGTGTAGTTCTGGATTATGGCTAACTGAAATGCCACATGGACATTTTAATGCCACGTCATTGAATTCATGTTGTTTGATAAGGTCATATAGTTGTAGACTTGCGGTATCAGAAGCAACTGTCAATTGAGTACTTAACAACTGTCAAACAATAGAGAGAAAAAAAGGGAATAGGGTTTGCTTTACCAGTTGACGTAGCTATATCGGTCGCTAGAAAATCCATAAGCAGTAAGCATGGTTAAGATAGTAATCCAAAATATCATCCTACTCATTACGAGATGGGCCGTCAGTTGGATTGGCAATTAACCAGTCCAAAACTGAGCTGGTACTCCTTACTATTAAGTACAAAATCCCGATAGTGGATCACCCTATACCTTAAAGGGCAAAAGGCTTTGCTTTTACTGATAAAACAAGATTTCTCAGCGTATTCTTGGACAGTAAGTTTAGTTGGAAGCCTTACATTTTTGAAATAGTAATCAAGGCTACTAATAGCCACGTACATATGCTAGGACGCTATTGGAAAGATATGGGGTCTGAAAGCCAGTGTACCAGGGCTTTTCACTACCGTAGTAAGACCTATAATTATGTATGGGGTGAGTGTGTGGCGGGCGGCTCCTTAGAAAGTCACTTACAGGAATAGGATGGAGAAGATGCAAAGAGCGATCTGTATGCTTATAAGCGGGGTGTATAGTACAACACTGGCACCCGCCTTAGAGGCAATGTTTCCTCTTCTCCTGGTCGATCTCTTTGGTAAAGAAATGGCGGCAAATAGGGCCACAAGACTATCAGCCATGTCTCAGTGGAAATATCTTGAGACAGGCCACTCAATGACTTGGTTAATTTCTATTACGTTACACAAACGTTATGCTTTGAGAACGGTTTTCGGAACATTTGCCCTTCAAGACAATCTTGTGGGAGTGGGTGCTATTGGAAACCAAAACTATGCAGTTTTTCACGGATGGCTCCAAGCTAGACGATAAAGTTGGAGCTGGAGTTTTCTATGGTAAACTGAATGTGGATATTTCCGTTCGTCTCGCTAATTACTGCAGCGTGTACCAAGTATATAGGTGATAGAGAATGAGGATATCTTGACTTGGTTGAGCATGGATAATGCGGACAGTCAATTTCAATATCTGGAGTGAGATGAGTGAGAATTTTTTTTTTTTACTTTAGATTGTCTGGGCTTACCCCTATTGGGTGGATATACTCGAAGGGAAATGCCTGTTTGGAGAACATGCGAGGAGACTAATTCTGGAATCAAATAACTTCTGCAGAAACTGTCTTTTGGAAGAAAGCAATTTTCATTCCTATGCTCATATCTGCATTTAGCACACATAATGCATAGGCAATGTATAGGTACATAATGGTCATTCTTCCGGATCTCGAAAACTGTAAAGTGCGACATATTCACGTTACATAAGTAGCGCTGACTGCTACTACTAAGAACACAAACAACCCACTCATTAATGAAAAATTTATGTCTTCCGATTTTATTTCAGTTTTTCGATTTTAACATGCAAAATTAAAATATTGCTTATCCTGGTTTAGGACCCAATGGGTTTTAGGCCGGATATATCGAAACGTTAAGGTTCCTTTAGGCAATTGTGGAAAATACAGTTTGAAATTATATACGACAGTGTATTGTTTTTGTATCTAGATAATAAGAAACTACTTTTATACTTGCTATGTGCGAAAATTCAAAATTTCGTATTTTTGATCAATAAAATAGAATAAATAAATAGTAATCAGAAATCTAAAAAGTTATAACTCAAAACTGTATAAAATAACATTTTGTTTGCTTCAATACAAAAATAAGTCAAATGAAAATGCAATAAAAATGAGTTTTTCCTCTATAAATAAAACAACTCGCAAAAAAAAAACATTGTTCCATTTGGGTGGGTATGGATTGTGGTTCTTAAACTCAAACGTTAAAATCCTTTTAGTGGGCTTAGAATTGATTTAACGATATGTACATAGTTAATGATTCAAATAACATCATGGGACGTGTAAAGTTAAATATTTACGTGTGATAAGTATATATTTGTTTGATAAAACATTCAAGTTGTAGCAAACCACTTGTTAAATAATCAAAAAAATAATTGATAAAAATTGCTATATCTACATTTTCTGGAAATTATGCTGCTTTTCCGGCATTTAAGGATTTATTTGAAGCGACAATACGGATAATAATATTATTCGATATGAAACGTTCCCAAATTTAACCTTGTAATTTTTATGAGAGCCAATCAACAAGGTGCAGTTTAAAAATAAAATATTTCAAAAATGTAATCGGATGTGTTCGATACGTTACTTCGGACTGATAAAATCGGCAGAACAATTCAAACTGTATATTGGATCAACAAGTCATAACGAACATTGAAGAAATTAATCAATCCGTCTTCATCAAATGACTAAACTACTTGTATACAATAAAAACATACCAATTCGCGAACGGGTTGATTTACATTTTAGTTTTTTGATGATGCGCAATCAACCTTTTACTTAATAAAGATCTTGTTGGAAAGAAATGTGTGGGTACATGATTCTATATTGGCTCCTGAATTCTGGCAATTCGATCCGCGACAAAAGTATTCCATGTGTAGGGGTGGACAACCAAGACAACATTATCGTTGAGTCTTTCCTATAGAATTCATTTTATGGTTTACATGCTGAATAGTGCTGGATAAACGCTGAACTAATTCAGCCGTCAGGAGGGCGCTGCACAACTCAAGCACGAGGTAAAGGTGTAACCCTTATTGGTGCCACTCGTGACTTGGCGAACACTACAGCTAATTTTATATGACCATTAATATCTACCGATCAAAGGTAAATTAACATTTCATACGCGTAACTTTACTACTATCGGAGAAAGCATGAAGAGATGCTGTTCGATCGACTCAAATGACAAAATGTTTCGAGAATATTTTAAACTGGTTAAATCACAACAGATTTTCGTTCCAGTGAGATTTTAATTTTCATAGCTGCTGAATGAAAATTTCACGGAAGATAACTACTGGTCCAATCAGTCCTACTCGATCAAATATCTTGACTAGATCTGATAAGGTATTTCTCGTGGTTAAAACCTCTTACTCAATGGGAGTGATGAACTTCAGATGAACTTCACGAAATTCCTTTTCGGTAGATTCTAGAACATCGGGATGGTGTGAACAAAATTTACGTTGCTCGAATCCTCCCTTTCTTTTATTTTCTTTCTGAAATTTTCTTTTATGGTTCTGGCTTCCAAATAGTACGTGGCTATTCATAGTATATACGCTTGTATTTCCTTTTGTGCACTTTCGCGTTAAAATACACACTGGGCTTTGCAATCCAATTCATGAAAATTTGGGTATATTGAAGGTCACGTAATTCCATAGGTTACATGTGACTAAGTTCATCATATTCCGCCATACATATTCGTTGTAAACCTTTCGAACGATTTGATTTTGATCTAACTTTCGCTCTAAATGGCGGTAACGTTTTATGGCTGTATTCTGTGAGTTGCCGTGCGTTCAGGATTCTACTCGAAACGGGAAGCGTATAATTATATCGGGCCGAGAATCGCGCGAATCCTTATTTAGGAAAAATATTTTACATTCCTGTTTTTCGTTGGAGAGTCGTATAGCTCGCAGAATATGGTTGAAATAGCTCCATATTGCAATCAAAGCTTGTTTGGAGCAACATGAAGAAGAAAACTGCGTGCTGACGATTTGGTAATGAAAGGTTTATAAAGCGCCTACATCTGTATACGAGTATGTTGTGTTTTGCATAACGCAGTACGAACAAGCTTTATTTGTAGTGGTTGACGAAATAACATATGAGGTTGAATCCGCAATGGTGCCTGATGAAACAAGAGATGACGTTTAAGCTCTCTGCCGAATAAGTTTCTTATTATAATTGGGCTTGCTAAGCTGATTGGCTGGTTGGTGAGTTTGCTCTTTCAATAAACTAATTCTTTCTCAAGTGTGACATCGCTTGTCGTGCGTATATTCATCCTCCCATTTGGTTCTCGTAAATGTATCTATAGCCTTAGTAATACCATTTAAACAATTAGGTCATCCCAGTAATATATAGCACGGCCGAGATCTTTCAAAGAATTGAGGTGATTATTGAGACTGTCAAATAATTCTCGAAGTTTGACTGACGACCACCCTTTGTTCCTGGTTGGTAAATTAAAGAGTAGTCTAATGTGATCTTGTACTATTAACGTTTCATTATCGTATCTATCTGTTAACCGTTAAAAGTTTAAAAGCAGTGAGACGTTTGTATAGCATTTCTGTAAATAAAAAATTCAACATCAATATCAGTTTGTGCTTCAGCCCATTCGCTGAACAATTTGCAAGCGCTGCTCTGATGTAATTCTATCCATAATGAAATGTCAAATCAAACCAAACGAAAAGCAACTATCAGCTGTTAAATAGGTTGTCAAATAAACCAGTGTTGCCAACTCAAAGCTGTGAACCTCTAAAAAAAACACATGTTACTTAATCCTAATGAAGGCATAAGTTTACGAGTGTTTTAAACGTTTCATAGACGAAATCCATTTCATAAACTCACAGGAAAATGAAAGTAATTTAATTTTTGGTAAATCTAAATTCTAAATTCTAAAGCAGAATGTCTCGATATAATGAAGTTTTTCACTAAGAATATAAAACATAGTGCGATGAATAAATTATTTTCCTAATTTTCTTGGGGAAACCCTAGGAAGCTAACACCATAATGACATATATATATTCCAAGATGTCATAGGGTCTAAGCTATCCAATAAAATATTATTTTTTCCTGTCTAAATATTTCAAATTTGGAAAAAGTAGAGGATTAGGAGGTTTAGGACAACCAAGTTTGGTATTCCTCATATACTTGTATGTCGATTATATAATTTTTCTAAATTTTCTTGAAAAAATCTTAAGAACCTAACACCATAATGACATATATTCCAAGATGTCATTGGGTTTAAGCTATCTGAAAAATGTTTCAATTTATCGGTTTATCCGAATAAAATATGGTATTCTCACTTACAAATGTAAACATTTTTTGGATTAAGGACGAACTTCATCGAACAAATCATAATTTTTTTTTTTAGGACAAATTTAGTGAGGTTGTAACAGGATCCTTGGAGGGAGGTTTTGAGGAAAATTTGGACAAGTGGTCCGACTAGTGGTAGAATTGAAAAAAACAGAAAAAAAGGGGAGGTAGATACTGCTTCTACCTGTTATTTAGTAGGAATAGTTGATTAGTGACTCGTTGTCAGGAGAAAGGAAGACGATGCGTATACGCAATACTTTGAAGACCATACTCGTATCATAATATCAACCAAGCAAGGTGACATATGGTTACAATAAATAAAGGCAACAATTATTATATTTTAAATGACTTTATTTTAACGAAGTATAGGCACAGGATCAGAATGTTTATTTAGATCACATCTCTTCCTCTCTTTTCACAGATAAAATTAAGAATAAATTTCTCAAAAATATTTTTTTTTTGCATTACAAACTTGTATATAGGTAGATAGGTGAATTGTCGCATTATCTATTTTAAGAAGCCTACAGGCTTGAAGAATATTAAAATATATAGATACCATTGTAATAATAATTATAACGAGCTAAACGAAAAATTAAATTTATACATTAATTAAAAAAAGCAAAACTTGGGACAATCTCATAAATTTCGATGCGGTTGATGTATATAAGTACATATATACATATGTATATATAGACAGACACGCGCGGTATATAAGTATTTCGTTTTTACCCTTAGAGATTTTATTAAAATTTAAATTTAATATATATATATATATATATATATACATATATATATATATATATTGATATATGTATATATATATATATATATATATATATATATATATATATATATATATATATATATATATATATATGTATATATATATATATATATATATAAATACACATATATATTGTAATCGGTTGTCTCGACGAATAAGGTCCCCACATAGTATGTGCAAAGAAAAAATTTAACAAATATTTTAAAATGTTGGCGTAAACTGACAGAATTCAAAACATCTTCAATTGAATTTGAAATTTTGAAAAGGCTTGTAACGCATAGCATAATGTAAAAATTAGAACAGACCAGTTTTTGTTTGAAGCCATTGTAAAAATCGGATGTTGCACAAGTTCTGATTACCTTGCAGTTGTTTGGTTGCTTTTCACATTTGCTATATGAGCATCAGCGTATTCTAACATCCGTTTAATTTTAGAAACAGCTTATACTGAATTTGTATTACAATCTACAAACTATGAAATACTTAACGATCGACAAAGAATTGGACATATGTATTTCGAAAGAATGTTATACTTTAAATTGAATTAGTCTGGATTTCCATCAATTAGTGGTTTATTATTCATAAAATGATGACAATTTGAATAACTTTGAAAATGAAATTGTAATTTAATAAATTTTAATTTTAGTAATATAGTTTACAATATATTTGTTCAACATATTTGATACAGAATTTTATTTTTATATGCGACTCCATTTAGTGATAATAAGAAGACCTGACATGTGATAAAATCTTTTACTAAAAACGACATCCAAATGAAAATGTTCGAATCGACCAGGTTGAATTTCGAATTGTCCAAGAGGCGTTTTTGTGTACCGGTGGACTTTTGGTTTTTGTCTTTGTTTATGCTGGGCAAAAAGTAACGAGCAGTAATCAATTTACGAGTTGCGCGGACACCAGGATTTGAAATACCGTGTAGCGTGTCGAAGATGGTTCGACGTAATTGCTCTGCGCAGTTACGAGAAGAATTCTAGGGGCTCCCAACACTTGTCGTTGTACTGTTGCATGGATGCTCTGACAGGAGTGTTTAATTCATCAGTAGTTATGCTGAGCTTTGAGTCGCTCGGTGGATGTGATAGTAGTGTTGTGCGTGCCAATTTAGCCTTGGTTGACGTGAATGCGTGTTATCAAAAGATAATCCAGTGGACTCCGCATCAAGAGGAATCGAACCAGTCAAGTTACTAAACTTCAGTCTATGGTGGAGTGGTTCAAAATGGATACCAGATCGAGCAAATTGTCCAAAAAATCTAGAAAACCATCATAATGTAACCGAAGAAATGAACATAATAGATGAACTGATCAAAAGACCCTCAAGCTTTAGCAAGATCATCAGAATATTTGCTTACGTACACCGATTTATCGACGTAAAACTAAAACGTACTTCCAAAACCTTGCCAGCTTATGTTCTCAGTTAAGAATTACAGAGACAGCAGTACCTCACATTTAAATATTTACAGTTGAGATATTTCGGATTGGAGATCAACCTAATAGCTTAAACCATTTTTTGATGAATCACGCGTCGGAGGAAGGGTTAAAAATGCATCCGTAACCTATACAATAATACATCCGTCAAATTTTACCAGCGAAAGAGGAACCGGCTAAATTAAATGTAATGTAACATCACACACGCTATCTTCATGCTGGGCAAACCCTGATGATCGCCAAACTGCGCCATGCATATTGGATAATGGATTGCAGACAATAAGTAAGAAGTGTATAGTTAATGTTTCAGTCACATGCGTAAAATATAGAGGAGTGAACATGAAGCAAGAAATGGGTAATCTTCCAATTCCGAGAGATGAACTAGTGAGGCCATTCGTTAAAGTTGGCGTTGAGTTAAAGTTGGCGTATGCAGGTCTCTTTCAAACTTGTCTAGTCAGATGAAGAGGCCATAAGATATACAAAAGCTATATATGTATCTTCGTTTATCTGAAGTTGAGGCAATCATGAATTCACGACCAATCTGTGTGCTGTCAAGTGAAGATCTTGACTATTTAACGTCAGCGCAATTCCTGATCGGGCGTCCCACAACATAACCTCCAGGCGATGATCTACAAGATGTCAAATTATCCAAACTATCCAGATGGCAGCTAGTGCAAAAGATGAATCATGACATTTGGAAAAGATGGCATCTTGAATACCTGACAAACCTACAACATCGAAGCAAATGCTACAAAAAAGAAACTAAAGCTGAAATTGGCGATATCGTTCTCATTAAAGAGAACAACTTACCTCCATCAAAATGGTTGATGGGTCGAATTACAGACGTACATTCCGGAGCAGAAAACATTATTAGAGTTGTTACCATAAAAACAACAAACGGAGTTGTAAAAAGACCAATTCTGCTACCAATAAGTTGAATCAACCGATTCAATGCGACCAAAAAGTTGAGGACAGCAAATCCTAGATTGGAACAGAACTATTATTAGATTTATATCCTATATTATAAACTTCACAATACTTATCTAATTTAGATCACTTAAAATGATCACTTTGTATCAATTTAAAAACAAATAAAATTATTGTCAATTTTTCCATCATCAGTTCAATACCATAGTTGTTAATTATTGTGTGGAAACCGAAGTTCTAGTACGGAACAATGATAATTTAATATATTGGTAAAGTAGCGTAGTTTACAACATACCTGAGCAACAAGCGCAATAAAGCATTAACTTAATAATTGCAATTTCATATTGAGATGATTTTCCTTCGTTATATTCTGCTGAAAATTTGAAAATAAAATAAAAGTTTAGATAATATTCTGTAACTTTGTCATATTATATTAGCCGTTTGACGATAATGTTATTGCTAGAAGGTCAACTCAATATCGACATAAGAATAAGTAATCATACAAATTTTGCTGAGAATTTTGTAAGGCCTATGACATAGTGAAATTCAGCGCAGTCCTATTTTGAAATGAAACACGAAATTTTCATTAAATTTATCTCAAAAGTTAGAATTGCTCATAACCGTAAATACTATATCCAAATACCATTGAAGTTTATAGAGTAATGGGACCGTAAAGCGTAAAAATATCTAAGAGACTAAAGCTAGTAGAATATTTTCTATTACAATTTTAGAGGCGCCGGGTCTCGGAAACATAGGACCTCCAGATATACAAATTTAGAGTTTGAAAATATGTAATGGTCTCCGTCCATTAAATTTAAGTCCCTAAATGATTTCACTGAAAATGCATTCTAAAATGTTTTCAAATAAAATTGAATCATATATATGGGCACAAGGCAGAATGATAAATAGTTCCTTGGTGCATAGGTTTTCGTAGTTTACGTACTCGTATCGCGCTTCTTTCGTTTCAAATATAAAAAAAATAATCAAACCACCCTGTTAAGTGTTTCTTATTCTTATATAACATTTACCATGACAGTCGAAACAAACTTCGGAAAAAATTTACTTAGCATAAACTTCACTTCATTTCAATAACACACCACAATTGTTCACACAGAATAAGTTTCCCTTACTGATATCACCGTCACGCTAGTATAACCGATAAAATGAATTGAAAGGAAATTTAATTGATTCAATTCGTTCGTTTTTATTTCAAAACGCACATATTCCAAGTCAACGAAATTTTAATGTATTGAATGTTATTAGCGAAAGTTGATGTTGCACATGCACCGTAGTGAATGGCAGTTTGGGTATCGAAATATATTTTGGGCTCGAAATATATCTAAATTTGACTTGAAACACTCCAATAATCTATTCTCTCTACGTAGACGTCAAATTAAAACGATCGTTTTCGATCTCACAGGACACTGCAAAATTTTATAAAGTTTACCGATATGATTTAAATTTATATAATCCAAAGACTTTTGAGATTAATTTGGTGTCAGCACTTTCATGCTTTACATAACACGAAGCCACTCATTTTGTTTCGCTTCTTACATATTTTTTATGATGAACATTTGAACTCAAACTAAGTTTGGGTAACAAAATTGCTTTAAGATGGATTTATATACTTGGGCCGTTGCATACCAACCAAGTATTGCAAATTAGAAATCAAATTGCTTAAATCAAAGAAGGAACTGCCAGTATCTATATAGCAGAACCAAACATCCTATAATAATCAACAGACAAGTAGTTAGCAGAGACCATTATGACAGAACATTATTTTAACCATATTCAGCGTCATACGATACGATACTCCCAGTTAATCGATCGGTCAGTTGTCTAATCCAAGGAGAACCACAAAAGATATACATATATATGCATCTTCGTTTGCCTCGCCACGAAAGCCGTACATATAGCCGAGCTTCTATCCGAAATCAGCACAGATGCTTACCGAAGTACACTTAGAAGGTCTGTTGCTCGCAGAGAGATCTGCAAAGAAATCCACAGCAATCTACATCAGTTAAAAACAAAATTATAACATTCCATTCTTTTTATCGGCAGACCAAATTGTACTCAAATTCATTCCACATTTTGGCAGGAGCGTCAAATTTAATCTGATAGAGTATAACAGATGGTAACATATTAACAACAGAGAAGAGGTCAACCTTGCTCACCGACATTGGGGAAATGCAGAATTCGCGAACGATCTGAATTCTTTCAGATAGTCAGTTAGATTATTTAATGCTATCCTACGGTTTAACGGGCCAATCTACAACTCAGTTCCCTGATCAAAGTGATTTAATGGATGTCAAACTGGTCAAGGTTGATTCAGAAAGTAGTCGTACTGCACCAAGTAACAAATGGAAATATTAAGAGTGATTACCTGTTTTGATGGTAATCACTATAGTAACAAACTATCTTACTCGCGATTCCATCCATAGAAAACGACCGAATCCTTTATACTAATATATAGACAATTTGTAGATTTAACGGTGATATATAGCTACTGCACAACTGACTGATATATTTTGTGTTGAACTGTATCTGTTTATAAGTCTGTATTGATTAGACCACTGCGTTAACAAACTTTTTGGGTTATTTTTTCTATATGGGTAATAGGATTGACTTGTCGAATGAACATTTTTTTTCACCGTTCTCGAACGAATGTCATTAAATACAATTATGAGCGAACAAAATAATATCATTTTCAGTGGATATTGTAAAGCATCATAAGGTTATCATTATTATCTTTCGGGACGGACGGACACATTATGCATGTATTTAATAGATTAAAATACAAGTTGTTTGCTGTAATGGATTAATATATTTTTATTTTGGGTCAAGATATTTTTTATACATACGGCTGTATGTAGGCATTTTATAAACATATGTGTAACGTAGTTAAACAATGCATCCAACTGCTGCCGAAACTACTGGTGCTATAAGGCTGGCTGAGCTAACCGCTTGAGCTACTTCACAAGTTGCCAATTTAGCCGTAATAGCTGGGAGATCGAGTAGAAAACTAGCTTTAAGATCGATTGTTTCATCTATAGTTGCGTTGCTAATAGTACCATTTGCAATTTCATCCTTATATTGTTGATCAAGTGCTGCAAATTGATCCGCATAGGCTTTGATTGATGTAACTGCATCGGACACGCATGATACAGCATTTGCAGTAACATTTGTGATTAAATTATTTACAGAGTTTGTAATACTACTGGCGCAGGCTGTTGCAGTGCTAGTTAAAAGTGACGTTAAATTTGCAAAGGCGTCTTTAACGACAGGTACAATCACAGCGATTTTATTTTCTAATGAAGCAACAATATCATCAAGTGTGCCAGCTATTTCTTCAACGGCCGACCCAATATCGTTAACTGTCCCATTGATTGCTTCTGTTATTGGAGCAAGAACATCACTAGGTTCTGGTATAGAGTCTAGCGTTGAGTTGGCTACATTTGATAGTGTTGAGAGAAGATTTCCTAATATAGTTGGTAGAGCGGCGACTAGAGACGTAATTGCATTAGCAAGTGATTGAGTTAAATTTGGTATACTAGCTACAATAGTGGCAACTAAATTCAATACTGTAGTTAATATATTGGTAAGTGCTGTAGTAAGTGCCGGGGAAAGGCCTAAATTCGTTAAAGTAGTCGACAAATTATTTGTGGTATTCTGAATAGCACCAACTATGCTGTTTAATAATATAGCTGCTGAGGTTACCACACCTTCGGTAGTATTTACTACTGTTCCAACTAAGCCGGTGCCTACATTTACTGCAGTTCCAACTAAACCGGTGGTTGTACTTATGATTCCAGATGTAACGGTTTTAATAGGTGTTAATGATAAGAATGCTTGCGTAACATGCGACTGAAATTATAGGATAATATGATAATTTAATATATTAGTAAAGTTATTAACAAACTAATAAATTTGTTTAGCGTAGGTTACAACATACCTGAGCAACAAGCGCAATAAAGCATAAACTTAATAATTGCAATTTCATATTGAGATGATTTTCCTTCGATATATATTCTGTTATTCAACTAAACTGGTAAGATACTATATTACCAATTAACTGTTAAGTTCTGATATTGATTACCAAAATCCAGTTCAATTTATATACGAAAGTTAGATGGATGGGACGTGTGCAATCTAATTATTTATGCCGAGTAAATATTTTGACTATTATGTAATAAGAGCTTTCATGAGGTTATTTTCCATTTTGTGTGTTTTTGTCACTTATTATTTAGTTCAACTGTCTAAACAATTGAATTTTTTACTTTTATTTCGTTGTAGATTACCCTTAGCGACAATTTTAATTCTTACTCGTGCACAATTATACGTATTCGATATTGTTAATACAAATGGTCGAATGTTTGTATTGTAAAAAAAATTGCTTAAATTATAACATTTGTATTTGATCGATAGCGAAAATTTCGGAATATTTGAACACATGATTTCCAGCGAAAAAAAAATGTTGATAATATTCTGTACCTTTGTCATATTATATTAGCCGTTTGACGATATAATGTTCTTGATAGAAGGTCAACTCAATATCAACACAATTTATTGTATTGCTCATATATTTTACATAGAATAAGCAATCATAAAAATTTTGCAATGCACGTGGCATATTAGAATTCAGCGCGGTTTCTTTTCTAAAGAGGAACACGCGGCTTTCATTAAATTTATCTCAAAAATTCCATCAAAAAATGCCTGACAGACAAAGCTTGGAGGACATTTTCTATTGCAATTTTAGAGGCGACCAATCTTGGCATCACAGGACCGCCAGATATACAAATCTATAGTTTAAAAATTTGTAATGGTGGGGTAGCGAGTCCCAAAATGACTTCACTGTAGCATCATTCTAAAATGTTGTCAAACAGAATTCCATATTTCGCATGAACTAAATCATATAAGTGCGTATTGGTTTTTAATAGAAAATTTTACATATAGAATTAAATTGTACATATATATTCACGATCGCGCTACTTTCGTTTCAAATATAAAAAAAAAAATCAAACCACCTTGTTAAGTGTTTCTAATTCTTATATAGCATACCATTGCTGTCCAAACAAACGTTTCTCTTCCTTATATCACTCTCACGCTAGTATAACCGATAAAATTAATTGAAAAGAAATTTGATTGATTCAATTCCGTTTTTGTTTCAAAACGTTCATATTTCAAGTTGTAAGATTATTTTGAACCCCGTGTGGCCCGAAATGGAAAATGCTGACCATATCTACATAAGTATGGACGTCTCAAACGAAAATTTTGCTTCATAAATACAATTGAAAGTTGCATTTAAAAAAATGTTCGGTGATTGGTGGTATCATTAATAATAGTGTAAAGTAAAAAGCTTAGTCATAAAGCTTAGATATAAGTAAACTGTGAGGGAATTAATAATTCATATGTAAAATGCACAGTTGACTCCGGAAATCTTTTCTTGGTACAACTTTTGCAGTACATACATATTTAGTTAATTTAGTGGCTTAAACACAAAATCAATAATGTATATTATTAAACCATATATAAAACTAATTGAATATTTAATTAATAATAAAAATATAACAATTTAATTTTAGATAAACTTATACACGATCACATCCATTTAACATTAGCGAAGCATGAGCATGCGCATTGATCATGGCAGAGAATTGCATTATCACTTTTACTGCAAAAAATAAATTTGGATTAATTTAATGATTTTCATGTCAAAATATGTATATAAATAATATATATCAAATTTAAAAAAATTTAAATGAATAATAAATAATACGATTACATTAGTTTGACATTTCGTGACGTTCATATTGATATAAAATCGCATGTAATAGAACACATCACAAATCACAATTGATTGTACCGATTTTACACTCTGTTGACCGAGCGAATAGCGCAGTGGTTAAGCTGCGACGTTTGGATCGGGAGGTACCGGGTTCTCGAATCCCAACAGAGGCGGGATGCAAAAGAAATTTTTCATCTCTGTTGGAATGTAGAAGTCATGGGCCGACCCATCTTCCATGTCACTGTACAGGGTGACATGGAGCTATGCAATGCGCAGGTGGTATATTGTACTTGTGTGAATGGGATGAATGAATGTTGTGTGAATGTAAGGTAAGGCTATGGACCAAAAAGTGTCTATGCCAAGCCCTAGTATAAAAAAAAAAAAAAAAAAATATGTAGAATAAAGTATAGAGTCAAACTGACCAATAATTTCGATGTGGTGGAGAGTGGATGGTTCATACTCCAAAAATGTTTAAAAGAAAATATTTGAAACCATGGCTCCTGTGCTCTATACTGTGGTACTACTTACATGTCTCGTAAACCTAAATAGCACCACAATATTTTCCAAAAAATACCAGCACAGTATCCATTGCTTATCGTAGGAGGCGACTAAACGGTTGGATCGCTGGGCTGACGACCCGCATCTGTAAAAAAAATAAACTGTTTATAAAGTGAACAAAACGAAATATGGATTCCGTTAAAAAAACACCGGACCCCACTCAAGTACTCAGACACGAGATTAAGGATCGGCACGAGGAAAATGCAGTTAGAAGACCAGGAGCGTTGTAAGGCCTAATCATGTGGAGTATGGAACTCGTTGCTCTTCAAAAAACTCGCTGGCCTAAATGTGGAGACCATGTGCTCCAGGGCTAACAGTGGAGATGGCCTCATAAATCTTGGAACTGGATTACTTCTTGGGCCGCAGGAAACGAAGACTGTTTTGGATTTTCAAGCAATCAAAAGCCGATTGAATTTAGCCAACCTACCGATAATTTATGTACACGTGTCCACAGAAATCAGACAGGACTTGGACGATCTGATGGGATCTATACTCGAATACGATGTTAGAATGGTAATTGGAGACTTTAATGCTATAGCTGGCAGAAGTAAGGCTAACTTGTGTGAAATACATACGTCCGTTCTCCCGACACGAAACTGCGAGTGATATTAATGAGAGAATGATATACAATTGCTCAAGATCTGAGAGTAGCAAGCACATTCTTCCCTCATAAACAGATACATCTAGAGACATGGACATTGGGAGGTACTGAAAACTTTGGTTGTCAGTGCTGCTCAACAGATTTTAGTTGTAGTGAAATTGGTTTGATGACGAATGTCGTCTTGCAGTCGAGCAACAAAATATACCGCATATTGAAATGCAACAACGTCTCACAATTGTATGGAAAAACAACGCTGCTCTTGCTAGGAGGGTTGCTAAGCGGATTTCTAGGTGGAAGACGCGAGCATGGTAGGAGGCCGAGTTTACAACTCAGCAATGAGCGCAGTTAGCGTAATTTTTTAAAAAGAATTACCGCATTGCACTATACTTTCAGGACAACGCCAACCGCCATTCGAGGCTGGGATGGAAACCTCTGTGCCAACAACGACGCATAAAGTGGACACTTTACCGACGTGCTTAGTGTTCGTCTTGCGTCACAGACTGTTGTTGAGTCATCTCTAATAGAGACTGCGCAGATTTGCACCGAGGATCCATTCCATGAGGAATTCACTTGGGCCGCATGCGAAGATTAAAACGAAACTGCTTACCTGGGGTGGACTGCATTATTTCCGAGCTCTTGATATTCAGAGGGGATACTTTATGGAACTGTCTTTTCGACTTTATTCGGTTAGTATATGCCTGATGAATGAAAAGAGGCGTTGTATGCTCCATCTTCAAGAAGGGAGACCGCAATATCGAGATCAGATATCTGATCAAGATACCCGATAGTGTACATGAAGTAAGATCTCAGCGAGTACGCTGTCTCGGTCACGTTCTGCGTACGGATCCGGAACGAATTTTGCAGCAATCTCTGAAAGGAGAGCCACCATATGGTTGGCGCAGAGGTTGTTGCAGGCGACGATGGCTCCACGGTGTATAGAACGTTTTGGGTTCTTCAGATGATCGACATTATAAAGACCAAGCTCAGGAGCAAAACCGTTGTAGCCAAATTGTAGGCCCAGTGAGGTGCCAGTAATGACCTTTATATAATAATAATTATAAACAATATATAATGGCCATCACGTGCCCCTAACTGAGTAAACAAACCGCATGGGACACGCATGATTCTGCATTTGCAATAACATTTGTGATAAAATTATTTACAGAATTTCAGAATTGTAATACTACTGGCGCAGTCTGTTTCAGTGCTAGTTAAAAGTGAAGTTAAATTTGCAAAGGCATCCTTAATGTCAGCTACAAACTCAGGTATTGAATTTTCATGAAGTAACCACCTCATCATTTGTGTCAGCTATAATTTATTGGAGCGGTAAGAACGTAATTTGATCAATGACATCATTAAGTGCTGGTATAGAGGCTAGCGTTGAGTCGGCTACATTTGATAGTGTCAAGATAAGATTTGCTAATATAGCTAGTAGAGCTGTGGCTATATATTGAATTGCATTAGCAACTGAATGAGTTAAAATTGTTATACTATAGCCTCAATAGTGCCAACTAAATTCAATACTTTAGTAAATATATTGATAAGTGGTTCAATAAGTGCTGCAGGAACTCCTAAGCTCGATAAAGTAGTTGGCAAATTATTTATGGCATTCTTAATAGCACCATGTGTGTTGTTTAATAGTGTAGCTGTTGAGTTTTTCATATTGAAATGATTTTCCTTCGATATATTCTGCTATTCAACTATGTAAACTGGTAAGATACTATATGTAATACCAATTAACTAATTTCTTACATTGACTCTAAAATCCAGTTCAATTTATTTTGTGTGCTTCCGTCACTTATTATTTAGTTCAACCGTTTAAACAATTTAATTGTTTAGTTTTAATTTGTTGTAGATTAACCTTAGCGACAATTTTAATTCTTACACGTGCAAAATATATATTCTATACATATTTCGATATTGTTAATACAAATGGCTCGAGTGTTTGTATATTGTAAAAAAAAAGCCAACATTTTAAACATTTGTATTTGATCTATAGTGAAAGAAGTTTGAAAATATTTGCACAAATGTTTTCCGGCGAAAATAAAAATTTGGATAATATTCGTATTATGAAACTTTGTCATATTATATTGGCCCTTTGGCGATAATGTTATTGCTAGAAGGTCAACTCAATATAGACACATACAAAATATTGCGTATAACTTTTACATAGAATAAGTATGTAATCAAGGAATTTTTACAAGGGTCGTAGCTTATTGGAATCTAGCGCAGTTCCTATTTTAAAACGTTTGACGTTTTCATTAAATTTATCTCGTAAATTACACAATAAAAATGTCTGAAATACCAAATGACATGTTTTATTACAATTTTGGAGGACTATCACTGAAATTTTGTATTCTGAAATTTTGCATTGTGAAATTTTGTCATAAATAGGCACATGAAAGTATGATACATAGTTCCTTGGAGCAAAGGTTTTCTAGTTTGAATACTAATAGCGGCAAATATATAAAATGTTATATGTATCTCACGCGAGCATCACGCCAGAAATCCCATTTTAGAAAACCCAAATATTTTATATTTTTTTATACTTGGAATTTATTGTGCCAATTTGTGCCTTTTGCTAAAACAATTGTGCATAGTATACTTTAAGAAATACAAAGGAATTTCTGACGTAATTATCACACCTCTACATTGGCTAGAATCGGCCATACAGAATCGAGAAAATATCAAATTTACGGTTTTCTGGAGTAGTTGTATGGATGATTTTTGGAAAACCCAACTTTTATCTCGGAACTCATTAACGAACAATTAGTTCCGTGATTAAAGTTGGATTTTCCAGAATTCATCCATACAACTATACTCCAGAAAACCGTAACTTTGATATTTGATATTTCGGTTTTCTAAAATGGGATTCTGGCGTGATGCTCGCGTATCTCACACATATTTAACGGCTGAACGCTTTACAGTCCTTACTCTATAAACTTCAAACGTATTTGGAGATAGTTTTTACGGTTACGAAAAAATCTAATGATAGGATTTTTTGGGATGTTTGGTCCACGTTATGAATTTTACCCGGTACGGACTGATCAAATAAAAATACACACATTAATTTACATTAATTTATTATTATAATTTAATATACACAATTAGTTATTTACTTTTAATTTGTTTTATAATTAAATTTCACCACCACTATATAGGTATAATACGAGTATATCGCGTGGCACTTGCTTTTACCAGAATGAATGTAAAATAGTAAAGTCAAAGAATCGCTGACTTGTTATGTTTTGTGACGTATTGCATTCGAGTCCAAAATATATGTCGTATTTTGGATAGGGAACAGATGCGCCGGCAGAGGTTAGATTTGCACGTATTAACCGCAGAGGATTGTACCATTGAACATTGAACAGTGTCAGTTCGAATGATATTAGTGGGATGGCGCGGTGTTCCCTATATAATTATAATTATAGTTGTTGGCTCGTCTATTGGATGTGTGATGGGTTTAGTGAACGCTTAATTCAAAACGTTGATTTGTATTTGAAATTTACTAGTTTGTTTGTTGTGGTATTTTCGAAAATTGGTGGGTTGTATATTCGTGCTGTAAAAAAATCTTTCCGTAGGGGCAAAGCAATGCTGTGAAGCTTTTGCTGACCGCTCTAAAAAATACCACAAATACAATTTGAGCCACAATAAATATAAACTAAGGCGCAAAATTAACATAAATACGCTAAAATTCAACATTTAAAATAATATAATTTAAGGCGTAAACTAAAAAAGAACAACATTTTAGGTGACATATGTAAAAGAAAATTACTTTAGCTTAAATAGCATAAAATACAATATTTCGCCAAAATATACACCAACGAAATAAGGTCAATAAATCAGCACCAAAATAATGAACTCAATTGGAGTAAAAATCTAAATCTCAGATTTAGATTAGTAAAAATTAATAAGTCAGTAATAATCAATTCAGTCATCAGTTATAATAACCCATTTAATCAGTGGACATTTATTCAACCGCTAATTCATCTTTTCATTAAAATTCACGAAAGAGTAACTACCAACTATAAGTAAGTATGCTTTTAATTATTGATATCGACTTAAGCCGACGCAAGTTCCGACGTTAGGTTAGGTTGAGTGGCTGCTACGGCACGGTTAGACCGATGACGGTCGGTTGTGATACCACAGGATCTTACTTTCCTAGTACCCTTATGTGAACCAGTTTGAGCTACTTATATAGCGTGATATATCTCGAACCTTACAGTTTTCGAGATCAGAGAAGATTAAGAATCTACCCATATATTTATGTCTTTTGTGTGCCAAAGCCGGATATAAGCAAAGGAAGTGGGGTTTTCCGCCTCCTCGTCCATACAGCTTCTGCAGAAATCATTTACTTCTAGACCTAGCCTCCTCGCATGTTCTCCAAGTAGGCATGTCCTGTGATTTTCCCGTCGACGAATTTTAATTGACGTCTGTGTAGGTAGATAAGTGTCTTTGAGCGTTTCAAGTCCAGCTTTGCTTAGACTTGCCTTGCTACACTACATGAGAGAGTGTTGGTCCACCTTTCATTCGCTGAGGCTACTGCCTCCTTTTTAAGCACTGTCTTGAGTGCTTTAATAGGCCTCCCCAAATTTGCTCTTTCCGGTAGCAGTTGGAGAGTTGTAACATGCTTCGCTAGTTCGTCCGCCCTGCAGTGCTCCATGACGTCCGAGTGGCCGGTGATCCCAGACTATCTGAATGTTGAAATGCTCACTCATCTTATTCAGAGGCAACCCAATGCCATTCTAGATGACAGAGCAACTAAGTCCAGCGGCTTGATTGCCGCCTGACTGTCCACATAAATTACGATATCAATCGAGGATACCATATTATGTCTCAATCAATTCAAGACCTCCCCAATCGCTATCACCTCTGCTTGGTACACGCTGCAGTGATCAGGGAGACGGGCTGATATATCTACTTCCGATTTATCACAAAAGCTCCTACTTTACCGTGTAGCTTGGAGCCATCCGTAGGAACTACAATGCATCTGTTTCCGAAACCGATCCGCTCCTCCAAAATTCTCTTGAGAGGCAGTTAGCTCTGAACCTTTTCTCGAAGCATAATTTGTAACGTAGTCTAGATTCGTCAGTTCCTTCTTTAGCGATCTAATTATCGTCGAGAAAATTCCGACGTTATATGATGGTAAATTTAATCAGAGTGAAATGGAAACAAAATCACACGTGGAACTAGTTTCAAAACCTGTAACATCTGGCTTAGTGAAATACAATTTTGATAACGATGGAATATGTTATATGGATGCATCTTCGTCAGATAAAGATCATTTTAAAAATTTAAGCGATAGTGATAAAGACCCCGATTTTGTGGCGTTCGGTCTGAAGATATGAACAGTAATATTGATGTAGAGGAAATGGCAGCAGAAGTCGTACGAAATTTATTAGAGGAAAAGAATCTAAATAAATACACTCAACAATATTACCACGTACAATGGGAGACAGGAAAGATCGCTAACTACTACGGAACTTCGGGAAAAAATATATAACTGCTAAAGGTAATGTTAGGCCCGACCGCATTTGTGTGGCGTTAAGAAATGGTCGAAAGAAATGTAGGTAACGTATAACTTTTGAAGCCCAAAAAATTATGTTTGATCAAAACTGGGCACTTGGGAGTTTTAACCTTAGTTTGGCATATGCGGCTGATTTAATAGAATTAGAACCAAAGAAAATGCAAACACTTATACTTGGAAATCCAACGCTCAAAAATTTCCAGATTTTTTTGCTCCTACTCAGTCAAAATATTATATGGAGAAAAGATTGCCGTTTGCAAAATTTGTTTAAAGAGTACTCTCTTGGTGAAACAGATTGCTTTATTAATACCGTTATTGATAAAACATTTTGTTCTCTTGGAACAGTCACCAGTTTGGGTCTTCGTACCAAATAAGCTTCCTGAAGATAAAATAAATGAAGTACGGGCTCATATTAATTCATTTTCCGCCTACGTGAGCCACTACACTGGACGTGTAGATCTCCTTGGTGATATTTGACAATTTGTAAAATACACAAGATGTATTCTGAAGGACACGATAATCCGGTTTCCCTAACAAAATATAACGAATTGTTTAGAGAATCCAATCTAACATTTAAGAAGCCAAAGACCGATACATGCAATACCTGTGAAACGATAAAATTAAAAATTGAACCTCCCCAAAATAATTCCGAAAAACAAATTATAAAAGCCTATCACAAAAAAATGCATTAAAGTCATATATGGATCTTCTAAAACGAGATAAATAGAGTTATTAAATTAGCTTCATCCATTAAATCGTAAATTTTTAAAATGTAATAAATCTACCTATTTTGTAATTTATTCCTGTTGTTCATTTAGTAAAATAGCACAATTTAGATAATCTTGTTATATATTCAATTTCATGTCCAGCATAAGTTTGACCCTACACCATTTCCGCTGATGAGCAATTCAGATCCTCTTGAAGCCGTTGCACGTATCCGATGCGAGCCGAGGAGTTGGGAAAAGCTTCAACTCAAATTGGGTTCCTTGATCAAGGGTGATATTAAGTGGAACGCCAAATCGTGATATACGTAGTTGTGAACGAATGTGGTGGTAATGGTTGCTGCAGACACGTCAGTCCTGTAGTACGGTTCTGGGCATCGAGTAAAACGATCGATACTGATAATTAGATATGTGTATCCATTGGAAGGAGGAAGTGGTCCTAAGATATCCAAATGAATATGTTCGAATCGACCAAGAATTTCAAACAATCCAAGTGGAGCTTTTGTGTGCCGTTGGACTTTTGATTTTTGGCAGGATAAACATGATTGTGTCCAATGGGTCAAGTCTTTGTTTATGTTGGGCCAAAAGTAGTGAGCAGTAATCAATTTACGAGTTGCAGATGGTCCGCCGCAGTTGCTCTACGATGTACGGGCGATTTGCGCCAATAAATGTTTCGTAGGTGATTTTGAGGCCAGGTAGTTTGAAAAACTCTAGTTTCAGAAATGAACAAGTGTGACAAGCGGAACCAAAAAATTATTTCTGAAGTTTCAAGTCTTCTTTTTGCGGTTGTGCGATTTTGTGGAAATCGCAGTGAATGTGGCCGTTTCGTTTGCTGTTGTGCGCAAAAGTGTATCCGCGACAACGTTATCGGTACCTTGAACATGCTGGATATCAATGATGAATTGACTAATATAAACCAAGTGGCGTCCTTACCTTGCATTGCTTTCAGTTTTAGACTAAATTGCTCGAGTTAGAGGTGTGTGGTCGGTGTAAATAGTGAAGTCTCAAACCTCGACAAAATATCGGATGTGTTTGATTATTAGATATAATGCGAGTAATGCCCGATCGAAAGTAGAGTATTTCTTTTCGGCATCCGAGAGCTTCTTTGAGAAGAATCATAGAGGCTCCCAACATTTGTCTTTGTACTGTTGCATGACTGCTCCGACAGTGGTGTTTGATGCATCAGTAGTTATGCTTTAAGCTGCCAATGCGACAAACATGTTGTGTGTGCCAATTTAGCCTTGCATGATGTGAATGCGACGAAAACCTGAATACTTTTCATTAAAATGGGAGCTGGGAATACCCTAATGGCATCAATTCGTTCTTGTAAAAATCATTATGGGTGAGCTTTTAGCTGAGGAAATCAAAAGTCTTTCCAGGTGGAGTTTGTGTTGCTCCTCAGTTTGCTATGATACAAAAATATCGTCATTGTAAACGAAAACGAAGTCGATATCTCGAACGACATCGTTCATGAAGCGGCGAAACGTTTGTGTTGCATTGCGTAATCCAAACGACATTCGGATGTATTCGAAGAGGCCCAATGGTGTGGTGATTCCCGTTTTAGAGACGTCATCGGTTGCTACGGTAACGTGGTGTAACTTCTGATGAGGTCAAGTTAAGCGAAAACTTTGCAGCCATGCAAGTGCATGGAAAAGTTTTTAATGTGAAGTATCAGGTAACGTAGCGATCCGGTATTGTAATCGTGCTTGAACGTCAATAGTCCTCACATAGCCACCAATCGTGATCATTCTTCTTGACCTTGTGTAGCGGACAAGAGATGGGAGATGTCAATGTTCGACAACTTCCTAATTCCACCATGTGTTGGAATTCATGTGCTTGTGCATCTTTTTGACGCACCGGATCTAGCCTGCGTGGTCTCGACACGGGAAGATCGCCTTCCGTGACGATGTGATGAACCACGTTATGTCGGACCGGCAGTTTTGTGTGTTTTATTCCACCACCTTGTTAATTGTTTTTTATTCTTATATAGCATATCATTACAGTCGAAATAAACTTCGGAAAAAATTTACTTAACATAAACTTCACTACATTTCAATAACACAACTGTTTATATAGAGTAAGTTTCTCTTCCTACCATTACGCTAATATAACCGATAAAATGAATTGAAAAGAAATTAAATTGAATCAATTCGTTCGTTTTTTATTTCAAAACTCAAATATTTGCTGTACGATTTTCAACGAAATTTTAATGGATCGAATGATATTAGTAACCGCAGTAAAAGGCAGTTATGGCAAAATAAAAATAGTGTGGCCCGAAATTAAAAATGCGGACCAAATGTTTATATATGGACGTCGCTGACGAAAATTTTGCTTCATATACATACAATTGAAATTTGCATTAAAAAAATGTCCGGAGATTGGTGATATCATAAAATCCAACTATGGAGTGCGATTAATATGTGCAAATCGTCTTAACTATTATTTGTATAAACTGTGAAGCAGAACGTATATTAGAGATAGATTCTTTCAATAATCTAAATAATTATTTTATTTTATATATTGTGTTAAAATTTTTAAATTGTCGCATTTAACCATATATCGCAACCACATACCACTCTACACTATAGAGTATAGATATACCCTGTTTAGAGCACGTGAGGATGATACAATGTGTGTGCGTTAGTGGTACATTTAAATTTTTGTATTACTTGTTTAGGATAAACTATAATAAACTAGAAATTATTTCAAAATGTAGTAGTAGTGCTGGGTTGCACTATTTGCGTTTTGTTTTAGGTATGGTCGTTGGATCAATAAATTAATTGATATATATAATCTAATTAACACAAAAATAGTTTTTATGTTTATGCTGGGAGATAATGAAGATACAAAATAAAATTATGCTGCTAGTTTTATTCATATTTATGTGTATTGTATTATCATAATGAAATTACTATACAGGAATTGAAAATAATTTATCAGCATATATGTACATATATGTAGTATATGGCAATATTATATGAAATGTAGCTGAATGAGATAGTAAAAATTTAATCATATTTATTATTGACATCAAGATGACTGAAAACTGGGCAAGAAAACTGGAATTTTAGCAAAGCACATAATCAATGTGTTATAATTAGTTGAAATCTATTAAATATAATCTCAATACATATAAAACAAGCTAGATTTTCCCAATGCGAAAAATAATATGAAAGCCTTATCAGAGCTTTTGATTTTCGATGCAATAAAATACATTTAAATAATATTCTCTTTCGGTCTCTTGCGCTGAATTATAGCATATACACTAGTCCCATATTATACTATAATATGTAATGGTTTTTTGATAATTTCCAAATGAATTTTCCCGACGAAACACAACAAAATAATAAAATAAAATAAAAACTTAGCACTAAAATTATAAAAAAAATAATAACAATAATTTATTTTAATTTTCTAACCACCGAAACTTTTACCAGTCTGTTACCCTATTAAATTATCAAACACAAAACAAACAGTTTCACCAAAAAAAAAAAAAAAAAATCGGAAAATTGGAAAAAACATTAAATTCGTTATTTTAGTTTATTTTATTATTATAAAAATATATAAATTTGGTTGTTGTTATTTTTAATTTTAAAATAAAACATTCAAACAGTTACATGTGTTTTTATATGTTGACAACAAAACAAAAAAAATATAAATGAAAATAAAATTTTTTGGTTTTTTACACAAATTTTCCATTTTCGTGTAATAAAATTAAAAAGGAAAATTTATATGATAATGGGCTGGTATTTTTTTGTTTGTTTACTTGTGTCCCATACAGTCCATATTATACTCGTATATATGTATGTACGTTAGATAGAAACTATTTTCATTATAGTGTATTATTATTGCGCACACTATACTCATATAACTAAATTACTATAATATGGAATACTATATTCATTTATTTTTATATTTTCAGTAACTGCGTTTTCAATAGATTTTCTATTTCATTTTTATTTATATTATACAAAACACTAAATTACAAATCACATATTTGCATTTATAAGAGGATTATATAGTAGATATACGAAATAGATAATTTTTGTTAGCTCGCGAAAATGTTAAATATCAAACAGAAGTTGTCATTTAATTATTGATGGTGTACACTGTATATCAAATTTATTGATCGTTTTAGTCCAAAATTAGTGTACGAGTATATACACAGCATATGGAAAAACTGGTTTATTGCGAAAAAATCTATAATTCTTCGAAAATCTATAATTACTGGCACCGTTCTTATTATCAAAATACAATATGTAGATTCAATCTCATAAATAATAATTGTAATATTATGACAAACGTTTTATGTTTACCATGTTTTGCATCCATTGCATATAAATCTGGGAAAATAATCGTACTTTAATTTTATGATACGTTTCAAATGATCGCGTGTACATTTACTACACTTCAGTCCAAAATTCTCGGAATCAGAATTTTTAGAAAATGCTCAGGTACAGTTGTAGCACATATTTCCAATGTCAATTTTTGTGTCCATTGGGAAAAATTTCCGAATGTGATGATCGTTTGGAGGTTCAACTACCCACATTTGGCTAGGCTCACTGGTAATTTATTCTCGTCTGAGCGTTCATCCAAGATTTTTATTGAAATATTTTCGTTTTTACAATTTTGCTCGATGGTGTGTTCATTCTTCTCCGAATCCAAGCTAGAGAGTACCACCATAACTTTGTATGCAATATCGTTTTCGAATGATACTAAAACTCAGTCGGCAGCTAAAATACTGGTCTGAGCTTTCACCGATTGCTGGATTTTTGGATTGGCTTTTCTTACACGCCTAGGTTTACAGTTTTATTGCACTTCTTTCAATTGTTTATTTTTAATTCTGTCTGCTTTTCAATTTTCTTTTTCCGTGAGAATTTTTTGCTTTTGTTGCCGTTTACTTCCTTCCAGTTTAATTCATAATGGTGAAGTTACAATTAAAGATTTTTTTATTTTGTTCGGTTTGCTTCTTTTCCTCAAGGGTGTTTCGGGCCAATTTAAATATTCATCATTGATCTGATTGTCTCTGATGGATATTATATAAGGAATGGCGCTAGAGTTCGTTCTCACATCGGGACAGTAACTGGTAGATGGAAAAGCGGCATCGATGCCATTTACTGCTTCATTGATAGAACCAATATCTATAGTTGATTCTTCCACAATTCTGTATTCTTCTACAGTTTGTGTTGATCTACTAGTGTTATAGTAAGTTTCTTTGGGGTTTAATTCATATTTAAACTCTTTGTATAAATCAAATAAAAGAAGAAAATCTTCATTGTAGTTGAAAATTTCAGTGACATCTTTCTCCAGTTTTTCAACGTTTCTACCTTTGTTTCACCAACAATGGCACAGAGCTTGCACAATCGCGAATTGGCTTAAGATTATTTCGAAAATTTTCCCCAGATTGGGTAAAAATGGATACAGGTCACAGTATCTAAAAGCATTTTTTATTGTTTCAGTAGAAACAGTATTATTTATGACCTCGAATAAGATAGGAGCACAAAAAATCCTTCGTAAGCTGGCCCATGGAATTATTCCTCCGCCAATCCAAAACTTTATTGTTCGTTTTTAACGGTTTGAATGCAGCAACATCGGCTGGTTGCAGTATTCTTGTGGCATTGGGGTACAAAGCTACTAAAATAATCTGCAATCTTAACACATAGTTCAATTACCGCTAATATTAAATGTCCATCAAAAAAATAAATTATCGGAAATTTTGTACCCAGCTGCACCAGATATGGATGGAGAACTTTGGAGATATATTCATAAAATATTTCCTTTGTCAGCCATCCATTACGACTATCCTAAGCCCCATCCTTTCGGCAACGATTTTTGAATCTCTTCAGGCCATTAACAATTACCATATGTGGTGACATTACTCCAGCAGCCGAAAACGTAAACATTATCCGTGTGGAGTCGTTTAATATATCGACGTAGTTCTGGTCGGTTAAAAACTGTTCGATAGCATCAAACCACGAACTGGTATCAGAATGTGCTAGTGTAGTGCTCGCCGAAGAGACTGGGTTTGGTGCTCTAAACGATAGAGTTGGATGCTTCATTAAAAATGATTTAAACCATCCTGTACGAAGAATATTTTCATTCCCAAATCGATGTGGTCTGTCATTTTTTTCTAAAAAAAATTTTACAGCTTGATCCTATAAACTATTCGTTTTTCCTCGTCATTTGGAAGTACTGTAGGCGGGCCTAGTCGTACTTTAGAAAAATTACTTAACGTCTTAACCTGTAGAGTAGATCTAAGAACGTTGTATATTTTTGATGCTCCCTTTTTACTGAATTTTCCATTTTTAATTTCGTGTAGAGCTCCCTGTACATCAGATTCCATGTAAGTGGTCCTTTTTTTGGCATTTTTATATTCTAGAATTGTATTAAAATAATAATATAATTATTGGCACCCAACAAAAGTATAATAATTGGCATATACCAATAATTGTAGTTTCATATACATCAACTATTGGCACTCGAGTGGCAACAATTTTATTTTAGAAAAACTTTAAAAATACTCTATTTCTTTCGGCAATCAGAGAGTTGATGTGTGTGATGCTTTCGCATTGAAATTTTGGGTGCAATTGAAAAATAAACATATTTTTATCTTATTATAGTGATGCCATATGGACTGTAATCATCTAAAGGAGAAAAATTTTATGATCGCTAGTGATGCCAATAATTACATCAAATTTACATAGTGCCAATAACTGTAGGCATTCCTCCATAAAAAATCCCGCAGAACTAATAGATAAATATAATCCAAAACATGAAAATTTCGCCGAATGCCAAACTTGCAAGCTTTGATATATAGTTAATATGTACTCCAATATACCTATCAATGAAGCAGCAAAAGTCATACAAGAAACACTAATGAACAGTGATATAAACGAAACAGATATCGAGAAAATTACAAGTATTGTAAAAATTATATCCAGCCAAAACTACTTCCAGCATGATGGCAAAATATAACAACAAAAAAACAACGATGTTAAACACGAATTCATAACATTTAGCGCAAACCTACACAAACATTATAAGAAACATGAATGAAAAACTATAGAAAAAAATAAAACGATCATATCTAACATAACAATGACAGCGAACACAGAAGAACCAAAAAAGTACATATCACTAAATTACAATAACTTATTATACAGCAACATAATGCAAAAATCCTTTAAACAATAGTCTTAAAAATCTTCTAAATGATAAAATCAAAAATAACGACGTGTACGATTACATTATATAACTTGACTGAAAATCCACCAAATATGACAATTAATTAACAAATAATTGGCTGATAACCGGCCAGTGGTAATTGTTTGTAATTAACTCCATTTTCCATAATATTCCCATATTCCATTAAATAATGACTCCATCCATTCATCATATCCCTCCTATTTTCAACTCACCTGTATGATTAGCAGAATGGTACTTGGGAATGGCGGATAACATTAATCTAATTCGACAAATACTAATTATGGTTTTATTACTTTCTTTATGCAAATACCTATCCATTCAAAATGTAAATGAGATGAAATACATCAAGTTATATGCCAGCATCATCCTGGCGATTGGTAGTACTCACAAAGAACATCGTCTGACCTAGTAAAATGGGGATGGCAGCACACACAAGCAGAAAAAACAGGCGAATATTTTTATAAAAATGGAACGTTTGGTAAATGAAGTGCTCGCACAAACGTAGTTATACAAATTCAGCAATGGAGCCAACTGAAAATAATGACAAACCACCTTTGAACAAAGACCAAGGAGATGAATAAAAGGCCGAGCAGTCACGTTTTGGATCTCAAAGACCAGAGATCGTAAGATAAAGTAAAAAAGTAGTGAAACCAAGGATTGCAACGTAATACACAAAAAATGTAAATCAAAATAAAACACCAAATCCAAAAAAACAAACTGGAAACAAAACAATTGTTTTAATAAAACTTAGTGGAGGGTGTGAACCGCGTATTTAAAAAAATATATTCAAACGTGACAAACCGCGAGAGTTCAGAATGGCATGATAAGGATGAACGAAGCCGTGGAAATCATACAGGTGAGTTTCCCTCAAGTTGGTTCTTTTCTGAATCTCTCCAATTTTCTTTGTACACATATGCAACTATTGTTCGTTGGTCGTGCATAATTTCGTTTGTCTGTTGGTTTTCACGCTGTTGAGTGTTGAATTCGCATATCTGGTAGCTTTTCTTGATGTGCCCCACCAAAGTCCAAATGCTTGAATTTGAGTATAGCCGGACTTACATACTGGTAGACTGGTAATTGTCTATCCAGGCTACCAAACCCAACAGAGTTGGGACAGCACGTTATAGTATATACGTAAATAGTATGTGTATGTACATGTATATAAGTATATAAATAATTTTCATCTGTTCACTGTTTGAATTTGTTCAAAACTAGTAATAAAAAATAAAAACAAATATCACATTGGACAAATGTCAAATGACAAATAATTTAATTATTTGATTTTAAAATTCAATATTTCCGAATTATATAATTCACTGACCACAAATGTAATTATTGCATACTAAATATTACCACGATGTTGACCTAGCCTAACGCAATATGGGTAACATTATTTATTAAAACTAAATGCATGTATGGATACCTTTAGTTTGTATACATATGTATTTAATCTAGAATCTAGATCACTTACTATCAATGATTCATAAAACTATTAAAGTTCGATTAAATCAAGCGAATGTATTCTACATGGTTTCTTCACACATAAATACAAATTCACCCACATCAATTCAAAAAAATGTCTTTAGTTTATATTTATACAAAAAGACCAATAAACTTTTTTCAGCTCCTATATACACGTCATAAATCATAAATGTACATAAATCATATCGTTTGTATGTTTATGGAAACAATTTTAGCCCCAATGTAACGCCCGTTATTTTAACTCTGCACGCATGAACGCAGTTTCGTCGATAATGGCCATACTCTTCCACTGTTACGCCTAGTTCATTGACCGTCGAATAGTTCAATTACCCCTTTCTATCCGGTTTACAAAAAAAAATAAAAAAAAAAAATATACGGTTATTGAATTTGTCCGATACCATCGATGTAAATCGATCATTTCATTTTTGGCAAGCGTGGAGCTACATTTACTTTATAAACCAAACAAAAATAAAACAATAAAATAATAAATTTGGAAAAAAGAAAAATAATGAATAAATAATTTAAACGTGAGAACAAAAATTATATTATAAATACAAAAATTTATTTTTAACTCTGTGCGTGGATGGCACTTCCTTATCAATAGCACGCGAGCTGTTTAAGTTCCTAGCGCAAGTTAATATACAAATAAAGGTAATCATTGTTATACTTTTAATTAATTTTCTTAATCTAAAATTATATTTTAATCTTTCTTCGTTTTCTTTTATTCGTTAGTTAATGCTGGACCAGGTAAAGAAATCTAAATTAACGCGTGCACCTGAGTCCAGCTTAATTTTTGTTTCGTACTAGAAAAAATGAAAAAAAATTAAATCCAATTATTTCCTGCTATTTAACATTTTTTTTTATAAAAATTCGAAAGCTGCTCCATATACGGGAATTGTACCGGAGGAATATTGTAATTGGATTTACTTAAAAGTGACAACATTTTTTTTTGTTATTATTATTAATTAATAGTGAAAATACCAATATTGTTTAAATCTGAAAATTATTATGTTTTGAAAGTGATTTGGTGCTGGTAATTTAGTTTAATGATAAGAAAAAAAATTATTTAGATATATAAGTTATATGTGTAATATATATACGTAAGATAAGACACCCTGAATGGTACCTTACCATCGTCGCAGAGCTCTGGGGACATTTGGTGAGTTTTCTTTTTGTATGTAATTTAATTACGTTAAACCATTTATTTATTTAACAATTAATTAATTTTTTTGTGGTGGTCTACTTTTTTTATTCATTGTATTGGTAATTTTTTTTCTCTTCTTATTATTTAGTAAATTATCAGATTTATAAAAAAAAAACATTTGTTGCTAAATTTAATTAAGAAATATTATTATTTTTCTTTAATTATAATTCATAAATTATAATGTAGTTTATATATATGAAAATATATTTTTTTTTGACTGAAATTTATTAATTTAACAAAATGATTATCTTGTGCTTAATGAGTTGCTAAAGTTTTTTCTTGTTCAATTGCAAAGGGAAGTACAGTGTCAGTGAACATAATGGTGACGTTATAATATGATAGTGGGTGTTTGGATGAATATTGTTGTTTTATACATGCACATGAATTTATTTTGAATTTTTGTATTAGCGGTAATTGGTTGCACCTTTAACCCTCCCAGACCTGAGCCTACTCGAAAAAAATAAAACGAGCATGTGCACCCGCAGCCGAAGGCTGTTACACCAACCAATAATAATAGTTTTTTTTAATAATGAGGGTGAATAATAATCAAAATTATTAATAATAAATTATGAAAAGTCTATAATTGTTTACTAAATAAGTTATGGAAAATCTGGAATAAGAAATACATATATACATTTTCCAACTGTTAATTTATTAATGCCTACCAATGTTACACCAAACTCAAGAATTAATTTCAATATTATTAAAAATCAAAATAAAGTTTTTTAACTTTTTATTGTTATATATTGGTAAAACAATATAAATTATATTGATGTACATAATATATGCTTTATGTACAAAGCCCAGTCACTCTAGCATCATATACTCGAAATATTTATTATACATACGCATAATATGTTTCTGTTGTTGATGACAAAATAATGACAGTAATGTTTTTAAATTATGTTGTTTGAGGTAAAAAAAAAAATTAAAAATCAAATTAATTGATTTTATTCTATTGTTAATAATTTAATTTATTATTTATAAATTTATGTTATACTTTATTATTGTTATTATTATCATTTTATTTTCCAATTAAAATTATTGTCTGTTTATTTAAATATTTTTATAATTATTATCAGTGGGTGGGATATATGAAAATGTACACATACATATTATGTCTGGTGAGCTTTAATATTATAGATTCAAACAATTTTTATTGATCCCCTAATAATGGCCCTTATTCCAGCATAAACAATTTTCTATGTTAATTTTTTTATATATGATTTTTTAACTCTCCGGCACTAGCGCCTGGGTGAAACCTACCGTAAGCGTACAATATAAAAAAAAACAGAAAATGAATTGTGGCTAACTTTATTCTTTATCTAATCTACGTGTTGTATTACTATTTAGGTGGTTCTGGTGACTCGAAGAAGACAGTTAATTATTTAAAAAAGGTTCTGGGTGGTTTTTACCCACGAAAGTGTTTGTGCTCAATTTTGTTACGAAAATTTGGGTCGAATAAACCCACGTCAGGTAATTATATTTATTTGAAATATTTTTCGCGATTTTTACGGATATGGATAGTATTTAGGATGGACGATTACGAGTGGGGACAAAATTGGTTACAAGCAATCTTAGCGGAAATGGATAGTGATGACGATGATAATGTTAATAAACAAGCCGAGAACAGTGAAATTGAACATTTGGAAATTATGAGTGAACATAACTCAGAAACGGATCAAGATGAGGATCCCGACCACATCGAGTGCGATGAGAATAACGATGGAACAGGGTTGGAAATTTTTGCAGCAACTATGAGCTAAAACCGGTTCGAATTTCTACTACGTTGTATTCGGTTTTACAACGTCGAGACGGGACGTCGCGAGGTAGATAAGCTTACATCTATTCGCGATATATTTCAAATCTTTAACCAGAACAGTCTACAAAACTACAATGTGGAGTGTTTCATGACCATATATGAAAAGTTAGAAGGTTTCTGAGGAAGACGTAGTTTTAGGCAATATATTCCGAGTAAGCCTGCCAAATATGGCATTAAAATCTTTTAAATTTTTAAACAAATATTTTTAACTCATTCACACACGCACTATGTTATATACTACACTATGTTATATTCTATTTTGTATAACATGTTCTTGTACAATTTTATATTTTGACAGATAGTTTGATTATATTCAAAAACAAAAATGGACACGACAAATACAAAATCAGTGCTGGGATGTTCTATGATCACTTCGATTCGCTTCGATAGACATTTGTGTCTCTTTTTTTACGAACAAAATTGTATTCTATTTCGCAATTTATATTGTGATCATAGCCTACTCGATTCTATTTCTATAAATTCATTCGATAAAATATCACCAATATTTTTATTTTCGATGGCAAGTGAAAAGAGGAAAGAGAGATAGTTTGCAAATTTATTCTAACAGGCTGAGATCGCAATAGACAAAACGTAATTCAAAAAACGCAATGGAGCACAATTTTGTTCGTAAAAAAAGAGATACAAATGTCTATCGAAGCGAATCGAAGTGATGATAGAACATCCCAGCACTGAGGCCCTACTATGGTTAATGGTTTTGGTGAATCTTTATGTCGTATTGCGTTATTTCGCCGACCAAAAACTATTTTTCAGATCTGATAGATGTGACAAATTGAAACCAATCCACAGGTAAATATACTTCAATGTTTAGGTACTTCAAATTTTTCTGTTTTGTTCTTTGATGGTCGTGTGAACTGTGCAAATGTGAGTGTGACCAACTTCTAAAACTTTGTGGTCGATGTGCTGAATGTTATGTATTGTACTTTGCGAAAGGGCCATAAACTAATTTTTATTTTGACCCACTCATGAGTCACTATAAAATTTAATTTATATTTGATATTTGGTGGTAACGTTTTAAGGATTCCCCGAAAATTGGTCGAAACACAATTTTTAGAAAAACAATTGATCTAAAAACAATTCACAGAAAAACAATTCATAGAAACACAATTTATAGAATCACGAATACACAATTCCTCGAATTTACAATTCACCGAAATCCCGTTATCATGGAAAAATTCTGTATAGAAAAGAAGAATAAAAAAATTGAATGATGATCATGTTGATCAACTTTCGATTTCAATTTTCTTGTATATAATAGAAGAAGATTGGAATATGATGTAATCTATTCGGTAAATTATTTCATTTGATAATTTATTAATTTGTTTATAAATAAATCAATTGTTTATAACAAATTCTAATTGTTTATTATTTTTTTTTTGGTTAAATATTTCCTTGAAATATTTATAAGAAAAAATGAAAAAAATTGGTCGATTATTTACTATATTGTTAATAACAAATAAAATGTATAAACAAATTAATTGTTTATAAATTTATTATTAATAAATAATATTTTGTTGATAATAATATTCGATTTTTTTTAATTAAAAGTCATGCAGAAACTCAATAGAAAATAATCCCATAGTAAAATCAATTTTTTCGGCCAATTGTAAATGCGAAGAATTGTTGTTCTAGCAATTTTCGTTCCCATAGGAATTTTATATGAAAATTTTACAATTGGTCGCAATCGCAATTTCTCGAATAATATGTATCGGAATTTGTTAAAGAAAGAAAAATCCAGTGCCTTGAAGCTGCACCAGCCAAATCAGCCCGCCACAATGAAACCTACACTGAAAAAAATGTGTACAGCCTATTAACGAAGGCATCTTCCTTAAAAAATTGATTAATAAGTTCATTATATGGAAGAATAAATTTTTAACTTAATAAAATGTTATTAATTTGCTGTAATTTTTTTAAAATTATTGTTTGACTTTGAATGAATTTTACATTGGCCCAACACAATTGAATTATTTAAACCAGATTCATATGTTTATTGCATTTTGTTGTTAGTTCAACGGTTATTCCTTAAACTAATTAACATGTATCTCTATTTTTGGTGGTAAGTAATTAACTATAATTAATACAATCAGCAATACTTAATTTTTAAGTTGCAAAATTTTGAAAATGATGAATATTACAAATAGTTAACGAATACATGTTTATTTAAACAAAACTTATTTAATATTTCGTATTATGAATAACGAAAACTAATTCCTTATATTTATTATTATTTTTTTCATAAATTGTAACATATCTAGACAATTACATTTAAAAAAATACACGGTACTGTTCATAATGCTCAAAGTTAAAACTGTAAAACTCTATCAAATTTTCCTATTCTCTTAAAATAAGTAAACCATAGACCCTTTTTTAAACATGACCAAATATAATACAGCCGACTGCGTTATAACAACTACTAGTATACTGTTTTTAAATAAAATTTGTAAGGCTTTGCAGCGGATTAAGGTATAAACAATGTGCGACAAAGTATACACAGTCGCTAAAAAATATATACGTAGTATATTGGTTTTTTTCTGACATTAAACTTAAAATTCGCAGCTCAATTGCAAGAATATAAATAAAATAATGGTGAACAGTACCAAAAATGAAAAATTGAACAATTTTACTAAAACCACCATTTAATGTATGCAATACGTTCACAAAATATCGAATGGTTACATACCTCTATAACTGAATAAACAACCAAAATCTGGAAACTTCAAATACTGTTCGGTTGCTAGTTTGTAAGTTAACCAATTCCCCATACCTAACATTTATTTTCTAGATCTAGATAATATTTTGACTTCTCTATTTCAGCTACATTTTGTATAGTAAAATTGTGTTTTAACTATATGTTAGCAATAGAGCTAACAAAATCTACTTGTATATTTAAGTCTACAACTATCAAAATTGTTGTGAAATATTATAAATGTAATTTTTAATTTATTGTACAACAAATTGGTTTCTGTAGAATAATGATAATAGTATTGTTGTTTTGAAGTATATTTAAATAGTTTAATAATATATTAATGGTTCTTCTTAGTCATAGAATCCCATTATGGCATGTTATTAATCAATTTAACTTCGCATCATTTAAAAATCAGTTAATGCATTTTCTAAAGTAGTAAGATTCACCAAATCAATGAAACTTCCTAGCCATATTGTGCTTCTATAACTAATAATATTTTTTATATTTATTAAAAAAGTATATATTTAAACAAACATAATGAATTGAATAAAAATTCTTTAGTGAAAATATACTTAATTAATAAATATTAATTACATAAAAGTATATTTTTAAAATAAATTAAAAATAATCATATTAATATGTATATTCTTTAAAGACAGATAATTTTAGGGTAGTTTTTAGTTTATTGGCTTAAAACTGATTTGAACTTCTGTGATGTGTATTGTGTGAAACGTAAAGCTAAATATTTTACAAAATACCTGTGATTAATAAATAAATATTAACTCCAAAAATTTGCACATATTTCATGTTTAACTATTAAGTGGAAGTAATAATAAATCAAATAATGAAAATACTATAAAACTAAATGGATTCATGTGAAGTTTTTTGCGAACAGTTAAAGGAGTGGAAAATTACAGATACAATTATTCAGAAATTTAAAGGTAAATATGTAAGGTACAGTAATAGAAATATTTGTGTTGCTGTTTGTGAGTGAAAAAGAAAAAAAGTCCTACAAGTCGGCAGAATTATAATTTATAATTTTCACGCTTAGATACCACTAATTTTTTCATTTGAAGTAGTGCTAAAAAATAAAAATAAAGTAGAACAAATGTATGGAGAAAATTAATTACGCTGTTATTTCTTATATGACATATTCGTGCATAGCTATATGTATATATTTATACATTATAAAACGTCACAGCACCAACAACACTATAATAATAGTTATATCATATATACATATATAATATAATATCTATAATACTATAATAATATTGCACTAGTTCGGCTTATATGTATATAGTATATACATGGGTATATGTACGAGTATATACATAGGTATAATTTATATAGACATGTGTTCGTTTTGGTTCAACCAAAACCATCATAATACACAACACACAAGTATCTTATGATGGTTTTGTTTCAACATATTTTATGCGAAAGTATGCGATGTTATCTCTTTCTGACAAAGGAAATACGAGTTTTAGTTTCGAAAAAAATGAAAATCCGTTAATTTCTCCTGGATATTTTTTGTTTTATTTCTATTTTGTAATTTTATTTTAGGACCGCGCAGTATAATACGTAGTTTTGTTAGGTGCACTTTCATTATTGTTACATATTTTAAGTGAAAATAACATTTTTTATTTAAGACAATAATATTGATCAAGAAGCTGCATTTTTATTGAAATCGGGAGACATCACTCAATTACTTAAAGGAGAATCACTAGGAAAAAGAATTAGACTTGAAAAAAAGATAACGGATTTAAAATTACAACAGGTATGTACACTTAAATCATAATTTTGTAGGTAAGCAGAGTAAGATTCAACTGCTCATTCTCGATTACATAATATGTACATTTATTTTCATATAAAATAGTTTGGGTAATTGAATTTATATATTGATATTTATTTTGTAATTTATTATAATTTAATTTTTATGGAATAATTCATATTATTATATGCATATTAATAACATTTGGTTCATTTTAAATTTTAATCTCGTACTTTTATTTTATTAAGTTTATATAAATATCCTTATTAAATTATTCATGCTATCGGCGAGTAATTCCATTAATTATTATAGATTTATTGTTTATGAATTAGAATACCCATTAGAATAATAAACTAAATTCTATATTTATTTTAAATAGTTGTTAATGCTATAAAATAAGCAAAAAGGAATCATTATTTTTAATGTTTTAAATAAAGCTTAAAAGTTCTATAAACAATATCTATTTAATTAATGGAATTGCTCAGGTGTACTAAATATAGTCGTAATATTATATGATAGGCAAATCAAAATTGTCCAATACTCATAATGTCTTACGTACTTAAAACCAACATAGATTTTTGTACAAGTCCAATTGCTGCAGCACTTCGATTATAAAACGGTATATATCTATCTATCAATCTAAATATATATATATATATATATATATATATATATATATATATATATATAAATATATATATATATATATATATATATATATATATATATATATATATATATATATATATACATATATATATATATATATATATATATATATATATATATATATATATATATATATATATATATATATATACATATATATATATATATATATATATATATATATATATATATATATATATATATATATATATATATATATATATATATATATATATATATATATATATATATATATATATATATATATATATATATATATATATATACATATATATATATATATATATATATATATATATATATATATATATATATACATATATATATAAATAAATATATATAAATATATATATATATATATATATATATATATATATATATATATATATATATATATATATATATTTATATATGTATATATATATATATATATTTATATATGTATATATATATATATATATATATATATATATATATATATATATATATATACCGGGTGTTTTTTTTAAACTGAGACGATCAAATATCTCGAAAAATAGCCACTCTACGGAAAAAATGTCCATAATCAAAATTTAATCATACCGCGGGGGAAATACATTAGTGCAAAAAGAAAAGTCCCCCCACCCCCGCTTTGTAGGTGGGGCGGGGGTAACTTTTAAACTAAGATAGGAAGCCATATTTTTTATTGCAGATACGGATTCTACGACTAAAAGTACGTATGATATGAATGAAATATTTTGTTCGGTTCATGATAGATGGCGTTGTAATCGACGAAATTCAATTTTTCAATTTCTCCTTCTTAGAACACACGCATTCGATTCTGCAATACGTTTGAAATAAAAAAACATCAAGTTTTCATTGGAAATACTCGAAATTCGTCATCAAAACAATTTATTCAGTTTTGTAAATCTAAAATAAGTGTTCAAAATGATGGCCTGAATTTTGTATTTTTGAAATTTAATAATAAAACTTGAAATTAATTTTGAACACTTATTTAGATTTACAAAACTGAATAAATTGTTTTGATGACGAATTTCGAGTATTTCCAATGAAAACTTGATGTTTTTTATTTCAAACGTATTGCAGAATCGAATGCGTGTGTTCTAAGAAGGAGAAATTGAAAAATTGAATTTCGTCGATTACAACGCCATTTATCATGAACCGAACAAAATATTTCATTCATATCATACGTACTTTTAGTCGTAGAATCCGTATCTGCAATAAAAAATATGGCTCCATATCTTAGTTTAAAAGTTACCCCCGCCCCACCTACAAAGCGGGGGTGGGGGGACTTTTTTTTTTGCACTAATGTATTTCCCCCGCGGTATGATTAAATTTTGATTATGGACATTTTTTCCGTAGAGTGGCTATTTTTCGAGATATTTGATCGTCTCAGTTTAAAAAAAACACCCGGTATATATATATATATATATACATATACATATATACATAAATATATAATTTTTTATATTGCAATTTTTAAGTAGTACCCCCTATGTACCAAATTAATGGTAGTACCTCCGTACGAAAACTACAATTCGGCTTGTATAAAACTTTTGGTTTTGCGTTATTTTCCTTATACATATTTGTATATTGCTTATTTTTTACACTTCTCTTACAGCCATTTAAAAAACAGTAGCCCGACATACACAACCTTCAGTTCTTTGTTTTAAATAAATAATTTGTTATACATATACATAATTCATTAGATTATAAGGTACTTTAGTATGATTTGTTTTGCGTGTAACTTAAAAGTTGACAATTTGAATATTCTTATAAATCACTTTAAATATTATCATAATTACAAAAGTATTGACAACTACACCTGTGTTGAGGAATGTTGTGGTCATTCATTTCAAAGTCGTGGCAATTTTAAAAGGCATGTGAATATCATGCACATTTATTGTATTAACAAATCAGAGAAAATTTCTGAGTGTATTAATATTTCTAATCCTACCAAAAATGAAATGGAACGAATGACCGATGTAACTTCAGAAATATTAGTAACAGATACTAAAACAATTAACCTAAACCAAATTGTAAAACACATTTCTGAAAAATCGTTAATATTTACATTAGAATTACTTCAGAAAAATAATATTACCACAAAGGATGTGCTATCAATTCAGAAAAGCATCAACACAGATTTAATACATCCTATATTATTAACATTAGAAGAATTAATCGATAATTTATCATTGATAAGACACTCTGAACTCAACTCATTTATACAATCTTGCAAATCACCTTTTCAATATTGCAACACTGAATATCGAATGTTACAGTATTTAAAAGATAATGATTTACTAAATTCTTTTACCCAATTCACTATTAATTCTGAAATTACGAATTTTTATGAATATGGGGAATTGACATTAGATGAAGTGAAATGTTCTGGTGTTTTAACGCCCTTACGTTTTCAATTTAGAAAAATATTTGAAAAAGATGATAATTTGATAAAGTCAATAGAATTCATAGACACTCATAAATCAAACTCATATTGTATTGAGCATTTTGTCCAAGGTGAAATTTGGCAAGGTTGGAGGCGCATATTTGGTGAAAATGAAATTTTGATCCCTTTTTTTTTGTATGTAGATGATTTGGAAATTAATAACCCATTAGGTTCACATGCAGGAATACAAAGTATTACAGTCATTAAATACGTATTTCCAACATTAGACTTTAGTACGAATATTCAAAATATTTTTACTGCGGGTGTCATAAAAGCCATAGATATGAAGCAATTTGGCAGCAATAGATGTTTTTATCCACTTGTAGAGCAACTGAAGAGTATGGAGGAAACTCCGCTGGAGATCAAAACATCAATTGGTTATTTTCAATTACGATTTCTACTTGGTTTATTTTTGGGTGATAATTTGGCAGTTAATAGTGCCTTGGGGTTCACAACATCATTTTCGTCCAATCATTGTTGCCGATTTTGTAAAATACACAAATCTGACCTACATGTTTGTTCCGATGAAAATCGGCTAATAATGCGTACAGAATCAAATTATGCTGAAGATGTAGCAAAAAATAATTTATCCCTTACAGGCATTAAAGAAAATTCCATTTTTAATCAACTAAAATGTTTTAAAATAACTGACAACTATAGTGTTGATGTGATGCACGACATTTTCGAAGGTGTATGCCATTATAATCTTTGTAATGTATTATTAAATTTGATAGAAAATAAACACTTCTTTACTTTAGAAGAATTAAATTATAAAAAAAATCATTTCAACTATGGATCGCTTCAAATTGGAAACCAATCTCAGTCCATAAAATTAGATCATCTAAAAAAGAAACATTTAAATATGTCGGCTAGCGAAATGATGCAGTTTGTATATTTTTTACCTTTAATGATCGGTGATATGGTTCATAAAGATGATGCAATATGGAAGTTTTTTATTTTATTCCTGGAAATAATTGACACTTTGTTGTCGTTTAAAATTAGTTATGAGGATTTAGTTGTACTTAAAGAGAATATTGCCAAACATAATTCGCTATATTCAAGTTTGTTTCAAGATACTCTAAAGCCTAAACATCATTTTCTTTTACATTATCCTAGCGTGATTAAAAAATCAGGACCTCTTCGTCAGTTCTGGTGTTTCAGATTTGAATCTTCATTAAAAGAAATTAAAATGTATGCACACGCAACATCTTCAAGAAGAAACGTGTGTGTGACAGTTGCTAAAAAATTGCAAATTAAATTTACTAAATTTCTTTTAACTCCGTCTAAAGCATCAGTTGTTATAAACAATACTCATGAAATTTTTAACAAAGATACATTAACACAAATAATGAACGCACTAAAAACTACCGACAAACAATTAAGGCGATTTTCGCAAATAGAATATAAGGGATCTGTATATGCAAAAGGCTTAATTTTAAGTATGTTTGCCAATGATGTTACACTTTTCAAGATAATTGAGGTGTGTATTCATTTAGGAACTAATAAAGTTTTCATTCTTTGTTTAAAAATTCCATTAGGGAGTTATGACAAACATTTTGATGCTTACAATATATCAGATTCCACAACTTCCTTAGACACAGTTGTAGTACCAATCCAAAATTTCGATAGTAAGCCTATTCAAATAACTACACTTTTAAATGGAACTAAAATGATCCGTCTTAAAAGATATTTATAGATTACTTCAAAGTTTTTTATTACAAAACAAAAATTTTTTTTTTTTATAATTTTTACCATTAAAAAATAGCTTATTAAAGTACCACTTCAAACGCAATAGTTTTTTAAATTCAAATCACATTAATCAAAATTATATACAAATTATAACAATGGAACTGGAAAATATAGAACAAGAAATGTCAGATTACATAAATTTTACGATTCCTTCGAATACAACAAATATTTTAAATACATCGGATGGTGTCCAACCCATTGATCAACAATTAACATCAAATATAGAACCTCAATACATTATTCTTGGTGATATTCAAACCCCTAATGAACAGCCGTCAAATATTGTAACTGAGCTACAGACTGTTAATAAAGACGATGACATTTTAAATATATTAACAGCTTGGAAATTAACCCAATTATATACAACTTTGCTAGGTAAAAGGTGTATGTGATTATAATACTATATTTAGAGAGTAAAGTTATTTGTTTTTCTTTAGAGAACGAGATTGATGTAGACGCACTTAAGGGTATGCAAGAAACGCTCGTAGAGGAACTTCTTAAAAATGAATCTTTAGGGATAAAAATTAAGTTTTTGCAGAATTTAACAAATTGGCAGCGCCTGCAAGTAAATTAAACATTTTGTGAAATAAGCTTATTTTGTAATTCAATTTTAAAATTTCTATGTACTATGTATTAGTTGCAGAGTTCAACGAAGAGCCAAATAATTTCATGCTGCTCAAATTCGACAAACCTCGATCAACCTTCAAGTAGCTGCCAGGAATATCGTAACAGAACGGTGGAGATTTCGGAAAATGTAAATCTATTGAAAAACAACATGATATGAATAAATATTTGAATATTAATAATTTCAGATTCGACTTACACACATTCTTCAGCAAACCAATCCTGGTAGATCGTTGTTATCTATTTCGGAAAATAATCGAATTCTATCAGATGCTAGTAGGTCTATTTTAGTTGACGAAATCGTAACGCATTATATAAATAATAGCTTGCCTATGGGTGTCAATCAGTGCGAATCAATGGCCGCAGAAATTGAATGTCATTTCCCGAATGAAAACGCGGTAAGTCTCTATTTAAAAGAAAAGATTAAACACTCAAATGTGGTTCAACTATTCTTATTATTGATTTCAGTTAGTGTACTTTCAAAGAAGAAAAAACAGAAAGTCAAAAGGTCAACTATACGATCGTTACAACAATCGAGTTTCAAAACTCCGAAATTCGTCACTAATCCCCAAACCGAAACGATTTAAACAACCCGAAGTAGCTGACATTGAAAATAACACGAACGGTATAATTTCTAAAATTCACTTTCTTAACCTTACATTTTTACTTACCAATTCCGTTTTATTTTTTAGTGTTAAACTTGGACGATAATGCACGAGTTTTGTGCGAAAATTTAAAATATAACTGGGATGACACAAACTTGGAAGACATATTTGCCAAATGGACTACTTCAGCGAGTTATAGGATGAAATGGATTATCAATATTAAGGATATCAATATTGATTTCATAATCAAAGAGTGGCCAGCTTATTCACAAACATATGGTCCACGGTTAATAGACATAGATTTTCTACAGAAATATCCGGATGCCGAAAGCATTTTTATAAAATTCGACAGGTTTTGCAATAATATACTTCCAATTATGGAAACAAAAATTATCGAACCACTATCAAAGCAAAGGTTAAAAGAATACAAACAACAAAAGAATGTCATGCCAGGTAAGATAAAATGTAAATCGTAATGTGTAATAATATATTAAAATAAATAAATGTTACTTTTAGATGCTCGGTGTAGCGTTATTTTATTGCTATTACACGCGATAATAAAACCAACAACGAAAAAGAAGACGGCGGCGGATCAAGTTATGAAATTCACTATTAAAGATGCCCAAAATTCGTTCATGGTACTACTGCCATCTACTCAAGCTGTTGACAAGCATATACAAACCCAAACGAAAATGGCATTAAATAATAAATCAAACCTCCAACCATTCATCTTCATAATTGGTGAAAATTTATAAACAAAAAATGAATATTTTGTTTACTGCGATTCCATTAGGTATAAATGTGTCAGTGCACTAGCCGCTGTGGATTGCGCATTCAAACTTTTTCAAGTGTTTTGTTTAGAATATCCAGTACAATCCAAAGCCGTTTGGCAATTTATACAATCATTTTTTTATAATGTTAGTACAAAATACGATGACGCATTTCCAGCAGTCAATTTGCTGATATCAAAGTTAAAAAAATAATTTAAGTAAAAAATTTCATAAATGTTGCCAACTAATAATAATTATTCTTGAACATGTTTTTTATATTTTTCTAAACTAATTGAATTAGCATTTATTTCTTTATTTTATTTTTATTTTATGTATATTGGTGGTTACAAATAGTCCAAAAGAATTGATTTATATAATTTTGAATGATAAGAAAATATATTTTATTATTACTGAAATTGCAGCGTGTGTGTTTAATTTCGTATATTGAAAACTTTTTGTAAAGGCAAAGATTCGCAACATATCATTATTATTACATTTTACATAAACTTTTAAATTTTAAATGTTAAAATCAAATTAAATTATTGGCGTCAAGAAATGAAATTTTTTTATCTGTCTTTTCTCCTAATCTTCTGTTATATCTGTGAAAACTCAATGAGCACCTTTCCAAATATTTGGATCAACTTATGAAGTATTTGAATCGCTTACCGAGTTCTCCTGGAAATAATTGAAAATTAGAAGAAAGATAGATGGAAGATTTAAAATGAATCGACACCAATAATATTTATTATCTTATTTTCAAACCTAAAACAGTTTGGGTAACAATCAACAGGTGGTACAGTATTACGAAAGGAGTATACTTTAAATAAAATTCTTAAAACCAAATTTCTGTTTCTGATTAATTCTTCTTTTCTAATATTAAAGTTAATTAAAACTGGGTTTTATTTCTTACAAACATTATTTATATTGATTAACAATCGTTAGACGAAATATACTAGTTTATGTAACATTTCCTTGTAACAATGAAAAATAATTTCTCATCAAATTCGTTTTCAAATAATAATTCTTTAATATGAAGGAAATTAATAAAACATCAAATTAAATGTTGGAAACAAATAATTACGTATAATATGTTTCTTTAAAACATTTTTTGATGTTTTATTAAAATGATTACATCTCATTAAAGAATTATTCGTAAGCTATATATGAACGAATAATTCATTAAATTAATGCAAGGATTCGTTATATATATACAATTATTTTTCTCAGTGATAGCCCATAATTTATTACAATTTTATTACAATTTATTACACCAAGTCCCGATTTTATTACACTTGCCGTTCGCGAGAAATCCGTGGGCGGTGTTGTCATGGAACATCTGTCCCAATTCCGACACTCTACGATAACAACAAAAATATTATTAATGATTCACACAATCTTTATATATTTTAACAGAAACGATCGTAAACAAACCCGATCATAAAAATAAAAGGTTATCTGAGCATCAAGGACGGTCATAATTGTCGGCGACAAAAGAAAACCAACAGTCACCATCCTGATGTAATAAAAGATAAATACGATAAAGACAGTAAAATTCTACGATCGTGGAGTGGGAAAAAAAGAGTTTGCAGAAGAGGGGAAATCAAGACAAATACAGGAAGGCGGACCAAATGTATTAACCAATAGGAATCAGAATAAAAGAGAAATGGCGATTAAGATTAAAAGACAAAAAAAGTATAAAAGGACAAGAGACGCTAGTGAAGGTCTCTTGTGAATAAATATATTGACGAATTAATATATTCCAATAAATTCCTTAAAACATAACTCTAATCTGTTTTTGTGAGAAATCGAATTTGGATCACAATCGGTAAGTATTCTCGTCTCTACAAAAACTCACGAAATCGTTGCTTCTGTATAAGCAGTTATCTAAAGAACGATTTCGTGTATTTACAAGAGCCTAGTACTCTTATTAGTTTTTTGATTCACACTGGTCTGTGATTCAAAATCGTAATTCGGAGACTAGTTTCATATTTTAATTAACGTTACTAAGGTTAGGCCCCAGTTAGGATATAACTAACACAACTAACTTCCTCAAGTTCTCTTAATATGAAATAGTTGTTTTAACAACTAACACGCTAATTAAATACAACCAGTAACAAAAACAAAGGGTAACAATCGAAATCGTAACAATTACAAATTGTAACAGTGTAACTTCAAATTGAACCTACACCGCCACTTTGTAACTTTTGATGTAATTATGATATCAAGATTAGACTTGGGCCAGAATTTATTACAAATTTATTACAATTTATTACACCAGGTCCCGATTTTATTACACTTGCCGATCGCGAGAAATCCGTGGGTGGAGTAACATCACATTGAACCTACACCGCCACTTTGTAACTTTTGATATAATTGTGATATCGAGATGAAACTTGGGCCAGAATTTATTTCAAATTAATTACAGTTCACTGGTAAGTCACCGAAAAATAAAATGTAATTATTTTGTGTAAAAATCATCTAATTTTAATAGAACCCTACTGAAATTCAAAGGAAAATATCAAAATGTCGATAAAATTCACCTGTAATAATTTATTACACCAGACCGCCACCATATTTTAGATGGAACTGGATGTTGTTTACACTATACGGTATATATATACCTTGTAAAGTAGTGATTTATAATTATTTATTGTAAAGTCTATTTCAAGTCAACGAAAAATACAAAAACGCCGATTTTATCAACTGTAATAATTTATTACACCAGACCGCCACCATATTTAGGATAGATCTGGATATTGTTTACCATATGCGGTATACATACACCGTGTCAAGTGGTGTAACTTAATTATTTTGTGTAAAAATCATCTTATTTAAATAGAACCCTACTGAAATTCAAATGACAATATCAAAATGTCGATAAAATTAACCTGTAATAATTTATTACACCAGACCGCCACCATATTTTAGATGGAACTGGATGTTGTTTACACTATACGGTACATATATACCTTGTAAAGTAGTGATTTATAATTATTTATTGTAAAGTCTATTTCAAGTCAACGAAAATACCAAAAAAGTCGATTTTATCACCTGTAATAATTTGTTACACCAGACCGCCACCATATTTTGGATAGAGCTGGGTATTGTTTACAATATACGGTATACATACACCACGTGAAGTGGTGTTATTTAATTATTTTGTGTAAAAATCATCTTATTTTAATAAAAACCTACTGAAATTCATAGAAAAATAGCAAAATGTCGATAAAAATCACCTGTAATAATTTATTACACCAGACCGCCACCATATTTTAGATGGAACTGGATATTGTTTACACTATACGGTACATATATTTCTTGTAAAGCAGTAATAGACTTTACAATAAATAATTAGAAATCACTACTTTACAAGGTATATATATACCGTATAGTGTAAACAACATCCAATTCCATCTAAAATATGGTGGCGGTCTGGTGTAATAAATTATTACAGGTGATTTTTATCGACATTTTGGTATTTTTCTTTGAATTTCAGTAGGTTATTATTAAAATAAGATGATTTTTACACAAAATAATTAAATTACACCACCACGCAGTGTATGTATACCGTATATTGTAAACAATATCCAGATCTATCCAAAATATGGTGGCGATCTGGTGTAATAAATTATTTCAGGTGATAAAATCGACGTTTTTGGTATTTTTCGTTGACTTGAAATAAACTTTACCCAAAATAATTATAAATTACTACTTTACAAGAAATATATGTACCGTATAGTGTAAACAACATCCAGTTCTATCTCAAATATGGTGGCGGTCTGGTGTAATAAATTATTACAGGTGAATTTTATCGACATTTTGGTATTTTTCTTTGAATTTCAAATACTTCAACTGGGGTTCTATTTAAATAAGATGATTTTTACACAAAATAATTAAGTTACACCACTTGACACGGTGTATGTATACCGTATATTGTAAACAATATCCAGATCTATCCAAAATATGGTGGCGGTCTGGTGTAATAAATTATTACAGGTGAATTTTATCGACATTTTGGTATTTTTCTTTGAATTTCAGTAGGTTTTTATTAAAATTAGATGATTTTTACACAAAATAATTACATTATATTTTTCGGTGACTTACTGTAATTAATTTGAAATAAATTCTGGCCCAAGTTTCATCTCGATATCACAATTATATCAAAAGTTACAAAGTGGCGGTGTAATAAATTGTAATAAATTGTAATAAATTTGTAATAAATTCTGGCCCAAGTCTAATCTTGATATCATAATTACATCAAAAGTTACAAAGTGGCGGTGTAGGTTCAATTTGAAGTTACACCGCCCACGGATTTCTCGCGAACGGCAAGTGTAATAAAATCGGGACTTGGTGTAATAAATTGTAATAAAATTGTAATAAATTATGGGCTAGGTTTCATTGTGGCGGGCTGATTTGGCTGGTGCAGCTTCAAGGCACTGGATTTTTCTTTCTTTAACAAATTCCGATACATATTATTCGAGATATTGCGATTGCGACCAATTGTAAAATTTTCATATAAAATTCCTATGGGAAACGAAAATTGCTAGAACAACAATTCTTCGCATTTACAATTGGCCGAAAAAATTGATTTTACTATGGGATTATTTTCTATTGAGTTTCTGGTTGACTTTTTATTAAAAAAAATCGAATATTATTATCAACAAAATATTATTTATTAATAATAAATTTATAAACAATTAATTTGTTTATAAAATTTATTTGTTATTAACAATATAGTAAATAATCGATAAATTTTTTTTTATTTTTTCTTATAAATATTTCAAGGAAATATTAAATAAAACACTATATTTGTTTATAAAAATTGTCCAAAAAAATTATAAACAATTAGAATTTGTTATAAACAATTGATTTATTTATAAAAAACTTAATAAATTATCAACAATAGTGATACAATTCAATAATTTATGTATCAATAATTTGAATAAAATTCAATTTTTTATGGTTTTCTACTAAGAAAACTCTATAAAACAATACGATATTGTTATAAACAAATATAGCAAACGAAATTATTTGCCGAATTGATTACATCATACTCCTATCTTAATCTTCTTCTATTATACCGGGTGTTTTTTTTAAACTGAGACGATCAAATATCTCGAAAAATAGCCACTCTACGGAAAAAATGTCCATAATCAAAATTTAATCATACCGCGGGGGAAATACATTAGTGCAAAAAAAAAAGTCCCCCCACCCCCGCTTTGTAGGTGGGGCGGGGGTAACTTTTAAACTAAGATAGGAAGCCATATTTTTTATTGCAGATACGGATTCTACGACTAAAAGTACGTATGATTTGAATAAAATATTTTGTTCGGTTCATGATAGATGGCGTTGCAATCGACGAAATTCAATTTTTCAATTTCTCCTTCTTAGAAACACGCATTCGATTCTGCAATACGTTTGAAATAAAAAACATCACGTTTTCATTGGAAATACTCGAAATTCGTCATCAAAACAATTTATTCAGTTTTGTAAATCTAAATAAGTGTTCAAAATTAATTTCAAGTTTTATTATTAAATTTCAAAAATACAAAATTCAGGCCATCATTTTGAACACTTATTTTAGATTTACAAAACTGAATAAATTGTTTTGATGACGAATTTCGAGTATTTCCAATGAAAACTTGATGTTTTTTTATTTCAAACGTATTGCAGAATCGAATGCGTGTGTTCTAAGAAGGAGAAATTGAAAAATTGAATTTCGTCGATTACAACGCCATCTATCATGAACCGAACAAAATATTTCATTCATATCATACGTACTTTTAGTCGTAGAATCCGTATCTGCAATAAAAAATATGGCTTCCTATCTTAGTTTAAAAGTTACCCCCGCCCCACCTACAAAGCGGGGGTGGGGGGACTTTTCTTTTTGCACTAATGTATTTCCCCCGCGGTATGATTAAATTTTGATTATGGACATTTTTTCCGTAGAGTGGCTATTTTTCGAGATATTTGATCGTCTCAGTTTAAAAAAAACACCCGGTATACAAGAAAATTGAAATCGAAAGTTGATCAACACGATCAACATGATCAACATTCAATTTGTTTATTCTTCTTTTCTATACAGAATTTTTCCCTGATAACGGGATTTCGGTGAATTGTAAATTCGAGGAATTGTGTATTCGTGAAATTGTGTTTCTATGAAATGTTGTTCTGTGAATTGTTTTCGATGAATTGTTGTTCTTTCAATTGTTTAATCGATGAATTGTTTTTCTAGCAATTTTCGGGTTACCCGTTTTAAGATGTCTATAAACACAGAAAGCAATTTCATTCCCGCCTCTCCCGATTTGGTATCGGCAGGCAATTATCATTTTTTGAACTTTATATTCATTCCATTGAATATTTATGTATACTTCCAAATAGACATGGGGTTTTTCGATTCCCACAGTGAAATGTTCAAATCCTCATGCAAATATCTTTTGTCCGATTTACGGCTCTTATAATGAGATTTATATGCCGGCAAGCTACTTATGTGTGCTTTCACCGCTATAATAGTTATTTCAGGTAGTTTTCTATGCTCACCCGAATGATTTCCTCGTGAGACTTTTATAAAAGTTCCTGGGGATACAAAAAGCTTTTCTGTTATACATCGCAGAAAATTTTCTGATTCACCAATAATGTTGATATGAAACATTTCTGACACACTTCAAATCGGGTATCACCCCCCTTTACAAAATATTTACTGACAAATTGTAGACATTTTTGAGCAACATCTTTTGCATTTTTCTTGCCGTCGATATCAATTGAGCCTGCAACATAACTAGCACGCAAGTTATATACTTTTGACCCCCGATATTCCTCAAAGAGATTCTTCTGATGTATGAAATCGGTTGTTAGGGTCATCTGATCCAGATGATTCCTGATTTTTTAGCTCCTTCGTATGTAGGATCTAATTACATCACTGTCGTCGAAATAGTTGGCTTTAAAATTGTTGTATTCGGATTTGATGTGTACTATGTAACTGTGACGCGACTTCGACCAACGTTTTTTCTAATAAAAAAAAATTCAAAATTAAATAAAAAATCGCACAATCTGTAACTATTTTTGTATTTTCTAAAGATATTTTGAATTTCATGAGACGCTGTTAAGGCTAGAGGAGCAAAAATAGAGATGCAGAGCGATGGATTTAACAGGCTAGTTAAAGCAATGCTTGGTATTGCAAATAGTATAGGTATTGTGGCCAAATCCGTGGCGCAAATATCTTTATATGAAAAAATAAAAAAACTTATTTCATAAATATGATTGCAGTTGTGTTGAGTGTTCTAAAAAAACGATTATCATTATGACAGTGAAATTCATACTAAAAAAAATAACAAAAAATGACACTGTTAAATTTGGCAATTTTTCCAATTGGAATTTTATTTATACGAAAATTTAAATTTGAGGTGTTTTGTAAACTGTATGCTGCCGATTCTAGTAATAATTACATTCTCTCGAGTAAATATTCGAAAAGTTTAGAACAACTGCGACCTTTGGGTCCATAGTGATTTTCGTGGTTTCGTGATTTTAAACCAATTTTAATCATTTTTACTGCCTATCATAGAGATGTCCACGGAAACTCATGTATATTTCCGGATAGTTTAGACCACCTAGGATATTTGTGGTCAATCAGATTAAATTCTAATTAACTTTTCTATTTGTTAATGGAATGTAAAATTTCTTGGTTTTGATTGATTTTTAAAATTTTGTACCGCCGATCCTAGAGATGTCCACGGGTATTGGCATATCTTTCCAGATATTTTAGGCTATTCCGAATCTGTATGATCAACAAAATTAAATTCTGATGAACTTTACTATTTATTTTACATCATTTAGAAGTTTCGTAAACGATTTCATTTTAAACGATTTTTAATAATTTGTACCGCCGATCCTAGAGATGTCCACGGGTATTGGCATATATTTCCAGATATTTTAGGCTATTCCGAATCTGTATGATCAAAAAAATTAAATTCTGATGAACTTTACTATTTATTTTACATCATTTAGAAGTTTCGTAAACGATTTCATTTTAAACGATTTTTAATAATTTGTACCGCCGATCCTAGAGATGTCCACGGGTATTGGCATATATTTCCAGATATTTTAGGCTGTTCCAAATCAGTATGATCAACAAAATTAAATTCTGATGAACTTTACTATTTATTTTACATCATTTAGAATTTCAGTGATTTGAATAATTTTTATTATTTTTCTCTATTGGATTTTTTGTTATTTTTCCCAATTGGATTTTTTATTATTTTTTCCAATTGGATTTTTTATTAATTTTTCCAATTGGAATGCTTAAATAGGCGATAAAATCTGTACTTTTAAATAATTAAATAATCAAAATTGTAGTGATGTGTACAGGTTCTTGCTTAGGTTTTCGAATAGTTTAGACCAACTAGTATCTTATTGTGGTCAAGTTGACTTAATTCTGATGGACTTTGCTATTTTTCATAGTAAATAATCATTTCCGATATATGCCGGGTGTTTCTTTTAAACTGAGATGATCAAATATCTCGAAAAATAGCCACTCTACGGAAAAAATGTCCATAATCAAAATTTAATCTTACCGCGGGGGAAATACATTAGTGCAAAACAAATAGTCCCCCACCCCCGCTTTGTAGGTGGGGCGGGGGTAACTTTGCAGATACGGATTATTCGACTAAAAGTACGTATGATTTGAATGAAATATTTTGTTCGGTTCATGATAGATTGCGTTGTAATCGACGAAATTCAATTTTTTCAATTTCTCTTTCTTAGAACACACGCATTCGATTCTGCAATACGTTTGAAATAAAAAACATCACGTTTTCATTGGAAATACTCGAAATTCGTCATCAAAACCATTTATTCAGTTTTGTAAATCACATTTAACGTTTGTGTTATTTCTTATCTTCATGTTTTTCGTAATTGCAAAATAAACGACAAAATACTTTAGAATGGAGCGTTTAACTGTGCCAGAGGAAATTGAAATGGTTCGGGTTTATAGAGAAGCTCGCAGAAATCTTGAAAATACTGTTGCTATTTACGCTCAACGTGTTCCGGATAGGATTCGTTCACGTGCTTCATTTGGCCATAGTATCAAACAATTTATTACTGATGGAAATGTTCAACCGAAAAAGAGAACCCGTAGAGCAACAGTCACTGGAGAAAATAATGAAATTGCTGTATTGGCAGCAGTGGCTCATAATCATCATATTAGTACACGAGAAATAGTTCGCGATTCCAGATTACCCCTCACCAGTGTTTGGAGAATTTTAAAACGGCACAAGTATCATCCATATCATGTGTCTTTACACCAAGATCTTCATGGCGTTGATTTCCAAAATCGGGTAACTTTTTGTCAATGGGCACGTGAACAAATACAACAAAACCCCAATTTTTTCCGTTGCGTAATGTTCTCCGACGAATCGTCTTTTACAAACCATGGAACGGTTAATCGACACAACATGCATTATTGGAGTGTTACAAATCTGCACTGGCTTCGTCAAGTTGAACATCAGCGTCCTTGAACTGTCAACGTGTGGTGTGGAATAATTGGCAACAAACTCATAGGCCCCCACATTATAAAAGGCAACTTGAATGGTCAAATGTACCGAAACATTTTGGAAAATGAACTGCCAATATATACTTGACCACAATAAGATACTAGTTGGTCTAAAATCTAAGCAAGAACCTGTACACATCACTACAATTTTGATTATTTTATTATTTAAAAGTACAGATTTTATCGCCTATTTAAGCATTCCAATTGGAAGCAATAATAAAAAATCCAATTGGAAAAAATAATAAAAAATCCAATTGGGAAAAATAACAAAAAATCCAATAGAGAAAAATAATAAAAATTATTCAAATCACTGAAATTCTAAATGATGTAAAATAAATAGTAAAGTTCATCAGAATTTAATTTTTTTGATCATACAGATTCGGAATAGCCTAAAATATCTGGAAATATATGCCAATACCCGTGGACATCTCTAGGATCGGCGGTACAAATTATTAAAAATCGTTTAAAATGAAATCGTTTACGAAACTTCTAAATGATGTAAAATAAATAGTAAAATTCATCAGAATTTAATTTTGTTTATCATACAGATTCGGAATAGCCTAAAATATCTGGAAAGATATGCCAATACCCGTGGACATCTCTAGGATCGGCGGTACAAAATTTTAAAAATCAATCAAAACCAAGAAATTTTACATTCCATTAACAAATAGAAAAGTTAATTAAAATTTAATCTGATTGACCACAAATATCCTAGGTGGTCTAAACTATCCGGAAATATACATGAGTTTCCGTGGACATCTCTATGATAGGCAGTAAAAATGATTAAAATTGGTTTAAAATCACGAAACTTCAAAATTCTGTGAAAATCTAACCGCTTAATCTAATTTAATTTCTATGGACCCAAAGGTCGCAGTTGTTCTAAACTTTTCGAATATTTACTCGAGAGAATGTAATTATTACTAGAATCGGCAGCATACAGTTTACAAAACACCTCAAATTTAAATTTTCGTATAAATAAAATTCCAATTGGAAAAATTGCCAAATTTAACAGTGTAATTTTTTGTTATTTTTTATATTATGAATTTCACTGTCATCTTGTAAATTAAAATATTAAATTGAAGTTTACTTCATTTTCTTGAGGATCGGTAGGTACAATTTTTAAAATTAACTTATACAATATAATGAAGTTTTTATTGTAATAATAAAACATTGCAGAGCTTAAAATATTGCTCAAGCAGGAACAGCTTTATTATAAACGCAACTTAAACGGTGATGCTGTTTTAATAAAAAAAACTTTTAAGGATATCGGTTCAAGCTTTCCAAAAGTTGGTGGAACTCTTTCCAGTTAAACGTTCCAGTTATGGCACTCAAATTTAGCTAGGAGTGATACTCTTTTGGTTAGCAGATAGAATAGCATATCGGATTATCAATACCATATTCAATATACCAATAACATCGTTCAGCGAACGATGGACATTATTTTAAAGTTAATTTTTGTTTAAAGTTAAGTTTTGACGTGAGGTGGTTTTTTTAATAAAGCCATAAAAGCAATTGAATCGTCATAGTGAATATATGAACAGAGAGTTAATATATTCACATTTAACTGCAAGGCTTGCGTTTAATAATTATAAATGTATCAGTTGATATGCTAAAAATGTATTTTTTTTAAGTAATTTGTTATGCTGAATATAAGAGGTTAGTTATATGCGTAGGGTGGCCTGGAATAATGCATGATCAAAGAGTACTTCCGAATATCGAAGTTTCCTTAAATAATATGTATCCACCCCAAAGTTACTTTTTGTTTGATGATAGTTGGTATCAGTTAACTTTAGAACCCATTGCTATCATCACCTCATTTATCGAAAACCACTCTTTGACGCAGGAACAAAAAAAAATTTAACCATTTGCATAGTAAGGTCCGGATTGCAATTGGGCAAGCATTGAAACAGCTGAAGACCAGGTGGAGATGCACATATTTTTCTTCGCTTATTAAATATTAGAGAAAATTGCACAAAGGTTATTGCATTTTGCTGCATACTCCATAATATTTGTCTGGATGTAGGGGATCTTATTAGTATCGATGAAAATTTTAATTATTTTTAGTTTGTCTATTGATTATGTTAAACCATTCCGTACTTTCACTGGTAATGCATTATGATGTTGAAGTTTATTGCTCAGGTGACTAACTATCAACTTCTACATCGAACTCAATTAAATCATATGAATCTGTCATTGTTAAAGTATCGGAAACGTACGTGCAACTTTCTATTTTATTCAATGGTTTTATCGTATGTTTTGAGGCCATCATTAATTATTGGGAAATTATACCAAAATAAATATTGGGTTCGGTTTTTCAGTTTCCCATATATGCGTATGTAAGTATGTATGTCCATAGAAGATTATTTCATTTTTTTTAACATTCTTGTGAACTGCGACTGGCAAATTCCTCCCTCGATGATTGTAGGACCCTAAAAATTGAATACATTTTTTAAATGTATCAAAAATTAAAATAAAAAACAAACCTCCATATTTTTTTTTTTTTTTTTTTTTAACATAGCTATTTTATTAACAAAAAATTTCTAATACAATACAAAATATATTACTAAGAAAAAGAATTTTTTTAAAATACAAAATATATAAATTAATAAATTTATAAATAGCTAAGACTAGTGACTCCTTATTTAAAATAAATGCCATGGAGTCACGATTCAAACATCAAAATTTAAATCAAGTAGTACAGTTATGGTATTACACAGTCCGTTATTAATCAAAAAAAAATTAATAAATAAAAAATATATTTTTTTTTTGTTTTTTTGTTTTTAAATACATACGAGCATTGATTGCGTTTGAGATTCAACCAAAGGCAAAATCCTAATAAATAATAATATAAAATAAATATAAAAACTTAGCAGAACCATTCGGTTAAATTAACAAAACTGAGACATTTTATACAAGACCTTTATATAAATTAAAATATAAATTAAATTAAGGTTTCAAATAAAATTTCTATATCATTCAAAGAAAATAGCCAATCTTTTAATAAATGACAAAATTCATTAAAAGTTTTTGCAATGATTATATTGGATGGTATTTGAGTAAAAAGCTTGGGAGCAGTGTATGTGAAAAATTTCTTAAAATGTTCTTTATTAGGTTGAGGAATTTTGATTCTATATTTGTTACGAAACGAGTATGATACAGTGTTATGAACATTCATTAGACGATTGCCACTCATCAAATAATACAATCTTAAAACCTTGAAAACGTATAAATATCGCAACGGTAAAATTTTTAAATTCACAAACAAAGGTAACGATGGTGTGGTTCTTTGTGAGTAACTCATAATTCTTACTAATCTTTTTTGAATGATCATCAAGGGTTTGATGCTTGATAAGTAAATACCGCCCCAACAAGTTATACCATATTGAAGATGTGAATCAAACAATGCGTAATAGAGGCATCTTAAAAATTTTGGGTTGCAGATATTTCTCAGATAATAAAATGATCTTAAAGTTTGTCTAAGTTTCTGTTTTAGGTTGGCCACGTGCTCTTTAAAATTAAGCTGATAGTCTAAAGTAAGTCCCAAATATTTAAATGTCATCACCGATTCAATAGGGACACAACGAGTATTACAGTTGGACTCATTACATGTAAGTGAATGGTAAAACAATGGATTAGAATTCTGAATGACAGTTTAATATAACAGGATATTGACAGTTTTTTATATTAAAACCGACGTCCATCGAAATTCTGGCCTCGATCAGGGCGAAGGTTTCTATTCACTTCCTTTAATATAAAATACTTATATTGAACTCGATTTACTATTAACAAAAAATATATTTTAATGAAAATCTTAAATTTAATTTAAAATTAAAATTTCCATAAAATGTATTTTTGTTTTATTTGAAATAATTGATAAATTGAGACTACGTTCGGTTCAATTTAAAAGGCATAAATGCGAAATAGATCATTAGTAAAACTTGGGCTTGAACTTAAAATGGCAATTTTCATCAGTAGCCAGCCATTTTAGTGTCACTGTGTTTTAATTTTAATGTTACTGTGTGCGAATTGTCAACGGTAAGTAAAGCGCGATGCTGTTCGTAATAAGTTTTCAACGTTTTCAAGTCAACGGATTGTGGAAAGTTTTCAAAATGTGTTTCTGATTTGGAAAAAAATATCAACGACGTTGCATCTGAGATACAACCGCAGAACGTATCTGTAAACAATACAGCAATTATACATAAACATTAAAATAGCTTCTCTATATACATAGTGGTGTAAATATACAAATTTGTACACATTTTCCAATTTTTGTTTAGTAAAATTTCGATCTTGAATTTTTGAAAGACCATAATTGTCGAACTTCGAAGTTCTTGATTGTAAAATTTTGAAAATAGTTAATCTTTTGAATTTTATATAAAGGGTGTTTTTCAAGCCGAAGGTACCTAATCTTACCACAATTCGACGGATGGCTTGCTCAGATGGATGATCGCCATAAAAATTACGAAGTCGTTGCGCGAATCGACGACTGATTTTCAAAGTAAATTTTAATAATTTCGTATAGCGTTGTTCAAGCGTGAGACTATTCATGATGATTTGCCAGAGTATACTGAGCTCTGCTAGAGTATATTTTTCATAAAAATTTAATTTTTTGTTTTATTTTTTACAATTTCAAGTTCTATCGGGCTTAAAACACCCGAAATTTATATAATCCTAAGATTTTTTAGATTAATTTATTTGGTGTCAGCGCTTTCATACTTTACATACTACAAAAGCACAAATTTTATTTCACTTCTTACACATTTTCTATGATGAACATTTAAATTCAAACTAAGTTTGGATAACAATATTTGCTTCAAAATGAGCTTTAATACTTTAACCGTCCCATACAATCAAAGTGTTTCGAATTAACAATCAAATTGCTTAAATCAAAATTTGAAAACTGCCAATACCGAGCAGAATCAAATATTTCAAGCCGTTTCTCGGTGACTCGGGATTATTAAAAGTTTCCAATCAACCGATGGGTCAGTTGTCTATAATTAAAGGAGTCCCACAAAAGTTATATATGCTTCTTCGTTTGCCTCGCCACAAAAGCCGTACATGTCGAGCTTGTATCCGGAATCACCTGAGATGCTTACCGAAGTACAATTAGAAGGTTTGTTGCTCGCAGAGAGATATGTAAGGAAATCTACAGCAATCTACATCAGTTAAAAACAAAATTATAAAATTTTTCCAAATTTTCTATCGGCAGACCAAATTGTATTCATATTAATTCCATATTTTGGCAGACTGTGGGAGGCAAGCATCAAATTTAACCGAGATTGGGGAACTGCTGAATTTGCGAGCGATCCGCATTCTATCAGTTAGTTAGTTGGATTATTTAACGCCATTCTATGTTTTAATGAGTCAATCTTCAACGCAGTTTCCTGACCACAGTGACTAAATGGATGTCAAATTGGCCAAGTTGTCCAGGTGGCAACAAATAAACCAGATGAACCAACATACATATGTGCTGCAGCATAGCAGCAAATGGCACAAAGACAAAATACATACCATCAAAGACAACAATTTACCTCCACGTAAGAGGTTGATGAAAAAAGTAGTCGCACTACATCCATTAACAAATGGAAATGTTAAGAGTGATTAACATCAAAACAATCAATAGAATCTTGTAATCCCAGTGAGTAGAAATTCGGCAAGAAGTTATTTTGATAAGTTTGTATCTTACTCACGATTGCTTCCATAGAAACCGACCGAACCCTTTATACTAACTAAGGCACTTTGAAGATTTAACGGTGATATATATAGTTACTACACAACTGACTGACAGATTTTGTGTTGGACTGTATCTGTTTATATGTCTGCATTAATTAGATCACTACGTTAACAGACTCGTTGGGTTATGTATTCTATATGGGTAATAGGATTAACTTGTGGAATGTCAATGGCCGAACAGTTTTTTTCACCATTCTCGAACGAATTAAATTAAATACATTAAATACAATTATAAGCGAACAAAATAATAACATTTTCACTGGATATTGTAAAGCATCATAAGGTCGAATCGATTTCAGTCACACGGATGAGACTATCATCTTATACCCGCAACACATTATCTTTCGGGACGAACGGATACATTATAGATGTATAGAGATGCAGAGAAGATGAGTAGAAGATTTAAATACAAATTATTTGCTGTAATGGATTAATATATTTTTATTTTGGGTCAAGATATTTTATATACATAGTCATTCTATATACATATGTGTAAGATAGTTAAACAATGCATTCAACTGCAGCCAAAACTACTGGTACTATAAGGCTGGCTGAGCTAACCGCTAGATTTGTTACACCGGTTGCTAATGTAAACGTTATGTCTGGGAGATCGTCTAGAAGATTAGCTATAAGTTCGTCTGATAGTTTTAAAGTTTCAACGGTAGTACCATTAATCATTTCCTCATTATATTGTTGAGCAAGTGCTGCAAATTCAACCGCATAGGTTTTGATTAATGTAATTGCATCGGACACGCATGAGTCAGCATTTGCAGTAATATTTGTGATTAAGTTATTTACAGAGTTTGTAATAGTACTGGCGCAGGCTGGTGCAGTGCTAGTTAAAAGTGAATTTAAATTTGCAAAGGCGTCCTTAATGCCGCCAGCTACAATTCCAGGCATTTTATTTTCTAATGAAGCAACAACATTATCAAGTTCGTTAGCTACATTTTCAACGGCCGCATCTAATCTGGCTTCGCCTGAATATAAATTCGTCTGAAGTTGAGCAATGACACCATTAGGTGTTGGTATAGAGGCTAGCGTTGGGTCGGCTACATTTGATAGTTTTGAGAGAAGATCTCCTAATGTAGCTGGTAGAGCGGCGACTAGAGACGTAATTGCATTAGCAAGTGATTGAGTTAAATTTGCTATACTAGCTACAGCATTTCTAACAAATTGCAATACTGGAGTTAATATATTGGTAAGTGTTGTAGTAAGTGCCGCGGGAAGATCTAACTCCGATAAAGTAGTTGGCAAATTATTTATGGTATTCTGAATAGCACCAACTGTACTGGTTAATAGTGGAACTGTTAAGTTGAGCACACCTGCGGTAGTATTTGCTACTGTTCCAACTACGCCGGTGCCTACATTTACTGCATTTCCAACTATACCGGTGATTCCAGATGTAACGGTTTTAATAGGTGTTAATGAGAAGGATGCTTGCGTAACATGCGACTGAAATTATAGGATGTATGATAATTTAATATATTGGTAAAGTTATTAAAAATCTAATAAATTTGTTTAGCGTAGTTTCCAACATACTCGTACCTGAGCAACAAGCGCAATAAAGCATAAACTTAATAATTGCAATTTCATATTGAGATGATTTTCCTTCGATATATATTCTGCTATTCAACTAAACTGGTAAGATACTATATTACCAATTAACTGTTAAGTTCTGATATTGATAACCAAAATCCAGTTCAATTTATATACGAAAATTAGATGGATGGGACGTGTGCAATCTAATTATTTATGCCGAGTAAATATTTTGACTATTATATAAAGTGCTTTAATGAGGTTATTTTCCATTTTGTGGGCTTTTGTCACTTATTATTAGTTCAACTGTCTAAACAATTTAATTTTTTAGTTTTATTTTGTTGTAGATTACCCTTAGCGACAATTTTAATTCTTACACGCGCACAATATACATATATTCTTTACATATTCCGATATTGTTAACTCCGATATTGTTAATACAAATGGCTCGAGTGTTTGTATATTGTAAAAAAAAGCCAAAATAATAAACATTTGTATTTGATCGATAGCGAAAATTTGAAAATATTTACAGACATGTGTTACAGATATGATGTAACTTTGTCATATTATATTAGCCATTTGACGATAATGTTTTTGCTAGAAGATCAACTCAATATTTACAAAATTTATTGTATTGCGCATATATTTTACATAGAATAAGTAATCATTATAATTTTGCAAAGCTTGTGGCATATTAGAATTCAGCGCAGTTTCTTTTTTGGAACACGAAGCTTTCTTTAAATTTATCTCAAAAATTACAACAAAAAATTCCTGAAAGACTAAAGCTAGGAGGTCATTTTCCATTTCAATTTAGAGGCGGGCGATCTTGGCATCACAAGACCGCCAGATATACCCAAATAAACGTTTCTCTTCCTTATATCACTCTCACGCTAGTATATAACCGATAAAATTAATTGAAAGGGAATTTGATTGATTCAATTCCGTTTTTGTTTCAAAACGTTCATATTTCAAGTTGAAAATACTGACCATATCTACATATATGGACGTCATTAACGAAAATTTTGCTTCATACATACAATTGAAAGTTGCATTAAAAAAAATGTCCGTTGATTGGTGATATCATTAAATAATAGTGAAAAGTGGAGAGTTCTAGACGAGCTTAGATATTTTACTAAGCAAACTGTAGAGAGAATTAATAATTCATATGTAAAATGCACAGTTGATACCGAAAATTTTTTCTTGATACAACCTTTGCCGTATTTAGTTTATTTAGTGGCTTAAACACAAAATCAATAATGTATATTATTAAACCAAATATAAAACTAATTGAATATTTAATTAATAATAAAAATATAACCGAATTAAACAATTTAATCTAGATAAAATTATACACGATCACATCCATTTAACATTAGCGAAGCATGAGCATGTGCATTGATGATTCATGGCAGAGAATTGCATTATCACTTTTACTGCAAAAAACAAATACTCCAATCTGAACAATAATAAAACAAATTGATATTTGGATTAATTTAATGATTTTCATGTCAAAATATGTATATAAATAATAATTTCAAATTTAAAAAAATTTAAATGAACAATAAATAATACGATCACATTAATTTGACATTCGTGACGTTCATATTGAAATAAAATCGCATGTAACAGAACACATCACAAATCACAATTGATTGTACCTATTTTACACTCTGTTATTCTCTTTACTAAAAGTGCACTATGATGCAGTTAAAATAGATAGTTGTTCCATAAAGTTTTTTATTGAAACAAACTGTGTGTCTCAGTCAGATAATGTTTAGAAAAAAGTATTTAGAGTCAAACTGACCAATAATTTCGATGTGGTGGAGAGTGGATGGTTCAACCTCAAAAACATTTTAAAAGAAAATATTTGAAACCATAGCTCCTGTGCTCTATACTATGGTACTATTTACATATCTCGTAAACCTAAATAGCAAGACAATATTTTCCAAAAAATACCAGCACAGTATCCATTGCATATTGTAAGAGGCGACTAAACTGTTGGATCGCTAGGCTGACGACCCGCACCTGTAAAACAAAATAAGCTGTTTATAAAGTCAACAAAAGGAAAAATGGATTCCGGCACGAGGAAAGTGCAGTTAGAAAACCACCTTCAAAAAACTCGCTAACCTAAAAGTGGAGACCATGTGCTCCAGGGCTAAACGTTGTTCTACAGTGGATATGGCCTCATAAACCTTGGAACTGGATTTCTTCTTGGGCCGCAGGATAAGAAGACTGTTTTGGATTTCCAAGCAATCAAAAGAAGATTGAATTTAGCCAACCTATTGATAATTTATGTACACGTGTCCACAAAAATCAGCCATGACTTGAACGATCTGATTGGATTTATACTCGAACACGATGTTAGAATGGTAATTGGAGACTTTAATGTTGTAGCTGGCAGAAGTCAGGCTAACTTGTGTGAAAACATAGGTCCGTTCTCCCGACACGAAACTATGACTAATGAGAGAATGATATACAATTACTAACGATCGGAGAGTAGCAAGGACATTCTTCCCTCACAAACAGATACATCTAGAGACATGAACCCATCCTTTCGGAAATTCCGTGTGAACTCTCTCTGGGAGGTACTGAAAACTTTGGGTGTCAGTTCTGCTCAACAAGTTTTGGTTGTAGTGGAAGATCGCAAGATCTGATCCAAGAATGATTGGTTTGATGACGAATGTTGTCTTGCAGTCGAGCAACAAAATATACCCCATATTGAAATGCAACAACGTCTCAAAATCGCGAGGAAAAACAAAGCTGATCTTGCTAGGAGGGGGGCTAAGCGGATTTCTAGGTGGAAGATGCTAGAAGAGAATGGTGGAAGGCCGAGGTTACAACTCAGCAATGAGCGCAGTTAGCGTAATTTCTTTAAAGGAATTACTGCATTGCACTATACTTTCAGGACAGCGCCAACCGCCATTCGAGACCGGGATGGAAACCTCTGTTAACGCATAAAGTGAACACTTTACCGACGTGCCTAGTGTTCGACTTGCGTCGTAGACTGTTGTTGGGTCATCTCTAATAGAAACTGCAGAGATTTGCACCGAGCATCCATTCCATGAAGAATTCACTAAGGCCGCATGCAAAGATTAAAACGAAACTGCTCACCTGGGGTGGACTGCATTAACTCGGAGCTCTTGATATTCAGAGGGGATACTTTGTGGAACTGTCTTTTCAACCTTATTCGGTTAGTATGGCGAAGTTACGCCTGATGAATGAAAAGAGGCCATCTTCAAGAAGGGAGACCGCAATATCGAGATCAGAGATCTGATCAAGATACCCGATAGTGTACATGAAGTAAGATCTCAGTGAGCACGCTGTCTCGGTCACGTTCTGCGTACGGATCCGGATTTAATTTTGCACCGATCTCTGAAAGGAGAGCCACCATATGGTCGGCGCAGTGGTCGTTGCAGGCGACGATGGCTCCACGGTGTATAGAACGGTTTGGCTTCTTCAGATTATTGACATTATAAAGACCAAGCTCAGGAACAAAACCGTTGGAGCCAAGTTGTAGGCTCAGTGAGGGTCCAGTAAAGGCCTTTATATAATAATTATAATTATTAACTTCATTATATTGTATAAGTTAATTTTAAAAATTGTACCTACCGATCCTCAAGAAAATGAAGTAAACTTCAATTTAATATTTTAATTTACAAGATGACAGTGAAATTCATACTAAAAAAAATAACAAAAAATTACACTGTTAAATTTGGCAATTTTTCCAATTGGAATTTTATTTAAACGAAAATTTAAATTTGAGGTGTTTTGTAAACTATATGCTGCCGATTCTAGTAATAATTACATTCTCTCGAGTAAATATTCGAAAAGTTTAGAACAACTGCGACCTTTGGGTCCATAGAAATTAAATTAGATTAAGCGGTTAGATTTTCACAGAATTTTGAAGTTTCGTGATTTTAAACCAATTTTAATCATTTTTACTGCCTATCATAGAGATGTCCACGGAAACTCATGTATATTTCCGGATAGTTTAGACCACCTAGGATATTTGTGGTCAATCAGATTAAATTTTAATTAACTTTTCTATTTGTTAATGGAATGTAAAATTTCTTGGTTTTGATTGATTTTTAAAATTTTGTACCACCGATCCTAGAGTTGTCCACGGGTATTGGCATATCTTTCCAGATATTTTAGGCTATTCTGAATCTGTATGATCAACAAAATTAAATTCTGATGAACTTTACTATTTATTTTACATCATTTAGAAGTTTCGTAAACGATTTCATTTTAAACGATTTTTAATAATTTGTACCGCCGATCCTAGAGATGTCCACGGGTATTGGCATATATTTCCAGATATTTTAGGCTATTCCAAATCTGTATGATCAAAAAAATTAAATTCTGATGAACTTTACTATTTATTTTACATCATTTAGAAGTTTCGAAAACGATTTCATTTTAAACGATTTTTAATAATTTGTACCGCCGATCCTAGAGATGTCCACGGGTATTGGCATATATTTCCAGATATTTTAGGCTATTCCGAATCTGTATGATCAAAAAAATTAAATTCTGATGAACTTTACTATTTATTTTACATCATTTAGAAGTTTCGTAAACGATTTCATTTTAAATGATTTTTAATAATTTGTACCGCCGATCCTAGAGATGTCCACGGGTATTGGCATATATTTCTAGATATTTTAGGCTATTCCGAATCTGTATGATCAAAAAAATTAAATTCTGATGAACTTTACTATTTATTTTACATCATTTAGAATTTCAGTGATTTGAATAATTTTTATTATTTTTCTCTATTGGATTTTTTGTTATTTTTCCCAATTGGATTTTTTATTATTTTTTCCAATTGGATTTTTATTATTGTTTCCAATTGGAATGCTTAAATAGGCGATAAAATCTGTACTTTTAAATAATAAAATAATCAAAATTGTAGTGATGTGTACAGGTTCTTGCTTAGGTTTTCGAATAGCTTAGACCAACTAGTATCTTATTGTGGTCAAGTTGACTTAATTCTGATGGACTTTGCTATTTTTCATAGTAAATAATCATTTCCGATATATACCGGGTGTTTCTTTTAAACTGAGATGATCAAATATCTCGAAAAATAGCCACTCTACGGAAAAAATGTCCATAATCAAAATTTAATCATACCGCGGGGGAAATACATTAGTGCAAAAAAAATCTGGCGCAGTAAGATCAGGTGATCTGGCGGGCTAATTTATCGGACCAGCTCTACCGATCCAGCGACCATTGAAATCACGATCAAGTATTTCACGTGCCATCAACGAATAGTGTGCAGGGCAACCCTCATGTTGAAACCACATGTTCCGTTTCACTTCTAAGCTCAAATTTTCAAGTAATATTGGCAGTTCATTTTCCAAAATGTTTCGGTACATTTAACCATTCAAGTTGCCTTTTATAATGTGGGGGCCTATGAGTTTGTTGCCAATTATTCCACACCACACGTTGACAGTTCAAGGACGCTGATGTTCAACTTGACGAAGCCAGTGCAGATTTGTAACACTCCAATAATGCATGTTGTGTCGATTAACCGTTCCATGGTTTGTAAAAGACGATTCGTCGGAGAACATTACGCAACGGAAAAAATTGGGGTTTTGTTGTATTTGTTCACGTGCCCATTGACAAAAAGTTACCCGATTTTGGAAATCAACGCCATGAAGATCTTGGTGTAAAGACACATGATATGGATGATACTTGTGCCGTTTTAAAATTCTCCAAACACTGGTGAGGGGTAATCTGGAATCGCGAACTATTTCTCGTGTACTAATATGATGATTATGAGCCACTGCTGCCAATACAGCAATTTCATTATTTTCTCCAGTGACTGTTGCTCTACGGGTTCTCTTTTTCGGTTGAACATTTCCATCAGTAATAAATTGTTTGATACTATGGCCAAATGAAGCACGTGAACGAATCCTATCCGGAACACGTTGAGCGTAAATAGCAACAGTATTTTCAAGATTTCTGCGAGCTTCTCTATAAACCCGAACCATTTCAATTTCCTCTGGCACAGTTAAACGCTCCATTCTAAAGTATTTTGTCGTTTATTTTGCAATTACGAAAAACATGAAGATAAGAAATAACACAAACGTTAAATGTGATTTACAAAACTGAATAAATGGTTTTGATGACGAATTTCGAGTATTTCCAATGAAAACGTGATGTTTTTTATTTCAAACGTATTGCAGAATCGAATGCGTGTGTTCTAAGAAAGAGAAATTGAAAAAATTGAATTTCGTCGATTACAACGCAATCTATCATGAACCGAACAAAATATTTCATTCAAATCATACGTACTTTTAGTCGAATAATCCGTATCTGCAAAGTTACCCCCGCCCCACCTACAAAGCGGGGGTGGGGGACTATTTGTTTTGCACTAATGTATTTCCCCCGCGGTAAGATTAAATTTTGATTATGGACATTTTTTCCGTAGAGTGGCTATTTTTCGAGATATTTGATCATCTCAGTTTAAAAGAAACACCCGGCATATATCGGAAATGATTATTTACTATGAAAAATAGCAAAGTCCATCAGAATTAAGTCAACTTGACCACAATAAGATACTAGTTGGTCTAAACTATTCGAAAACCTAAGCAAGAACCTGTACACATCACTACAATTTTGATTATTTAATTATTTAAAAGTACAGATTTTATCGCCTATTTAAGCATTCCAATTGGAAAAAATTATAAAAAATCCAATTGGAAAAAATAATAAAAATCCAATTGGGAAAAATAACAAAAAATCCAATAGAGAAAAATAATAAAAATTATTCAAATCACTGAAATTCTAAATGATGTAAAATAAATAGTAAAGTTCATCAGAATTTAATTTTTTTGATCATACAGATTCGGAATAGTCTAAAATATCTGGAAATATATGCCAGTACCCGTGGACATCTCTAGGATCGGCGGTACAAATTATTAAAAATCGTTTAAAATAAAATCGTTTACGACACTTCTAAATGATTTAAAATAAATAGTAAAGTTTATCAGAATTTAATTTTTTTGATCATACAGATTCGGAATAGCCTAAAATATCTGGAAATATATGCCAATACCCGTGGACATCTCTAGGATCGGCGGTACAAATTATTAAAAATCGTTTAAAATGAAATCGTTTACGAAACTTTTAAATGATGTAAAATAAATAGTAAAGTTCATCAGAATTTAATTTTCTTGATCATACTGATTTGGAACAGAGTAGGTGTGGGGACGGTTTGGCGTGGGAAAATTTGTAATTTGACACCTGACCTTGAAATTTGACACCTTGAAATTTGATACCTGTGGGAAAAAAAAAAAAAAAAAAAAAAATTTGTAATTTGACACCTGTGGGAAAAAAAAAAAAAAAAAAGTGAAATTTGATACTGCGGAAATAAAAATATTGAAATTCCATGAAGGTCAATGACCCTAAAAATTAACACAAGGTCATTGACTTTTATGGAATTTCAATATTTTTATTTCCGCAGTATCAAATTTCACTTCCAAGAATTGTGACGTCATAGCATTGTGGGAAAAAATCTGATGAGGTGTGAAAATATTTAAATTCTAAGAAAAAAATTAAAAAAATTAAAATATATCGATAAAAAAAAAATAGGTACGAACTCGGTGCGGAGCGGCGGTATTATGAGGGTTGTACTTTTAGAATGTAGTAAAGGTTTTTAAAAATAAAAAAAATAAAAAAAATTGAAATTTAACACTATTGATATCTGAATAATATGATTTGTTGTTGTTGTTTCGTATGAACACGATCAAACATGAATTTTTGTTTCTGTAAAATATTAATGTATTCATCATAACAACAACAACGAACCTGTTGGATGAAAATTGAACTAATATAATATATAATATAGATATCGCATACACAAAAAAATTTACATGTTTTCGGCATTGTATTGATGCGATTGAAATTCTATAAGTAGAAAAGATAAAGAATTATTTTTTTTTTAATTGCGAGATGATGTCAGTATCAGACTACAACCTTGATTTTATTAATGAAATTTCACAATAGTAAAGGTTTAAAATAAAAAAAAGTGAAATTTAACACTATAGATAACAGAATATGACTTATTATTTTGTATGAACGTTTTGTAGTAAATGGATATTAGAATAAATTAGGTTGCACACTCACACATATAAATATCGGAAGCAAGATTTTTTTTGTTGTTGTATGTGTATCATACAGAATAAAGATGATCGTACAAGAATTTTTAGTTACAATTTCTGATATAACTTAAAAACGATATCGTTTTGGAAATTACTTTAAACTGATATACGTATGTATGTATGATGCATTGTACAAGTGTATATTTAGCACGAATAAAAATGTATCTGATAAAATAGTATGCGACTCGTAGTAGGTGTGGGGGCGCTTGATTTTATTAATGAAATTTCACGATAGTAAAGGTTTTTTTTAAAAAAAAGTGAAATTTAACACTATAGATAAGAGAATATGACTTATTATTTTGTATGAACACGATCAAACATGAATTTTTGTTTCTGGAAAATATTAATGTATACATTATTACCACAACAAATCTCTTGAATGAAAATTGAAGTGATATAATATAGATATCGCCTACACAAAAAAAAATCACATGTTTTCGGCATTGTATTGATGCGATTGAAATTCTATAAGTAGGAAAGATAAAGAATTATTATTTTTAATTGCGAGATGATGTCTGTATCAGACTACAACCTTGATTTTATTAATGAAATTTCACCATAGTAAAGGTTTAAAATAAAAAAAAGTGAAATTTAACACTATAGATAACAGAATATGACTTATTATTTTGTATGAACGTTTTGTAGTAAATGGATATTAGAATAAATTAGGTTGCACATTCACACATATAAATATCGGAAGTAAGATTTTGAATTTTTAGTTACAATTTCTGATATAACTTAAAAACAATATCGTTTTGGAAATTACTTTAAACTGATATACATATGTATGTATGATGCATTGTACAAGTGTATATTTAGCACGAATAAAAATTTATCTGATAAAATAGTATGCGATTCAAACGTAATACGGTAATATGTTGAATTTAGTGGTATTAGGGAAAATTTCTATATAAAAAAAAAAACGTAGTTACCAAACTCATACATTTTGTTGTGTACCAATCAGTGAAATTATTTTAATAACATCCTCAAACCAGATCAAAGTACGTATCAACAAAATTTATATATGTTTTATACAAATTAATTGAAAATGACCTGCGCAAGCTGTTCGACACTACAACAAGTTTTGCAGGCTTGGATTACCATAATGTCATATGAATAGCTCAAACTTCCTCTGATGAGGAAAACACACTTCAATTAATTTATTGTAAAACATGAGTTAATATAACCCTTAACACAAACTGTAAATCGCGAATGAATACTACTATAATACTGAATGACTTACACATGTCTAATATAATATGTCTTAACATTTCTATATTCCCTCACAGTATCAATGTATTGGTAAACATTATGATCGATAAAATTCACGTAAACAAAACAACAAAAACTGTAATAGTGTTTTTGTGTATATGAATATCTCGGAATCAATTAAATTGACCATGGCTGCTTAAAATATAGAGTAAAAGGCTGAATATGATATGTTGTTTCGGAGAAATGAGATAAACAATTCAAACACAATAATTTTACAAATATTTCTGATGAACGCGAAGAAGAGAAAAACGAAAACAATTTTTTCAAGAAAATAGATTGCAGAAAAAATTTAAAAAATAAAAATAAAAAAAAATAAAATAAAATATGTGCGATAAGAAGAAACCCCATGCTAAAAAATCTAAAACTTTGCAGGTGTGTTATTGTAAATCACATTTTTTCGTCATAGTAAATATGAGATTGAGTAAAAAGGTTGAATATGGTGTTTTTTTTCAAAAACATCTAAATATCATCATAAACAACTAAATATTTTACAATGGAGTTTTGTTAAATTTAACATATTATAACAATTATTTTAAAAACGATATTGGTTCACTATTTATAGTTACATTCCGATAAAAATGCGTACATTTTCCACACTTGACAAGAATAAACAGATAAGAAATAAAAAAAAAACATTGCGGTGGTATAATATTTTCGGACAAATTTAAATTAATTATTTTTCTATATTATATTACATAAAATGTACATAGATGATGTATAATACATCTGGTAAATTATAGAATCGTTCGATATTATTCGTTCCAATTATTAAATCATTGAATGTAACGATTATTGTACACATTTCTCAAAAAGATAAACTAAATATTTTTACAATGGAGTTTTCTTGAATTTAACATATTATGACAATTATTTTAAAAACGATATTGGTTCACTATATATAGTTACATTCCAATAAAGATACATACTTAATCATTTGACGTATTATAAATATATAGATTAATTAGGTTATATTTTAAATTATTACTGTAATTAAAAATAAACATTCTGAGTTAAAATATTATAATGAAAGAGGTTCGGTGCGTTAAAATATTACTAGAACACTATAGAAATGTCACGCTTCATAATAAAAAAAGATACTACAACGAAAGTGAAACGTTCTAATTTACGAGGGCATAAACTCTAATTTAAAATTAAACCCGTGCCTGATAATGAAGATCCTTCCGAATGGATTAAAGAGGTTGTACAAGAAATTGTACATTATGCATTGAAGGATATTGAACCTACTGATAAAGTACGCATAACTTTCTGTGGAGTAAGTTTTAACCAACATGGACCGTGGTTGGTTACCGTTTAAAGACGCAGGCAAAGCTATAATGAAAGATGTTTGGGAAATGATTTCCAAAATTTTCGGCACACAATAGATATAATTTTAAAAATAATGTTTCATATAATCAAAAATTACAAGGTGAATAAAAATTAAAAAAAAGAAATTATTAAAAATTTATTTAAAAAAAAAATATTGAAGTAAAATAGAAAAAAAAATTTATAAAAAAATAATTCTAGAAAAAAATATTATTGTTCGAAAAAGTACTTTCAATTAAAAAAAAAAAAACTTCTCAAATTTAAAATAATTATTTTCTATATTACATTACATAAAATGTAACATGTAATAATATGTAATATGTAATAATTTATTTTGTAACTATAATTATAATTTATTCCTTTAGAAATTTTCCGTATAATAACTTTTTATTTCAAAAAAAAACTTAAAATGTGATTATTAAAAATATTATTAAAAGGAAAAACAGTTAAAAAAAACAACAACAAAACATTTTGCAAATTTAAGTTAATAAAAATTAATTTAGAAATAAAGAAATTCCGCACACACACAATAATTGATATTATTTTAATTATATTGATTAAAAATATTTGTCGAGAGACAAAACGAATACAAATTATATAAAATAAAATTTATTTAAAAAATAAAAAATAAAAACAAATTTAAAATAAATTAATTTAAAAAAATAAATTAGTTTAAAAATATTTAAATTTAAAATTTGTAAATGAAAAAGGTATGTAAAAAAAAAAATTTAAAAAAAACTTTATAAAAAAATTTTAAAACAAAAATAATAAAAAATTTTTTAAAAATACAAAAAAAAAAAAAAATAAAAAAAAAATTTATAAAAAAATTCAAAAACAATTTATAAAAAATTTTTTTTCAAAATACAAAAAAAAAAAAAAAAAATAAAATATTAAAAATAAAATTATTGAATAAAAAAAAATTAATTATTTTAAAAAAAAAATAAATATTTAAATTTAAAAATTTGTAAAATTAGAAAATTATTCGGCAATTTATAATAAATGCTTTCCACATATAATATTAATTAAAATTAGTTGGAAAAAATATTAATGTACAAATCATAACAACAGCAAATCTGCTCAATGAAAATTGAAGTGATATAATATAATATAGATAACGCCGACACAAAAAAAAAATAGTAATAATAATTTAAATGTTTTCAGCATTGTTTTGATGCGATTGAAATTCTGTTAGTAGGAACTCACGGAGATAAATACAGGAAGCAAGATTTTTTTTGTTGTTGTTTATGTTTTTCGTATATGAATATCGGATGGAGGAAATACAAACAAACAAATGATCAAACAAATAAATACATATATTTATATATATATATTATAAGATGATCATATAAGAATTTTTAGATACAGTTTCTGATTTAACTAAAAAACGATATCGTTTTGGAAATTACATTGGACTGATATACATATATGTATGTATGATGCATTGTACAATTGTATATTTAACATGAATAAAAATTTATCTATAGAATATACATATATACAAATATAAGTGTTTCGCGGGTTTGCGGTGAAAATTGAAACCAGGAAATTTTGACCACTATGATCATACAAAAGATGAATTTGATTTATTGTTTTTGTATGAACACGATCAAACAAGAATTTTTCTGTTAAAAAAAAATAAAAATTGTACAAATTGAATTTAAAAAAAAAAAATTATAAAAAAAATCTTAGAAATAAAAAATATTCTAAAAAATAATTTTAGAAAAAAATATTATTATTTTGAAAAAATACTTTCAATTAAAAAATACCATCACAAACTTAAATTAATTATTATTTTCTATATTACATTACATAAAAATGTAACATGTAATATGTAATTATTTATTCTGTAAATATAATTATAATTTATTCCTTTAAGAAATTTTCCGCATATAACATATTTTTTTATGACATCATAACAACAACAAATCTGCTGGGTGAAAATTGAAACAATACCTGGACCAATATGATCGTACAAAAGATGAATATGATTTGTTGTTTTGTATGAACACGATCAAACAAGAATGGGATTTTTGATATTAGATCGTATGTAATAGATATTTTTGTTGTAATTTAATTTTTGTTTTTGAAGAAAAATATTAATGTTCACATCATAACAACAACATATCTGTTGGATGAAAATTGAAGTGATATAATATAATATAGATATCGCCTACACAAAAAAAAAACAATTTACATGTTTTCAACATTGTTTTAATACGATTGAAATTCTATATGTAGGAAAGATAAAGAATTAATTGTTTTTAATTGTAAGATGATGTCTGTATCAGACTACAACCTTGATTTTTACTATGTATACTAATACATATAGTTAGTGACCTAAATTTTTCGAAAACGATTATTAGTATAATTTTAATATAATTAAATATATAAATATAAAGTATAATTTTAATATATTTGAAGAAATTTTTGGCACACAATAGATATCATTTTTAAAAATGCTTCATATAAAGAAAAAATTACAAGGTGAATAAAAATTTAAAAAATAAAAAAGAAATTATTAAAAATTTTTTAAAAAAAAATATGGAAAATGAGAATAGAAAAAAATATCATAAAAAAATATAATTTTAGAAAACTAAATATTATTATTGGAAAAAAATAAAATACTTTCAAATAAAAACCTCAGGGAGCGATCGGACGTCCGACGTTATATTTATCCGACCGTATTTATAATGCAAAATGCGGTGGGTACCGTACCTGCGCGGAGCGCAGGTTCGGTACCCATAGTCATGTGAAGTGTCCCCTTCGGGGACACCGCACATGACCGCATTTTGCATTATAAATCATAGACGTTTACATCAATTTTTATTAAATCATAGAGGTTTACATCAATTTTTATATAGATCATAGACGTTTACATCCGTTTTTATCTAAATCATGGACGTCTACATCAATTTTTATATAAAGTAAGACTTTTACATCAATATTTATCTTAATCATAGACGTTTATATCACTTTTTTTTTAAATAAAATAATTTCAAGCGACCAACTTAACAGTACGATGAAATTCCATCGTTCGAATTGCACCGTCCAACGTCCGACGTCGGACGTCGGAGTCAGACGTCGGATGTCCGATGTCCGACGTCGGACGTCCGATCGCTCCCTGAGGTTTTTATTTGAAAGTATTTTATTTTTTTCCAATAATAATATTTAGTTTTCTAAAATTATATTTTTTTATGATATTTTTTTCTATTCTCATTTTCCATATTTTTTTTTAAAAAATTTTTAATAATTTCTTTTTTATTTTTTAAATTTTTATTCACCTTGTAATTTTTTCTTTATATGAAGCATTTTTAAAAATGATATCTATTGTGTGCCAAAAATTTCTTCAAATATATTAAAATTATACTTTATATTTATATATTTAATTATATTAAAATTATACTAATAATCGTTTTCGAAAAATTTAGGTCACTAACTATATGTATTAGTATACATAGTAAAAATCAAGGTTGTAGTCTGATACAGACATCATCTTACAATTAAAAACAATTAATTCTTTATCTTTCCTACATATAGAATTTCAATCGTATTAAAACAATGTTGAAAACATGTAAATTGTTTTTTTTTTGTGTAGGCGATATCTATATTATATTATATCACTTCAATTTTCATCCAACAGATATGTTGTTGTTATGATGTGAACATTAATATTTTTCTTCAAAAACAAAAATTAAATTACAACAAAAATATCTATTACATACGATCTAATATCAAAAATCCCATTCTTGTTTGATCGTGTTCATACAAAACAACAAATCATATTCATCTTTTGTACGATCATATTGGTCCAGGTATTGTTTCAATTTTCACCCAGCAGATTTGTTGTTGTTATGATGTCATAAAAAAATATGTTATATGCGGAAAATTTCTTAAAGGAATAAATTATAATTATATTTACAGAATAAATAATTACATATTACATGTTACATTTTTATGTAATGTAATATAGAAAATAATAATTAATTTAAGTTTGTGATGGTATTTTTTAATTGAAAGTATTTTTTCAAAATAATAATATTTTTTTCTAAAATTATTTTTTAGAATATTTTTTATTTCTAAGATTTTTTTTATAATTTTTTTTTTTTAAATTCAATTTGTACAATTTTTATTTTTTTTTAACAGAAAAATTCTTGTTTGATCGTGTTCATACAAAAACAATAAATCAAATTCATCTTTTGTATGATCATAGTGGTCAAAATTTCCTGGTTTCAATTTTCACCGCAAACCCGCGAAACACTTATATTTGTATATATGTATATTCTATAGATAAATTTTTATTCATGTTAAATATACAATTGTACAATGCATCATACATACATATATGTATATCAGTCCAATGTAATTTCCAAAACGATATCGTTTTTTAGTTAAATCAGAAACTGTATCTAAAAATTCTTATATGATCATCTTATAATATATATATATAAATATATGTATTTATTTGTTTGATCATTTGTTTGTTTGTATTTCCTCCATCCGATATTCATATACGAAAAACATAAACAACAACAAAAAAAATCTTGCTTCCTGTATTTATCTCCGTGAGTTCCTACTAACAGAATTTCAATCGCATCAAAACAATGCTGAAAACATTTAAATTATTATTACTATTTTTTTTTTGTGTCGGCGTTATCTATATTATATTATATCACTTCAATTTTCATTGAGCAGATTTGCTGTTGTTATGATTTGTACATTAATATTTTTTCCAACTAATTTTAATTAATATTATATGTGGAAAGCATTTATTATAAATTGCCGAATAATTTTCTAATTTTACAAATTTTTAAATTTAAATATTTATTTTTTTTTTAAAATAATTAATTTTTTTTTATTCAATAATTTTATTTTTAATATTTTATTTTTTTTTTTTTTTTTTGTATTTTGAAAAAAAATTTTTTATAAATTGTTTTTGAATTTTTTTATAAATTTTTTTTTTATTTTTTTTTTTTTTTGTATTTTTAAAAAATTTTTTATTATTTTTGTTTTAAAATTTTTTTATAAAGTTTTTTTTAAATTTTTTTTTTTACATACCTTTTTCATTTACAAATTTTAAATTTAAATATTTTTAAACTAATTTATTTTTTTAAATTAATTTATTTTAAATTTGTTTTTATTTTTTATTTTTTAAATAAATTTTATTTTATATAATTTGTATTCGTTTTGTCTCTCGACAAATATTTTTAATCAATATAATTAAAATAATATCAATTATTGTGTGTGTGCGGAATTTCTTTATTTCTAAATTAATTTTTATTAACTTAAATTTGCAAAATGTTTTGTTGTTGTTTTTTTTAACTGTTTTTCCTTTTAATAATATTTTTAATAATCACATTTTAAGTTTTTTTTTGAAATAAAAAGTTATTATACGGAAAATTTCTAAAGGAATAAATTATAATTATAGTTACAAAATAAATTATTACATATTACATATTATTACATGTTACATTTTATGTAATGTAATATAGAAAATAATTATTTTAAATTTGAGAAGTTTTTTTTTTTTTAATTGAAAGTACTTTTTCGAACAATAATATTTTTTTCTAGAATTATTTTTTTATAAATTTTTTTTTCTATTTTACTTCAATATTTTTTTTTTAAATAAATTTTTAATAATTTCTTTTTTTTAATTTTTATTCACCTTGTAATTTTTGATTATATGAAACATTATTTTTAAAATTATATCTATTGTGTGCCGAAAATTTTGGAAATCATTTCCCAAACATCTTTCATTATAGCTTTGCCTGCGTCTTTAAACGGTAACCAACCACGGTCCATGTTGGTTAAAACTTACTCCACAGAAAGTTATGCGTACTTTATCAGTAGGTTCAATATCCTTCAATGCATAATGTACAATTTCTTGTACAACCTCTTTAATCCATTCGGAAGGATCTTCATTATCAGGCACGGGTTTAATTTTAAATTAGAGTTTATGCCCTCGTAAATTAGAACGTTTCACTTTCGTTGTAGTATCTTTTTTTATTATGAAGCGTGACATTTCTATAGTGTTCTAGTAATATTTTAACGCACCGAACCTCTTTCATTATAATATTTTAACTCAGAATGTTTATTTTTAATTACAGTAATAATTTAAAATATAACCTAATTAATCTATATATTTATAATACGTCAAATGATTAAGTATGTATCTTTATTGGAATGTAACTATATATAGTGAACCAATATCGTTTTTAAAATAATTGTCATAATATGTTAAATTCAAGAAAACTCCATTGTAAAAATATTTAGTTTATCTTTTTGAGAAATGTGTACAATAATCGTTACATTCAATGATTTAATAATTGGAACGAATAATATCGAACGATTCTATAATTTACCAGATGTATTATACATCATCTATGTACATTTTATGTAATATAATATAGAAAAATAATTAATTTAAATTTGTCCGAAAATATTATACCACCGCAATGTTTTTTTTTTATTTCTTATCTGTTTATTCTTGTCAAGTGTGGAAAATGTACGCATTTTTATCGGAATGTAACTATAAATAGTGAACCAATATCGTTTTTAAAATAATTGTTATAATATGTTAAATTTAACAAAACTCCATTGTAAAATATTTAGTTGTTTATGATGATATTTAGATGTTTTTGAAAAAAAACACCATATTCAACCTTTTTACTCAATCTCATATTTACTATGACGAAAAAATGTGATTTACAATAACACACCTGCAAAGTTTTAGATTTTTTAGCATGGGGTTTCTTCTTATCGCACATATTTTATTTTATTTTTTTTTATTTTTATTTTTTAAATTTTTTCTGCAATCTATTTTCTTGAAAAAATTGTTTTCGTTTTTCTCTTCTTCGCGTTCATCAGAAATATTTGTAAAATTATTGTGTTTGAATTGTTTATCTCATTTCTCCGAAACAACATATCATATTCAGCCTTTTACTCTATATTTTAAGCAGCCATGGTCAATTTAATTGATTCCGAGATATTCATATACACAAAAACACTATTACAGTTTTTGTTGTTTTGTTTACGTGAATTTTATCGATCATAATGTTTACCAATACATTGATACTGTGAGGGAATATAGAAATGTTAAGACATATTATATTAGACATGTGTAAGTCATTCAGTATTATAGTAGTATTCATTCGCGATTTACAGTTTGTGTTAAGGGTTATATTAACTCATGTTTTACAATAAATTAATTGAAGTGTGTTTTCCTCATCAGAGGAAGTTTGAGCTATTCATATGACATTATGGTAATCCAAGCTTGCAAAACTTGTTGTAGTGTCGAACAGCTTGCGCAGGTCATTTTCAATTAATTTGTATAAAACATATATAAATTTTGTTGATACGTACTTTGATCTGGTTTGAGGATGTTATTAAAATAATTTCACTGATTGGTACACAACAAAATGTATGAGTTTGGTAACTACGTTTTTTTTTTTATATAGAAATTTTCCCTAATACCACTAAATTCAACATATTACCGTATTACGTTTGAATCGCATACTATTTTATCAGATAAATTTTTATTCGTGCTAAATATACACTTGTACAATGCATCATACATACATATGTATATCAGTTTAAAGTAATTTCCAAAACGATATTGTTTTTAAGTTATATCAGAAATTGTAACTAAAAATTCAAAATCTTACTTCCGATATTTATATGTGTGAATGTGCAACCTAATTTATTCTAATATCCATTTACTACAAAACGTTCATACAAAATAATAAGTCATATTCTGTTATCTATAGTGTTAAATTTCACTTTTTTTTATTTTAAACCTTTACTATGGTGAAATTTCATTAATAAAATCAAGGTTGTAGTCTGATACAGACATCATCTCGCAATTAAAAATAATAATTCTTTATCTTTCCTACTTATAGAATTTCAATCGCATCAATACAATGCCGAAAACATGTGATTTTTTTTTGTGTAGGCGATATCTATATTATATCACTTCAATTTTCATTCAAGAGATTTGTTGTGGTAATAATGTATACATTAATATTTTCCAGAAACAAAAATTCATGTTTGATCGTGTTCATACAAAATAATAAGTCATATTCTCTTATCTATAGTGTTAAATTTCACTTTTTTTTAAAAAAAACCTTTACTATCGTGAAATTTCATTAATAAAATCAAGCGCCCCCACACCTACTACGAGTCGCATACTATTTTATCAGATACATTTTTATTCGTGCTAAATATACACTTGTACAATGCATCATACATACATACGTATATCAGTTTAAAGTAATTTCCAAAACGATATCGTTTTTAAGTTATATCAGAAATTGTAACTAAAAATTCATGTACGATCATCTTTATTCTGTATGATACACATACAACAACAAAAAAAATCTTGCTTCCGATATTTATATGTGTGAGTGTGCAACCTAATTTATTCTAATATCCATTTACTACAAAACGTTCATACAAAATAATAAGTCATATTCTGTTATCTATAGTGTTAAATTTCACTTTTTTTTATTTTAAACCTTTACTATTGTGAAATTTCATTAATAAAATCAAGGTTGTAGTCTGATACTGACATCATCTCGCAATTAAAAAAAAAATAATTCTTTATCTTTTCTACTTATAGAATTTCAATCGCATCAATACAATGCCGAAAACATGTAAATTTTTTTGTGTATGCGATATCTATATTATATATTATATTAGTTCAATTTTCATCCAACAGGTTCGTTGTTGTTGTTATGATGAATACATTAATATTTTACAGAAACAAAAATTCATGTTTGATCGTGTTCATACGAAACAACAACAACAAATCATATTATTCAGATATCAATAGTGTTAAATTTCAATTTTTTTTATTTTTTTTATTTTTAAAAACCTTTACTACATTCTAAAAGTACAACCCTCATAATACCGCCGCTCCGCACCGAGTTCGTACCTATTTTTTTTTTATCGATATATTTTAATTTTTTTAATTTTTTTCTTAGAATTTAAATATTTTCACACCTCATCAGATTTTTTCCCACAATGCTATGACGTCACAATTCTTGGAAGTGAAATTTGATACTGCGGAAATAAAAATATTGAAATTCCATAAAAGTCAATGACCTTGTGTTAATTTTTAGGGTCATTGACCTTCATGGAATTTCAATATTTTTATTTCCGCAGTATCAAATTTCACTTTTTTTTTTTTTTTTTCCCACAGGTGTCAAATTACAAATTTTTTTTTTTTTTTTTTTTTTTCCCACAGGTATCAAATTTCAAGGTGTCAAATTTCAAGGTCAGGTGTCAAATTACAAATTTTCCCACGCCAAACCGTCCCCACACCTACTGAACAGCCTAAAATATCTGGAAATATATGCCAATACCCGTGGACATCTCTAGGATCGGCGGTACAAATTATTAAAAATCGTTTAAAATGAAATCGTTTACGAAACTTCTAAATGATGTAAAATAAATAGTAAAGTTTATCAGAATTTAATTTTTTTAATCATACAGATTCGGAATAGCCTAAAATATCTGGAAAGATATGCCAATACCCGTGGACATCTCTAGGATCGGCGGTACAAATTATTAAAAATCGTTTAAAATGAAATCGTTTACGAAACTTCTAAATGATGTAAAATAAATAGTAAAGTTCATCAGAATTTAATTTTCTTGATCATACAGATTCAGAATAGCCTAAAATATCTGGAAATATATGCCAATACCCGTGGACATCTCTAGGATCGGCGGTACAAATTATTAAAAATCGTTTAAAATGAAATCGTTTTCGAAAATTCTAAATGATGTAAAATAAATAGTAAAGTTCATCATATGTTAATTTTCTTGATCATACTAATTTAAAATAGCCTAAACTATTTGAAAAGATAGGTCAGTATCTGGAGACATCTCTAGGATCGGCGGTACAAAATTTTAAAAATCAATAAAAACCAAGAAATTTTAAATTCCATGAACAAATAGAAAAGTTAATCAGAATTTAATCTGATTGACCACAAAAATCCTAGGTGGTCTAAACTATCTGGAAATATACATGAGTTGCCGTGGACATCTCTATGATAGGCAGTATTAATGATTAAAATTGGTTTAAAATCACGAAACTTCATAATTCTGTGAAAATCTAACCGCTCAATCTAATTTAATTTCTATGGACGCAAAGGTCGCATTTGTTTTAAGCTATCCGAATATTTACTCGAGAGAATGTAATTATTACTAGAATCGGCAGCATACAGTTTACAAAACACCTCAAATTCAAATTTTCGTATAAATAAAATTCCAATTGGAAAAATTGCCAAATTTAACAGTGTAATTTTTTGTTATTTTTTTTAGTATGAATTTCACTGTCATTCAAGCGTGATGTCTGACGATGATATCACTAAAAACGAGTCAAAATCAATCACAGAAACATGATGCCAAGACATTCGGACTTATGGTTAATGAAGTATCCTTTCCTTTTTCACTATAGATTTGGTTTGCTTAATTTGAATCTCGATTTGCTATAAAAAAAATGTAAACGCGAAAACCGATACCCTCACGTATTAGGTGATTTATAGCGTTCAAAACGTAGTCAACGATCCATCTCTTGAGCCTGACGCGAAGTATGAACTTCGCAAATCAATCGTGATAAAAAGCAAAACATTATCATGGTACGAGCGAATAGAACAATTGCAAAGCACGACTGAGTTAGGCAATCAAAAACCATCGGAATTATATAATAAAATGAAAACAATGGCAGATAGTTCGAATCCGTTTATAAATGAAGTGGCTGGTCCTTCCACTTTGAACGATACTTTAAATTTGCAACCGCTGGCGTATTAAATTAATGAATGAATGTCGCGGTTTGATAAATTTCCAACATCCTCTTCTGCTTCAGGTTCGGTTGACAGATCGCAGTGGCGTGGTCGTTCTTACTTTCGGTACAATAGATGTAAGTCTAGATCAATACGTTCTGGTTCGAATTACCGTGTTGTCAATGGTATGTGTTGGTATCATCGTATATACATGGAATCAGCGTTAGAAAATGTGGAGGTAACCGTCGAATACAGGTTCGGAAAACTCGAGCAATCCAATATCATAACGGCCGATATTGGAACGGTTCATAATCGAAGTCGTATTATAAAATGTACCAAAACTCGAATCAGTTTTCTAGTTGACACAGAACCCGATGTGTCAGTGGTCTCACAATGATACGGCGCAAAACTTCTGAATATTGAGTTGAGGTTAAATGTCCCATTTTAGGAACCGATTTATTCACCAAATACAGCATTTTAGTAAACCTTAAAATTGAGTATTTTTTTAATACTAACACATCAAACAGTTTCGCAGAAATCATAGAAAAATCTTCAGCACCTAAATTGTTTACTGTCGAAGGCACATGTGTGGTATTTTATATTATTGATACACACCGAAATCAAAACAAATTGTAACTTTTTAATTTAATTAATTTAATTTATTAAACAGTTTAATTTTTATTATATAATTTATTAATATTTTTACTTTACATTTTTTAATGTTATTGATAAGCGGATGGATCTAGACTGATCTTTATTTTCCAACAACAGTGATTATTTCAATTACAGAGATTTTATTATATATACAACTATACACAACAAACAAGATCAATGACGTCATCAACCATAATACACACATACATACACTTATAATAATACAGGGGTATACAACACCATCCCCCTTAAAAAAAATGAAAATTTGAAAAAAATGAAAAATGTGTACAATAGATATTGGGAAGGGGTTCATTCCTGATTTAGTGGAATAGGACTAATGCCCTTTGTTGAACGAAATACATTGTAACAGCATAAAACAAATCAAATTTTCATTTATTTCTTAAAAATAATAATTATAAAAATTTATTTACAATTTTACATAAAAATTCTAATTATATAAACAATTAATTCAATCAATTATACATATTATTGAAAATATATGATTATATTTATAAAATACAATATGTTTGTAATCAAACTAATATTTAGTTAATAAATTTTTATGAATTTCTTTTCTACTTTTAGACTGTGTCCGAAACCTGTGATAAATATTTTTTAGTACAGAATTTTGACATTATTTGAGAATTATTCCCCTACATTCACAAATTTTTATTATGCCGTCCGAAATGTATAATAAATCTCCCCACCTTAAATGCCTCACCACGTTTAAACGTCAAATTTTTGTGAAAATGAACGCCATTATTCAGTTGTGTTTTTCTTGTAATAATAAATTCGTGTCGATATTTTTATAAAATAAAAACTAATTTAAATAAAGTTTTATTAATATTTATTATTATTTTTATTAGAATAATTATTTTTATTATAATAATTATTTTTATTAATACAAATTTTGTTGTGTTCTGTGTAAAATTCTGTTTGTGATAAATAAAAAAATAAATTTGAAAGTGACGTTGAATTTTTTTTACAATAAAATGGATCCAGAAATAGAAATGCAAAACCAAGCATCAAAATATTCATCAAAATATTTATATACAACTAAAACCTATATTAATTAGTTTAAAAAAATGGCTAATGCTGAAACAGCCCAAGTAATAGCACTACCATTACCTCCGGCCCAGTATGTGAATTTATTTATTTATCACAGAGGAAAATATACGTAAAAATTGTGCTACGCGACCTCCACCACCCATGAAACATACTCTATGTTTGGCAATTCGTTTAACAACGATGACACTATAATCAGACCTCTTGAAAGTCAAGAGTTCAAGCGATTAAATCCACAGCATTGTGATCGACGGAAAGAATTAAAGAAGCCGAATCATTCCTTATTTGTAAATTTCTTGGATTTTACCAACCTACTCATTCACTACCCGGACAGCCCGAGGCGAACAAAAAAGGTATGAAGGACTCCTTTAGTTTATATAAATCATGATCATATTTCTAAAAGTATATTTCATTTAGATTGAAGATTAAAATCTTCTATTCGTCCACATCCAGCACCACCTGCTAAATGAATTTCCGCCAGATCAGGCGCGTGAAACCTTTCGCGTCATTATGGAGATGCAAAAGAGGCAACGAGTTGAGACTGCTGAACGATTCCAAAGACATTTAAAGAAGGTGAGAGAGATTGTCAAAAATCCATTCGCAGCATTACCTGACAATATACATTTGGACAATAAACTCATGTTGCCTGATAATTTTCTCGATATGGTTAACGATTCACAGAATAATGGGGCGGGTGAAGATGGGATTTATCCTCACGACAGACTTATGTGCAGTATTGTAGATGATTTACTCTTATAATTAAATTAATAACATTAAATATATTAAATTTTTATTTATTAAAAAAATCATTTTTGTATATTCGAACTTTTATTTATTTTTATTTATCTTTTAATCATTTCATTTTATATTAATTCAGTGTGTGTGTTCATATAAATTATATATATGCTCGTATGTATATAAATAGTATCATCCCGCCAAAAACATCATACAATTTCGATCCATCCGCCATTTTATATGTATACAAATTTTTTTCTATTGCTCGGCCTACAACACAATGATATAAATTATTCGTACGGATCTGTCAAAAATTATGATAGCGATAGACTATAATAATTTGCGTGTCTTGGGTTTTTGCATGCAAAAGTCAAAATTCTGTACTAAAAAATATTTATCACAGGTTTCGGACACAGTCTTAGTATTAACATTTTCAATAATTGCATTGCTCGGGCCGATACTAATAATCTTAAACGGACCTGTTTTTACAGACTCTAATTTATTTTGGTTACTATTTCTCAATAAGACATAATCATTAACTTTGAAATCAATATAGCTCGATTGATTTTTATCATCTAAAATAATTTTACGTCGTTCTTTCTCCTTCAGTAATAATGATTTGCTCGAGAATGCGCCAATTGCATTCTAAATTTCATTTCCTTACTATAATCGTTTAAATTATACAGAGGTTCAATTATACCATTTAGAATATCAGTAGGTAAATTTGCTGTTTTGCTAAAAACTAACTCGAATGGTGTATATCCATGGACAATGTGCGGTGTGGTATTATAAGAAAATTGGTAATAATTTATCCAATTATCCCAATCAGTTAAATCAGTGTTAATATACGATCTTAAAAATTCGTTTAAATTTCTGTGATTTCTTTCCAGACCGCCTATCGTTTGTGGATGATAAGGTGTGGAATGGTTGTGCTGGATTTTCAAAATATCGACTATAATTTTGAAGAGTGAATTTAAATATTCGGTTCCCATATCGGTTTTAATTTTACGCGGTGCACCATATAGTAAAATAAAACTTTCCCTTAAAGGCTTTGGCTATTGTTACGCTATCCTTATTGGGAGTTGCTCTTAACACTACATATTTAGTTAATTCATCTTGAATTGTCAACACATACCGATTTCCTTGATCTGATATAATTAAAGGACCGACAGTATCCATAGAAATCACGTCAAAACTAGTCATTGGTGTATCCGTAATTTGCTGATACTCCTTGTGAGTATTTTCACATTTATTTAATTTGCATAGTTTGCAATTTGAAATAAAAGTTTGAATTCTATTTTTTAGCTTAGGAATAATATATTTCTCATTTAATTTACGATACAGTTTTGTGACTCCTGCATGTCCGCCTGAGGGACTATCATGGTTATTACGAATTAACTCTGTGATGAAATTTTCATTGTTTATATAGATACGTAATGGGCATAATATAATTTTTAAATTTTTAAGTACTGAATTGCCTATGGATTTAAATTCATCAATATTAATTATTTTAAAAATTTTATTATTTGATGCTAATTTCAATTTTGAGATCTCATACTTTTTCATAATTTGTTCTAATTTTGGAAGTGCTCGCTCTAAAGCAAGTTTCACTTCATTAAATGATTTCAATTCAATATATAATATAATTTTGTTATTTTCAATTTCTACAGTCGCGACATTTTTTTGTAGGCCGTCATGAAGTTCGAATTCTAATTTTTGTAAATTTTTAATTTCCTTTATTGTTAAAGCAGTATAAACGCACAATTTATTTGGTGTCTCTCCAAGTTGATCAGGCTTGTTGAATTCCAAATAATCCTGTGTTTTATTTTGATTAAGTGTCATACTTCGGGTAGTCACAGCATTAATCGATATAACTTTCAATTCGTTACTATCAATTTTAATTCGTGACAGAGCATCTGCACCTACATTCGATTTTCCTTTTATGTATTCAATCTCGAATTCAAATTCTTCCAGGTCTAGACGCATACGCGTTAATTTCGAGTTTGGATTTTTCATTCCAAATAGGTATATTAGTGGTCTATTATCTGTAAATATTTTAAACACACGTCCTAATAGATATGGTTTAAAATACATCACGGCCCAATGTATAGCAGTTAATTCCTTTAATGTTGGGTGCTTATGTTTTTCGCCTTTTGTAAATGATTTGGACGCATACGCTACATGCAAGTCGTTTAAATTTTTTATCTGAGATAATATTGCACTACATGCAATATCTGAGGCATCTGTAGTTAATCTAAATGGTTGTGATAAGTCAGGATATTGCAGCACCGGTGGATTCATTAAAATTTGCTTCAACGTTTCAAAAGCATTATTACATTCACTTGACCAATCGAATATCACATTATTGCGTAATAACTTGTTAAGTGGATATGCTATTTGAGCAAAATCTCTCACAAATCTTCTGTAATAATTGCAGAAAGCAACAAAACGTCGTACATCATCGGAATTTTGTGGTATTGGGTAATTCATTATAACTGAATATTTGGATGGATCGGGCAGAATACCATTATCAGAAATCTGGTGGCCTAAGTACGTAACGGTGGTTTGTAATAATTTACACTTCTTAGGGTTTAGTTTTAAATTGTACCTTCGCAATCTTTGAAATGTTCTTATTAAATTATTATTATGATGTCGCAGAGAGCACCCAAACACTACTAAATCATCCACATATAAAAATGCAGCTTCTGGCGTTATCCCAGACATGGCTAAAGTCATCATCCTTTGAAAACTATTTGGCGACACTTTTAGTCCAAATGGAAGACGTTTAAATTGGTAGTGGCCTGAATTGGTAGAAAATGCTGTTACATCTCGAGAATTTGGTTCTATTTCAATTTGATGAAACCCTGATTTTAAGTCAAGAATCGAAAAAAATTTGGCTCGTCCCAACTGGTTCAATATTTCATCGATTCTTGGAAGAGGAAAAGTATCAGAAACTACTTTCTTATTTATTTGTCTGTAGTCGACAACTATTCTCCAATTTTTAATGTCCTTACAATCCTTTTTCGGGACAAGTAGTAAGGGTGAATTATAGAGTGAGAAGGAGTTTTCTATAATATTATCCTGAAGCATATTTTCTACTTGGCGCTGAATTTCTTTAACATGAATTTGAGGAATTCGATAATTTTTTACGTAAACGGGGTTATCGTCAGACAAGTTGATTTTTTGATTATAAAAATTGTTGCTCGTTAATTTTTCTCCCTCTATATAAAAAATATCACTAAATTGTTTACATATTTCAATTACGGTATTTCTTCCATAATCTGATGATGAATCGAATTGAAGATGTTCGTAAATAATTTCAAAACGTTGATTTAAATCTCGTGTTGATTGAGTCATCTTTTTTGAATGCGTAAATATCATAACATCGAAGTGGAATTATCTCTGGCTTGAATATTTAATTTTAGTATCGAATAATGTGGTGTTTAAAATTTTGACGTATGGTTCGTTACTTATTATGGTATTTGCAACAAAAATTCCAGGTTTAATCTCGCTCGATAAGACTACGCTTGGTTCATGTGCGTGAAAATTTAATCTTCTAATGACTTCGCTTCTGGCTGATGCAACTATCGAATCATCAAATCTATCGTAGATAGGAACTAGAATATTATCATCTTTACAAGGAATTTCCAATATATAGGTTGAATAATTAATATTGGTTTTATACTTTTTGAGAAAATCTCTACCCAAAATTCCATCAGTTTCGATAGGAAAATCGTCCGGTACTATTTGAAATTTGTGATGTAACGCAACTGCGTTTTCCATAAATAGTTTACAAGAAATTATACCTAGAGTCTCTAGTCTGCCAGCTGTTATTCCTTTAATTATACACTTTTCATCCTGACACACTTCTTGAAGATTATCAACTTTGGACTGTTTTAATATAGACACTCCTGCACCACTATCAACCATTAATATACATTCATTATTATTGATTAAAATTTTTATTTTTGTTTTGCTGATAGTTAGAGCGATCATTATATTGTGGATTAAAATTTGAATTTAATCCTCTTGCTCTGTCCGTATTAGAATTATGATTACGATCATTTTGATTATACTTTTGATTGTGATAATTTCTATTAGGATGGTTATTATATGATGCCCGTCTTACATAATATTGATTTATCGGCGTTACTTCTGAACCCAATTTTGCTTCGGCCTCCAAAGCAAATTGAATTGCATTTGATAAAGACTTTGGTTCTTTATATATTAAAGATTGACGGATTTCAGTTTGTCTGACTCCTCTAATAAACACGTTAACTGCAGTCTCCTCAACTTCTGATTTGATGGTTTTACGTTCATTTTCTTCCTTATCGTTCATTTTAAGTTTAATGAGATCAGCACAAACAGTTTCTAATTTTGTAGCAAAGTCACCTAAGCTATTATTTTGTTTTAAATTATGCAATTCATTCAATTTTCTTTCTTTGGTTATTTTATTTGAGAATCGAGTAATTATAAGACTTTTAAAAATATTGAACGATTTCGGTGTTGCTTCTGTACTTATTTTACATTTTACATCTCTAAGAATTTTTACTTTTAATAAAAAATTTAGAAATTTAGCTTTCTCCTCAACTGCTAGTTGGCTATCATAAAACTCGCATTTATCTAAAAAGTCCTCAACATGGTTAGCGTTTCCATTAAAATTAGGTATAAGCGTAGATAATATATTGGTAGATAATAATTTATTAGATGACGGAGTTTTAATGTTTGGATCCGAAAGGCCTTGAATAACCAATTGATGTGTATTAACTAAAAAATTGAATTTGTTTTCGGCTTGGGTTAAATGTTTTAATTCCGATTTACGAGATGAATTACTACTATCATTATTATCGTTCAAATTTTGGGGAACTATTGAATCATCCAACGAAAGTGCAAAAATTAAATCCGATTCATAATCGAAACCTAATAGTTCAACAGCTTTTCTACATTTCCCTATTTTCGAAATAATTGTTATAAATATGGAATTGATTTTTTAAATGAGTAAGCGTTTCAAATTTTGATTCTTCGTTATGGTTGTCGCTTTCAATTTGCTTTATTAATTGAGATACATCGTTAAAGTATTTCAATAGATTTTTGTCAACATCCATACGGTTTTTGAAATTATTTACACGAATTTGTAACAGAAAATCACGGAAATTGATTACGGTATACAGTTAATTTTAGTCTTATTAAGAAATTTACAATTGTAACGATTGAGTTGAAATTATTGCACTGATTATAACTAGAGTATATTGATTACAATAAACTTCTTATGGAATTTTGTAATTTTATAATTAAAATTAATCTTAAAACTAAGAAAGCTTAATTTTTAATTTTCATCATATTTTTTTTTTTTTTTGACATACATAAAAATTATTATATCGATGATCCATTAATATCCTATTTTATTTGTATTACGTATGACCCTTTGACCTTTTATCCAGTGCCATGTGGTATATGGTATTATGTGGTATGGTATTATGTGGCCATGTGGTATTTTATACTTCTATCCATTGTTACTAACTTGACCTGGTTGTCACGGTCGCCATGTGGTATTTTATATTATTGATACACACCGAAATCAAAACAAATTGTAACTTTTTAATTTAATTAATTTAATTTATTAAACAGTTTAATTTTTATTATATAATTTATTAATATTTTTACTTTACATTTTTTAATGTTATTGATAAGCGGATGGATCTAGACTGATCTTTATTTTCCAACAACAGTGATTATGTTTTTCAATTACAGAGATTTTATTATATATACAACTATACACAACAAACAAGATCAATGACGTCATCAACCATAATACACACATACATACACTTATAATAATACAGAGGTATACAACACATGTGGTGAGCTCCTTCTCCAGCAAAGCACAAGCTCACTAAAAAACTATTTAGCCATATGGAAAGAATATGACTCCACCACCCTTCATCGTAGTTCGTGGCGTCGCCGCTAGATCTAGTAACAAAGCACGATAATAACGGCTGGTTAGCTTGTACCGACCAATATTCCAATGAATCTTCATTGTTGCATCATATTCTGAAAAATTGATCACATTTACGCTTTCCAACACATACCTATCCCTGCTGAAGACATACATAAAACCGCATTATCAGCACCATTTGAACTTTTTGGATTCAATCGCATGCCTTTTGGTTTTAGAAACACAGCGTAGACCTTTCAGCGTCGAACACCTTAAAATTATTTTTCAGCGACTTGCCTTAAGAATATAAAAGCATCGAAGTGTGAATTAGGTGCAAACGCAGGTTGATGTTTCTCAGTCACGAGATCACATTCGTTTATGACCCTATCAAAGAAATTTCCGATGCTTTTTTGAAGAGGACTTAATAATAAATGTTGGGGCTATATATATATATATATATATATATATATATATATATATATATATATATATATATATATATATATATATATATATATATATATATATATATATATATATATATATATATATATATATATATATATATATATATATATATATATATATATAAGGTTATGTTCATAACTCGAAAAGTTTAAAATGAGTTTATCAAAATTATTTGTTGAAACAATTTTTCTGTAACAATTTCAATTAACAGGAAAGCTATATGTACGTTATGTACAATACATGTTATAAAATTCTGTTAATAAATTTGTTTTATGAAATTCTAAACTCAATAGGGAAGCACAAATACGTAAATACGAATCTTTCTTAATAAATAATCCATAAGCAAACAATCAATGAATAACCGCCGTCATCTTTTTTACTTTATCACACTTACGTATAGTAAAGAAAAAGACTTTTGGCAGAAATTCATCCTAGAAAACTCGAGATATTCATACTCGTATATCAACATAAATCTAAAATTTTAATTTTATTTCACAAGTATTCGTGGAGTTTTGTAGAAAAGGATTAGAAGATAAAATGTATTGTAAAATAGCTCCTGGGCCATAGAAGATGGATGATGAATCAAAATTTTTCATTTGGATTATCTCGTGTGATGTATCAAATGAAGCGAAGTGAAACATATATTTTTTGAACACTTATGAAAATTATTAATTAAATATTAATATGAATAGCGTTTTTATATTTAAAATTTTAATTATTGACTAACATTTTAACGAAATAATATAAAAGGCCTCTTTTCTTAATTACGTAGAGATGGAGTTTTAGAAATTTAAATTATTCTCAATTGCTTGTTTTAAAGGCTCTCATAAATTCGCATTTGCCAAAGAGTAGTGTCTCTTGATAATCCTGAGACATTAATTGTTGTGCACCGAAAAATTAGCCGCCTTGTACACACGTTTGTGTGATGCACACATCAGAATTATTAAATATAATTTTAAAGGACACAGTTTTCAAAACAATATTGAACATTTTATTTTCGTTATAGTTTTCAATAATTTTTTTTTTTTAAATTAAAATTAAAATTTTTTTATTTTTCATCGACATCAAATAAATATTAGTCAACACTATAAATTTTCTATATCAATTTTGTGTGTGATATTCAAATACAAACCATATAAAATACATACCAAATTATATTTGACCTTGCCAAGCACTCACATAGTAAAACACACGAAAAATTATCTTGCATCACAGCTAAGCAATTTCCGCGTGTTTCACTATGTGAATGCTTGGCAAAATTAACTAAAATTGTGTATCGATAAATTTTAATATTTTTTTAGTAATATTGTTGTTTTGTTTATTGGTTTGGTTACTGAATCTAAGATCCACATTTGAATAGTTATTCTTATACATAAATTAAATCTTAACAATGCGAATCTACAAGTTATTTTGTTTCATTGAAATACGCAGAGCTCTTATTCAGATTATGAGTTTATGGTTTGGGAACTTATTGTAATTTACCAAAAGTATAACAAAACCAATCAAACGTAATGATATTTAAATTAATTATTTTCTAATCAATTAAAAATTGTAATAAAACAATTTATAGCGAAAACGATTATCTCATCTTTACAAGATATAAATTAAACTGTATAAGACGTTGAACATCGAACCAGACAATGATAAAAAAAATTGTTTTTATTATTTATCCGTGATAAAATTAAATTATAAGTATAAATATTAAAAGTATATATTCTGTACTTACTATTCCATACTTCTTTCTCTCTCTCTCTATCGTTCTCGGTTTAAATTTGAGATCAAAATTGCATAATAATAATAGCGATGATAATAACAATAAAAAAATCATTTAATTTAATATTTTTATTTTATTTTATAATCAAAACTATCTTGAGAGCGCTTCAACATTGCATGTAGTTATGAAACGAATGAAAATGGGAGGAATAACTACATATAACCAAATCATTGGATATAGGTATCATAATCATTATCGTCCTCATCATTTTAATAATCGTATACGGCACACGATAAAAATATTGTTAAAGTTGACTAAAGAATGGAAAGAAAATTATATGAAAATCTATTTTATAGTCTTCATTGAACGTACTTAGCTTTTAAAAGATTTTCATTCTATGCGGTTTTTGGTTTACGGAAAATCTTATGAATAATATTAAAATCATGAGTTGCAAGTCAATTTTGTTGATAGATTTTTACAATACATACAAAGATCGCACAAAGAATAATTTTTATATGACCTTTAATAAAAATTATGTGTGCTTGGATGGGATAATAAGATTGAATTAAAAAAAATTGCAGAATACTTTCCAAAAAATGTTAAAAAAATTAGGGCCTTGTTATTATTTAACCTATTTTCTCAATAAGTCTTAAATATAGTTTCAAATTAACTATAACCCAAATTACCCAGTTAACCCAAATCGTTACCAATCCACGTCATTGCCAATTTTGAAATACGGATCACGCCCTAATTTTTATGTTCTATTCTAATATCGTTTTCATAGTCTTATACAATGTTAACGGAATACTAAAGCTCTGGTACATATCAAATAGTGGCATATATCAAACATAGGTAATATATCAAATATATGTTTACTTGGACCCACTTTTGTTCTGCATTTTAAAATTATGTTTTTTATTTAAATCCATACTAATAAATTTTACATTTGATGTTTACTTTTTAATGTTCACTGAATTAAAATTAAAATAAATAACAAAATAAATTTATTATCCTTTAATGAATTTTGATGAACACAAATACATTTTTTTATTAAAATTTTCCATAATGTTTACTACAAAAGGCTAATAGCGGTAGCATAAAAGATTTTTTTGTATGTTTTCTGATGGTATCTAGTTAATATGCAAATTTGTACTTTTTATTTTTTGGTTTTTTATGTTTCTGTATACACTCTTTTGGGTGAATTTTATGAGAGTGACCATAAAAATTATTTTATTAATGAGATGGCATATTTTTATTATTGATGTAATGAGAATGATGATGATATAATGATAATGATAAAATAAGGTATGGCTATACGCGCTGTAAATGTACTTTTAACAATTTAATTATTTTATTTATTTGTGACAACCAAAACGCAAAATTGTATTTGTCCGCTATTAATAACCATTTTCTATTGTTGTGAGGAGTATATATTAAGGAAGTAAAATTGAACGGGAAGTTAAATAAATTTTATACGTAATTATATACAAATGGGCGTCGTAATGAATAAGGAATTGAATCTTATTTCATAATTTTCTAATTATTTGTAATCGGGGTGATTTTAATTTTAAACAACCTAATAGTCATGTGAAGTTAGGCCAAATAGGCTGACGTAAGTAACTTAATCCAATATGTTGTTTCTATTTGTGTAGTAAAAGTAATTCGATAAATTAACTGAATATACGGTGCCATAATTCTAAACAGAACGCGTCAAGATTAAACAAACCATAAGTTTGTACGCTTGCTTAATAATTTATAAATAAATCTAGAATATTTTAGCACTCGTTTAGGTATTTATTAGAATTGCTCATGATACTATTTATCTGTAAACAACCACAAACTATCAAAAATATTGATGGATGCTGCGTATAATTTTCTATTTCGTCCGTACGAGTATCCCGTATTTTAATTTTATACGGAATTCTATATTTTTATTGACAATATTGATTGAAAATAGCAATATAATGTATGTACGAATGATGTTCTTCTTATCCATTCATATTATTTAAGAGTTGGTTGACATTTTTATTATACAATAATAATAGTTTTGTTGTTATCAATTTTTTATTCCATTCATATCATACCACAATATATCGTCTATTGTTTGACAATATTCTGAACAATAGTTGTGGGTGTTGTAAATAGAATAGATATTGATATTCTTATTGAACGATTGCTCTATATTATTAGAATTGCTATTATTATATTTTTAGTTTCCTGTTTTTCCCATATTTATCTCGATATACATAAAATAGATATACATATACATATTTATGTACAAATATATTTAGGAAATGTACATGGATATGTGTATACTATAGAATTTATAAAGGGGAGAAACAAATATAAATTAATGCATACAATATATATAGTTAATCAACACCAAGTATTTCATTATATTTGAAATGATCAATTACAAGGGTGTAAAGCCATTTCTATTTAAATTTGGTTTTTTAAGTCCATTACTGGCCCCTTACTGTGTCAACATTTGGCTCCAACGGTTTCGATCCTGCGCTTGGTCTTCATACTGTCTTAGACAATGTGAAGAAGCCAAGTCATTCTCTACACCGTGTAGCCATCGTCCCCTGCAGCGACCTCTGCACCTACCATATGGCGGCTCTCATTTCAGAGATCGTTACACAATTCGTTCCGGATCAGCACCGCCCTCGTTAGCACAATAAGTAGCGTGTTTGCTTGCTTGCTTTGTTATTCGAGGGTCTCGGGCTCGATTCCCGGTGGTGAACAAAAATCACGGTTAATATGTAAGTATATGTGTTTGTCCGGGTATTGTACCGTGGGCCCTAGTAATCCGCCCAATTTCAATTTATTTTAATTTACCGAGCCAGTGAACTCGATGAGATCTTACTTCCTGTACAATATCGGGTATTTTCATCAGATCTCTGTTCTCGATATTGTACAGAGCTCGGTATCTACTATCAACTTTGCGTTTTGGGCGATAAATCACTCGTATGATTCTTAATTTAACAAAAAATTGTTAAGTTAACACCTGCTTTGTAATATTTTTCGTTGTAACTTTAACAATGCATTTCTTAATCGAACAATTTGTAATTTATAAATTCGATTTCAATACAAAATTTAATTCACATTGTACTTTCGTAACATTTACGATGCAAATTTTAAACATCTTGCAAGTTTATGTGAAAAACTAAAGAACCATAGTTTATTATTTTTGCTTTACAAATTTACTTGTAATAATTACATTGGGTTTTTGTAAAATGATAAAAATGTGTTTCCAAAATAATTTCATCTAGTATTGTACAAATTTACTTGTAAAATTTACTGCAGAATATCTGTTAACTTTACTATTTTAATTCAAATCTTTTGGACAATTCTAGTTGTAAAATCAAATATCTGTTACGTTTTCTAAACCTGATATATGTACATATCTATATAACTAAAACAAAATTGCCAAATTTCAAGTATAAGCTTGCAATCTGAAATTTCAAATAAGCGATGTATTCGTGATTTATAGAAAATTGGATGAGAATAGATGCTCGTAATATCGACTAAGTTTAAAGTGCTGTGACCATCTTGTCGATTTTCATTTGTTTCGATTACTTATCTGCGCGTACTTTCTAGTAATTCTCACCTTGCAATGTTTATCTGAATGTACCATATACGAAACTTAGTTTATAATTCCTACATGTAAAATAAACGTCATACTATAGAAATAGGCCTGCAAATACATATCTGTTAATTAGACAAAGTATGGATTGAGACTTGATGCATGACAAATAATCGTTCTTTATAGAATGCTAATAGTAAAAACATAACCCTTTAACTTAGAAAAATTGCATTATAGTTAATAATTTATAGTTACGTACGTTTTAAATTCTATCACAAAAATATCGTTCCTGCGAACAATGTATTTTATCGTAGTTAGGATACAGAGAATAATTCAGATATTACAAAAAAAATTTTTTTTAGATATCATTAAGAAACGAAATGACGCCATTATTAACTAATTTACTTGTAAAAAAAATGTTAAAAGCGACTTACCAAGCACAAGCGGGACAACAATATCAACATTCGCAGACGATATAAAGTAGACAAAGCAACCAGAAAACTGCAACGGGCTACGAACCAACTAAGGAACTTGACCAAAAAAGGCGCATTAAGCTAAATGAAGAAAAATCAACACACGTTAACTTTACCAATCAAATGGTTAACTGGCTATCAATAGAACTAAATTCCAAACAAGTTCCTTATGCTAACACAGCCAAGTATTTTGACATGACTCTCGATGCGAAGTAAAAATGGAAAGAGCACATTAAAATGAAAAAGGAGGACCTACACATTAAATATAGAACAATGTTTTGGCTAATTGGAAGATATTCAGAGCTGCCAATACCTAATAAGTAGCTACTATACCAACAAGTTTTAAAACCTATATGGACTTATGGTATTCAGCTTTAGGACTGTACTAAGAAAACCAATATTAAAATAATACAAGCTTTTAAAAATAAAGTGTTACGTGGAATAGTGAACGCTCCTAGTACATAAGAAACGATAACTTACACAGGGACCTCCAGATGGAAAACGTCAGCGAAGAGATAACTGAAAATGTTGAGTTACTTGGTATGCTGAGTAACTCAAATGGAGTACGAAGGCTTCAGTTAGTGATGTGAAGAATCGAAACCGCGTGTGCGTCGCGCAAGAACAACTGAGAATATTATCTTAAGGCTTTTAAAGTTCAGTTAACACAATAACTCGAGCCGGTCTATCACCATAACGTCGTATCTTCGCTGATTGGGTCCTCCAAATACATCAAAATGATCCGGATTTTCATCGAAAAATCAACTTAATGAGGCCCATTTTCACCTCGGAGGCTACGTTAATAAGCAGAACTCTTGCATTTGGGGCTCAGAAAATCAAGATGATTGTTAAAAAGCCTGTCCACCCTCAACGAGTCACTGTTTGGTATGGTTTTTGGGCTGGCGGTGTGATTGGACCTTACTTTTTCGAAAATGAGACTGGTGCAACTGTTACGGTGAATATATTGCGCTACCGAGCTTTAATTAATGATTTTTTATGGCCGGAATTAGAAGATATTGATGTGAACGACGTTTATTTTCAGCAAGACGGCGCTACGTGCCACACAAGCAACGAAACAATCGCAATTTTGCAAGAAAAGTTTCTTGACCGTGTTATTTCTCGAAGAGGTGATCACAATTGGCCTCCGAGATCTTTTGATTTAACACCCTTAGACATTTTTCTTTGGAGCCACGTGAAAGATAAGCTCTATGCCAATGCTCCACAATCGATTCAAGCAAGACCTTAAAGATGGAATTTGTGAAGTTTTCGAGGACATACAGCCACAAATGTGCGAATTAGTCATGGAAAATTTCATGAAAAGGATATGGTGCTGCAAGCGTAGCCCAGGCGGCCATTTGGCTGATATCGTTTTCAAATGCTAATAGCATACCTTCCTCTTTACAATGAAATAAAAATTCATTGATTTCTCTTAAAAATATTGTTTTTTTTAAATATCGAAATGAAACCTCTTATTGGAAAACCCTTTATTTATTAATACTACGTGTATTCAAAAAACTTTGAAATTAATAAAACGTTAGTCATTATTGTGTAATTTTTAAATTTTCAAATTTATTTTACAACTCCAAAGCCATCAAATTAATTCCAAATTGATCATGTATTTATAACTAAAAGGAGAACAAAATAAGAGGCAGACAATTAATTACTGCAAAATTTATTAAAGATGTAGAGTTCAGATGAGTTATACAATCGACTTAAGGTACACAATCCATTTTATAATATAATCCGGAATCATGTTAAATGTATTTTCTTTTAAATAAATAATTTTTGTAGATGTAGTATCAACTATCAGTATACAAGTAAAATGTGTAGACCAATTTTTCTGCAGCAACTTTACCTTCTAACAAAAAGACTGCAGTTAATGTCCACTAAAACTGGTATGATAAATGTAAATAACACAAATAAGCTATTTTTTCCAGCTTTATATTCCTCACCATCCTGTGTCAGACCACCTAAAACCTGCAAACCAACTGAATATTTCTCGTATATTTTGATTAATCATTTATTTTTTAATTCTAATAAAGTTTTTATATAGTTGTAATCGCACCTACTCGTATCAATAGAAATGAATGCGGTACGAAAATTATAAAAATGTATGAAGAGCAACATTTATTTGAGACATGACAGAGGGACTCTGGTTATGTTCTTCTATATAAAGGAGAATAAATTTTAGGCACCAACCAACCGTTTTCCTACCAAAATGTGAAGTGAGTAATAAGTAGTTATAGCTATATGTAAGTAAATATAAATATAATATGTTACGTTATAAAATAATTAGTTAAAGTTATAATGATCAGTCGCTATAGCCTGATACTTTTTTTTCTTTAATATATATGCTGCTTGAATTAGTCATATGCAACGCAATTAAAAAAGTTATTCCACGTCATTTATCCCAACACGGCTTTGTACCAGGAAGGATTACCTCAACTAATTTCAGTGAGTTTAATAGCAAAAGAATTAAGTAGACATGCAAGTAGACACAATAAACACTGATTTTAGCAAAGCTTTTGACTCAATCTATCATGGAATAGTAATTCAAAGCTCATCAAAATTTGGTTTCTCCAATGCATTTGTCAAATGAACCTCGTCTTTCTTATGCAACAGACAACAATATATTGAAATGGGTGGCAAAAAATCAAATTAAATTATAGCACACTCTGGAGTTTACAGTTTGAATATCATATTAACAGCACAATTCTTCATAGAACTAATGAAATTCGTGATTTGGGGAGCTACGTTTGTTGAAAATATGACGTTCAATAAGCATATGGACATAATTGTCGCCAAAGCCAACTGTATGTTAGGGTTTATTAAACGTTGGTCATGGGAGCTAACGGACATCAAATGTCTATTTAATCTTTATTTTAGCTATGTCCACTCCCAAGTAGAGTTCACTGTTTCTGTGTGGTCTCCAACTAAATTCGATTTGTAGGATTCAGTTCTAATTTTACCATCTACTTTGTATTTAGTATTAACAAAGCACTCCGTTGGCTGAAAACGAACATGTTTGTTTGTTAAATTCACTGGTTTTATTTGTTGATATCGGCGATTATTTTTTGGAGTGCAATTACTTGAACCTCCTCACTCCCTCAAAAGTGTGGTGGCCACTACTATAACCTGGTGTGCTATTGTCCCTATGACCAGAGATCATGTATTTTGTTTTGGACTCATTGATCTGTACTTCGATTTTGTTGCCTTTTTGAGACTATCAGACCATGAGACTGCCAAATATTTTGTATACGTACACTGTGTAGAGTATGAAAAATTGTTATTGTGTGTTGGCATTTCTTATATGTGTATTTGTTTTGAGAGTGTACAATAAGCATCAAAAATTATCGATACGGTATAAATCGGTATAAAAAACAAAAATAATTCAAACATTTTTGGTGCTTACATTCCGTTTTCTCCTGCTATTGCGACGGAGAATTGACGTTTATGTCAAACTCAAAAGTATAGTACATAAATTATTATGTTTACTTATTATCCTATTATGATATTTTTGCATCCGAAAGCTTTTGAATTTTTGTCAAAATAAAATACAAACAAATTGAACTGCGGATGCGCACAAAGGTAGGTATTCCAGAGCAGACCACAAACTCTCTCGATTGATCGAGTCATAGGGCTGCCGGAAATCCAGGAACACCTGTTTTACGGAGATAGATGTCTCGTAATATTTAGATAGAATCATCCACAGCGAAAGACCTGGTCAGTGACCGATCGATTCTGACGAAATCCTCCTTGATAGTCACCAACCAAACCCTCCGCTAGAGGGGTGATTCTATCACATTTGTTGCTCATTCTCCACTAATTCTGGAGAATGAAGCAACAAATAGTTAACTACAGATAACCAATTCTTGCAATGTTTTAGAATGTTCAAAAAATTTCTGATTTTCCAAAAAATATCTTCAAAATTGATTTTCTTTCGTAAAATAAATAATATCTTAAAATTATTCTAAATAACAAAATGATATTCGTTTCTCGATAATTTTAAATAAAATAATTTTAAATTTGATGAATATAATTATTTAAATTTGAATGTATTTCGAAGTACTGGAATCCAAGATTCTAAAATTTCTAACATTCATTTAAGTAAATTCTCAAAGATTTAGAATACAATTTCAGATTAAAAAAATTTTGAAAATTAAGAAATTTCAACATCAAATTTTTAATTTCAAAATAAAAAATGGGAACTCTTTGTTAAAAATATTATAATTTTTAATTTCAGATATAGAAAATGTTTAACTGAAAATATCGATAAAATTCTGAAATCATGGAAGGTAATCTCAACCAAATTTAATATAGTATTTAAGTATGTACATTGGTAAAACAAATTATAAATAATATATTACAAAGCGTCCACATAAAAATTTTGTATTTGTTCTGTCTGTTCTAATATTCCAACCTAATTTTTTATACAAATTCACTAGAACGGAAAACGTCGGATCCGGATGGCAAAAAAAAAACCTGACTTCAATTCACAATAACATTAAAACCATTGAATATATGTATGTATGTATGTATGTATTACTAAAAAATTAATAGAAATTCTCCCAACGAATCGGATGTATACCAATTTTATGTGAATATAGGAATAATTATATTGCACCAAAAAGAATTCTAAGAATGTTGACAAAAATAAATGTAGACGTGTATAAATCGTTCGTTTGACCCAACCTAAATCTTTTAGATTAAAAAATATATATAAATTGAAATTTAATGACAATAATTTATTTATCTTTTGTTTTTGGCTTAAGATCTTTTTAAAGAACCTACTATTTAAATGCAAGGCGATTGTCTGTATGAACCAAAAATAAGACGAGCAAATTATCTTCAATTTTCATTAATTTGCTTTCATTACACGGAGACAGAAAGACCCAAAAAACAAAAATTTTAATATTTTTTTTAATTTAAAGCATGAACTCCTCTGGACAATTTCAGTTCCAATTTGATGAATAAAATATTTAAATCCTAATTTTATATTTATTTATGTTTTTAAAATTATTATTATAAAATTTAATGAGATGCAAAATTTCTTATTAACTTTATTATTTTCCTTTTTTTTTGTATTTGCTCTACGCTCTATACCACTATACACCCTATATACGTATATACGTTTTTCTTTGGCAACAACAAACAATAATGGACAAAAAATGGAAAACTTAAGTTATTTAAATATTTATGTGCAAAAAGTCATTAAATTCAACCTGTTGCCATTCTGCAGGTAGAAAAACAAAATATTGTATCTTATCCAGAATGTGTATATATATGTACATAATATACATGTACTCGTATGTAGTGGAATAACAAAAGGGACGAAGGGGACATTGAAAAGCTGTTTACGTTTTTTTTTTGTTTTGTTTGTTTCTAATTAAATTTTGAAGTTGTAAAACTTTTCATTTTATTATTTCTTCATATTGGTTTAATGTTTCAAGAGTTTTTTTTGTTGAACATATGACCCATCGTCCATTTTCCATGACAAAGGCGATAAGATGATTTGGTTTGGTTTATCATTTGTTTATATAGGATTGTCTCTGGTACTATCATTATTTTCTTGTTTTGCTATCTAGCTATGTAGACTTATCAGAATATATTTTATTGTTTTCTTAATTTGAAAATAGGTATTCGGGCTTACCTATACTATTTTTATTTTGTATATGTATGTATGTGAGGAAAATAAAGGAAAATAAAATTATTTAAGAACAGAAATCTATGTTTTTCTTATAACAAAAACGGTCAAATCTCGTTTGTTTCACTACGGGGTAAATACAAAATCATTATAATAATAATAATTCTAATCTGCCTAATATTTTTATGCCAACATAATATTTTTAGAACATAATTTTCAACCTATAATTAATGTAATAAATTAATGCGGGAATATAAAATTAAATAGTTAATTATACGCGAATAAATAACAAAATTCCTATTTCAATAAACGTAAATTAATTATTAATAATATCCCACTTTATGGCACTGAATAAATTTTGTATTTTGAATATATGTATAAGCACATAAATATATTAACATATTTGGTGAAAACTAATAAATATAAATTTATTTAAATTAATTAGCTAAAATTTTATTTATTTATATTGAATGTAAATACTATAATTTGGTGGAACTCTATGCAGGTTTTAAATACAACTCAAATGCTTTGTACTGTAGAGCCCTAAAATTTCAAATTTCGCTACGTGAAATACTTCAGAATTTTGCCACGAATATTTATATTAAAAATTAATAATTTTTAAGTATAATATACTTACTACAGTAATACATTTCGAAATGTTAGACAACTTTCGGAATTCGAGAATTATATATCAGAGTTTGACGAATTTTATAAAACTTCACTGTAATGTATAGAATACAAAATCTATCGGTTCTTTCAATATTTTGAATATGATCAGAAAATTAAAAATCCTAATAAATGTCCAATTCTTCAGAATTTTCTAAATCGTTAGAGTATATTAAAATTCTATTACAGCTCCAGAATCGTATTTTGAATACTTTTATAATTGCATAATTTAATATTTTTGCCAATGATATATTAAAGGGATAGCTATGCCGAAATAGGCGCGTGATAATTTTTTTTAAATTATACAATTTTCCATTTTAAAACTGGCTACAAAAAGATTTATTAATTTTACAAAAATTTATTTGTTTTAAAGAACTAATAATTGTTTTTTAACTTATTTTCAATTTAATTAACAATTGTTTTGTTAAATTATCAATTATTGTTGTAGATTCAATATAATTTTTGGAATATTGCGCAGTTTTTTTGACAAAACATTTTATTAAATAAATTCAGTTTTTGTAAAAATTACCTAGCTAAAGCATTAAGTAAAATAGTTTAAGTTTCGGATTTTTATATTTTTACATAAAATCACTTTACAAAATGTTTTGGAAATTTACAGATATACGTTCCCAGGACTTATCGGCTGATGATATAGCAATCAAAATTGAAATCCGTCAGATTGATTGCACATTAGGTTTACAAACGCAAAGGTAAGAAGAAGCCTTGGAAAATGAAACAATTTTATCATCGAGGATACAGGGCTTTAGTTTCCAAACTATGTCATTTAAAAGCACGTGAACGAATTTTGTTCCTTGATGCAATAAAAATACCAGCTAGTAAATTAGTACGTGTGTGTGATACACTTTTAGATATATATGCTGTCTTTTAGACATATACCTTACAAGCAGCTGTTCTTCATTTGAGTGCTACACAAATAGACCAAGACGACATGTTGTAATTAATGTTAGATGCACCACAGCCTGCACAGCTCGAGGATTCTGGATCTGAGTGGGTTCATCCAATAACGAGATTCTAACCGCGAAGCTGATGCTAGGCAACAGCCAGTACAATATTCCTCGATTTCTCATTCAAGTATTCCGCCCATTACAATTTTTCAAAACCCCCCTGACGTAATGCCTTTCCCATATAATTACCCTTACTTTGATTAGCGGTGGAAACATTCTTATATCCAGCCGAACATATGGCCAAGACAAATAATATTTCATTGAATCAACTCATCAATGATATGCCCTCTCTATATTAAAAGGTTCGGCAGGCGTACACTATTTGCTGGTGCTTGAACGTCATCCGGGCTGTGACTGGAATCAATTTAAGATTGCGTTCACGAATCGGTTCCAAGATCGACGCTCTGACGTTTATATTGCACGGCTTATTGATGCTCGAAAACAACGTCCAAAGAAACCCTTCACGGAATTTTATTACGATATTTTAAATTTAGCTCTTCCCTTAAAAGTCCCATTCTCAGAACTACAAATTTTGGAGATTCTGAAGAAATCATGAGAGTTGGATTACAAGTTCATCTCGCGGGTAGGCAAATATCATCTGTTTCAGAGCATGTGAGTTGTGACTTGGTACGTCAACATATATTTTGAAATGGATGTGGTGACTCTTCTTTAAACCCGATACAGATTCTTCAGCAACCCCCACCTCCGAATTTGTAACCATCATTTGCTCCCCGTCCAAAACCAGATTCACATCAAAACTACTATTAAATATTTTTAAACCAAATCAATGATAATAATTTACATATGCACCCTATTCCTGCATTTGTGTAAGTTGCAAACGGTTTACCTTTAAAAATCCATGGTTTTATAAACACCCAAATTTATTATAACAATAAGACTCTTGATATGAAGCTGTACATTGTTCCAGATTTACAACCAGATTTATATCTTGGGTGCGATTTTTGCTAAAAATTTGGAATAAAACTCTCGCTGATCTCGTCAATTTCTTCTATACCTTCAGCTCTACCAGATTCTAATGGTCAAGTTCCTAATTCTACTGACAACGGCCAGCATGACCTTTCTGCTGAACAGCGTCAAAGGTTGGAGGCAGTGGTAAAACAGTTACCTAGTTCTGAGCGTTTAGGACTTGGTCGAACTCACCTACTGAATCACACGATCGACGTTGGGATGCTCAACCAATTAAACAACGCCATTATGCCGTGTCCCTAGCTAACCAACTGCAAATTTATCAAGAAATAGATCGAATGATTGCTTTAGAGCTCGTACGGATAGTACGTGGAGCTCCCGAATGGCGGTCGTACCGAGGAAAGGTGATGGTGTTCGATTTTATCTTGCTCGAAAACTCGACAACGTTACCAAAACTGACGCATTCCCTTTGCCACTGGTCAATGCGTTGCTCAGTAGGTTGGACCTTACTCGTTATATTTCGTGCCTGCATCTAAAGGATTCCTTATCAGGTACCTTTGGAGCCAGCCTCTAAAGAAAAAACGGTGTTTACCATTCCGGGACTACCCTTATGCCATGTCAAAGTTTTGCCCTTCGGTCTTTGTAATGTTCCTCAAACTTTGTGCAGATTAATAAGTAACGGGTATTCGTTTATCTGGATGACCTTTTAATAATATCTGCCGATTTTGACGAGCATTTATCGTTACTCCATAATGTAGCCGGGAGGTTGACTAAGGCTGAACTTACGATCAATATTCGAAAAAACCAGTTTCTTTTGAAAGAAATCTACTGGAATAGGAACCGTATTGTTCCAACGAGATGAAGGTGGAAACGACAGGCCTATAGAATTCATGTCCAAAAAACTAAACTCTGCTCAACGAAGTTATTTGGTGACGGAGAAGGAATGTTTAGCTGCGATAGAAGCAATCAAGATGTTCCGGTTATATGTAGAGGGTCTCCCATTTAACGTAATAACGGATCGTGCGAGTTTTAAGTGGTTTAAATCGCTTAAGGATGTAACAAGAAGAATGGCGAGGTGGAGCCTAAAGCTTCAGTCAGAGGTTCGATTATGACCTTGAGTTTAGTAAAGGGTCCCAAAATGCAGTTCCGGATGCCTTATCGCGAATCGAGAGTGAATATCTTGATATTTTTGCAACATCCACCAATCGATTCTCCATTGCATGTGGACAAATCTTCTTCCGCGTTTCTTGATTTAGATTTTCAGCAATTAATTTTAACCCATATTCAAACAAAACTAGTTTACCAGATATTCCATCATTGAATCTTCTTATTCCAGAACCACTCCGACTGTACAATGTTACTATTATTGGCCCACTATTAAGTCAGATGTCATTGATTTTATTAATACCTGTGAGGAATGTAAGGCTTATAAAGCTTCCAATCAAATATGCAACCAACCTTTTGGTACGCTTTCTATAACATTCAGACCATTTCAGAGAGTATATCTCGACTTTTTGGGACCATATCTTCGCACAAAAAAAGGTAACACAGAAATTTTAATCGCTCTGGATAATTTTTCAAAATTTGTCATCACCAGAGCAGTCCGACATGCCACCACGATTGAAGTGTGCGAGTTATATAGTAATAGCGAGTTATAATGCAACTTTCTAAAATATAAATTAATTTATTACCAACATACAATACACTTTACTAACAAATTGTATTAGGTTTGAGTGGTGATATATCTCAGATTAGTTGGCACCGGCTACCGTTAAATTAACAAAATAAAATTTAAAAAAAAATAAAAACGTTATTTTTAAAATGAGGGAAAAAGTGTTTAACAGGTAAATTTATTAAACTTACAACAATTAAACGACTTGGAAGTTTATACTAAATATTGTACTAACTTTTTGCGTATTTTAAATGCATTGGGTTTAATATTTATACATAAACATTTAAATACACATTTAATAATTCAGTCCAATTAATAAATCACAAAAAATTATTTAAAAAACCATTTTTAATTATATTCATTACATAATTTGATAATCTGCATAAATAAAATTTGGTTTGCATATAATATAAATTATTTGGTTGATAAACAGTGAATACTATGCTGAGACTTTGTCTGTAATTAAAATTAAGCTATGTAACAGCACTTGGACTAATAATTTTATAGTTCTACATTTTCAGAACAAACTTTGAAGATTTGATATCTAATGTATTATAAAATGTCTAAAAATTACCAATTTTATATGAATTTGGAAGTTGAGGAGTTTCTTATGAAAAATCTAGCCCAGGATGGCAGCTGGAATAATTATTTTATTTTAGGCCATACATTTTTACATTTTCTGGGTAAGCCACAGTTTTTTCATTATGTTCGTACTATATGTACTTTTAAAATAGATCGCCAGCTGTAGGTTGTGCAAAAATGTGTCTGAACGGTGGTGTAACAAAATAAATTTTTTGTCTATAGCACCTCAAAAAAATTTCATACATCTTTTTGAAAAAATGTTCCCAAATTATGTGTAAAATAGAAAAATAGATAAATTATCTAAAATATACAGAAACAAAAAATGTTTGCTCGAGGCTGTTATACACCTTCAATAGAAGGCACCACACCAGCCATATTCTCACCCAACTGTACGATATAATGTATAAAAAAAAATTTATGATGAAATACATAGACGAGAAAAAATGAAAAATCATCTTAAAGTAACAATTTATTTCATTCCCCGTGTCGTATTAAAGATGACGATGAAGACGACGACGACGACGACGACAATTTTCATCATCATGAAAATAGGAAAATATATAAATAATTTATCATTATACGAATATACATGTATAATATATAAGAATGTATAGAATGGTATATGTACGTATTTTATTTATATCACGAAAATTAAATTAAAGGTAAGAATTATATGCGAGTATATATCCTATATCTTCTACATAGCTATACCTATCCGTCTTGTACACTAATTTCACAATCCTTTATTTATTCATGTCTGACAAATTTCATTTTTTCGGTTACTTTAAGATGTTGATTTGGAGATTGCATGAAAATTAAATTTATTTAATTTTCCCGAAAACAATTTTTATCCTTTTTATTGTTGTTCTTGTTGTTGTACATTTCTTATGGTTAGTCCGTAGTATATCTATATGTAGGTATACAACACTATATAGTACAACAAGAAAAATAAAATAAGTCATCTTTTATTTCCACAACCATCCCCTTCTAGTTACATTTGGTAACACTTTATGCTATGATGGCGGTAAATTAGGTTAAGCGGCGAAATGAATGGTGAACAGGTAAATAAAACAAAAACAAAAAATTGTTTAAATGGAAATAATATTTCATTTTCTCATTTTCACTGTGCAGTATTTGGTGCCGAGATGAAGATGACTAATATGATCTGTACATACATATACATACATATTATATACAAATGGAATATAGAGGAAAAATGAAAAAACAAATTTAAAAGGAAAACGACAAATCTGTTACGTTTACATTTAAAGTTAAAATATGAAAAAGAAAGAAAATTAATTTTTTATTTTGTATCTGAAATGTTATTTCTCTCGCGAATTTGTGTGTGTATGTGTATGTACGTTGTTGTTGGTAAATATTAAATGAGGAATTTCCAGTACACACACAAATTAAATGGGTTACAATTTACAAGAAAATATGTTTTAATAAGAAGTTGATTGATTAATTTAACTGTTGTTCTAAATAAAGATTACAAGTAATCAATAATGGCACGCTGTTTATGGTTTTATGCTGATCGATAATAATAATTCAATTTCGTAAAATCATAAGTCTATATGGATATTGTAAGACATCATTCCAAATTAATTATTAGTCCATATAGGTCTTAAACCCGAGTGGCCAACCTTTTAATACTGGATGTTAAAAATGAAAAGAATAATCGGCATAATGGATTTTAATTTTCAGTATTAAAATTATTGCATAACACATAAATGTAATTTAATTAATTATAATTCATAACGTATAAAGTAAGGTTCTAACTATACGCTAGCATTTTTAGAATTACAGAAGTTAAATTTCAAAACTAAATCACTAAAGCTAAAAACTATTAATTTTTGTAATCAGTTATATATAAAAATCGAAAACTGCTCCACTTCATAGTTTCATCTGAATAAAAGATATACAAATGCAAAAACGAAACGAATATATTCGTCAGACGATACCTTTAGCTTCATGATACTCAGATAGGCTATATGTCATTATTTGTGGGATAAATGTACCTATTCTTAGAGGTTATGGTCTCCAGAGGGAGAGATTATCTCTAAAATTTTCCCCAAAAAATTATAAAGATTTCATATAATTCGTATAAAAATACTATTGAAACTATTAAAACAAACGACCCTAGACGAAATCGTTAGCTCCTTGAAATGAAGATAGGCTACATGTCATTATTTGTGGGATGAATGTACCTAATTTTAGAGACCATAACCCAGATGGGATTTTTTTCTAGGATTTCCCTTAAAAATTAATAAATTTGGGAATAATTAAATTTATAATTAATTTAGATTTTTTATAATTTAAATACTTAGAAAAATGTTTGTGTTTATAAAATAAAATAAAAATTATTTATGAACGGTTTATTACAATTTTTCGGGATGGATTATTTATTTTACTGTATTTTCGATAGAATTCGTGCTGAGAGCTAAGACACTTATGATATTTAGCAAAGAAACATTCTTAAAAGGCTTTTTTCGGGATGGAAAGGTTTTTTTCGGGCTAACTTCACATATATAGCATGAGTTGCAAGAAAACTTTTTGTGTGTAATGTGTATACTTACGGTATGTAAGTTTTAAGAAAAATAAACAAAAAATGGGAAAGTCACTTTTAATACCGACAATTGCCGCCAATTCCAGTAGAGTAGTAAAATTAATGTGACCACAGTTGAATTTCATTTCTTAATAAAAATTTATATTTTATAAGAACGTTTGAGACAATTAAACTATTTGTATGTTGAGCAAATTGTAACTTATCTGAATTTTTCCAAATAGAATCACCTTTTGTAATTTTTATAAAATACTTATACGTATACTTTAACAAGCAATTTGACATTTTTATTATTGTTATTATTATTTGAGATTATCAAGATTGTTTTACAAATCAATTATCAAGAAACTTTCCATTTATAAATTTAGTAACCTAAAACATAGAATTAGGGTTACTAGATGTATAAAAATAGCTTAACTTCAATTATGAATGGAGTCGGTTTAATTTGAAATTGCATATTTTTGTGACTTATATTGTGACTAATAATAAACTCACTTATCACGAATATTTCAAAATATTTAGAGTAAAATAAATAAAAATTGTAAGTTTAAAGAATTCAACAGTATTGCTATGTATTTATCTTAAATTGTTGTGAATACAGTATTTATTCATATAATTTGGTTATTGAGGAATTATAATAACTAACGGCTTATACAAGCATCTTCGAGATAAACAAATCCAAGTCTTTGAAAAATACCGCCGTTCAACAATAGCTTGGCGTCCGCATCAAAGATTCATACTGCTCGGTCTTGTCTTCGTTTACATCCCGATTCAGGATGAAAGTGATTCTTATAGATTGCATAAAAATATATTTAGAAAATGCCAAATACAACTAAAAGTCACATTCATATGATAATACACTTATATACTTGTTAACGGCACTACATATTTATCTTAGGCAGCATAATTTGATTCTTAATACATAATTTAAAAATAAAAATAAATGAAAAGCGGAAATGAATTTTTTATTTTTTGTCATTTTCCTCAAAAACAAAAAGTTCATTCATTTATGTACGATGACGACAACGACGACGATAGAACCGGGAAGATGTGAAATAAAATAAATTATCTGTGGGAAAAAACTTTTTTTCGTTTCCTTTCATTTTCGGTTCCTATGAATCTGCTTACTCTGTACATACATACATATACCCATATATAGAGACACGAACACGGAGTATGAATTAAGCGTATATTTCGCATTAAAAAGCTCTTGATTAAATGAATAAGTAACTTGATTAGAATTAATGATTGATGTGCAGATAAAATTAAACTTTTATTATAAAATTTTTCGGATTTTTCATTTTTCTTTCTTTTCTTAAATTGATGGCAAAATGTGGATTTATATTCGCTTCTATTTGTTCTATTTGTGTTTTTGATTGATTCCTTATGGTAATATTTATGTATGACTCGTATATTTGTTTGTTGTCATATTTAGGTACTTTCATATACATGTTATATAGATAGATACAATCATAAAAATGATGGGTTGTTTTCTAAAAGGGATATAGGATTGAAAGAAAAATTCTTTTATTCTATATTCGTATACTGTTTTTGTTGGAATACAAGTATATAGGAAGATTAAAATTTTAGGGTAATCTCAGATTATGCTCGTATACATATAATTTTATGATATTTTTAAATATATTTTTACCATTAATATTTAACAAGATATCTGTTTTGAAAAAAGTTGCTCGTAATATGTTTTGGATAGACAAAATTCTCAATGAATCGTTGTATTATTAGTTTAGATCTACGAATTTATTTTGTTTGTAGTGGCCCGTGTGGGTTTCAACCAGAATGAAAATCAATGTTTTTATTTTCCTTTATGGTTTTTAACATTCGCTAAGTATAAAGCAAATTTCCAAACATTTAACTATAAAAACATATGTATACCAGCTATTATTAATATAAAATAAACATTTTCTTAATCTTAAAATTATCAATTTGAAAATTCATTTATAAAAATTAAAAACTGTTCTTCTTAGCAGTATTTCTAAAAGGAATACAAAAAAATATCAAAAACGATACACAAAAGTACAATCATTACATTAATAATTTTAAAAAAATATTAAAGTTTCTTGATATCAAATTTTAGTCAACCTTTTCACGCAGACACATAATAAAATACGCGAAAAACTTACTTGCATTAGTACTACATACTTTTTCGTGTGTTTTGTCTAAATAAATGTTTGGCAAAGTCGACTAAAATTTGCTATTGAAATTTTATATTGAAATAATAATCAAAAAATTAGTATTAATCGCAGCGAAAAGAGTTCGAAACCGAATTATGAAGGTTGTGGATTACTCAATTTTAATTGAATACAACAACAAAAGGGTTAGTACAGAAGTAACTCAAAAGTGTAACTTGTGGGGGCAGCTAAACGAATAAATTTAGACTGAGTTTTTAACATTTATAACTTACATAAATTAAAGCTAACAAGGCTAAATTAGCTATGTACTCATGAATCAAGACTACGTTAGAAGAAAAGCATTACAACAGAAGCATTACAGTACTTTACTGATGGCTCCAAGCTACACGGTAAAGTAGGTGCTGAAGTTCCTGTGATAAATTGAAAGTAGATTGATCCATTCGTCAAAAAGGATTTAAGTAAATTGCATTACATGCGGGAAGTAAATATTATTTTCGGTTATATAATATAATTTCGAGGAATTACCGGAATGTATAAAACTATATTTTCTGAAAAAATGTAAAACGGGTATTCCCCGAAATGCAATAAAGTAACACGTGTTTTACAAACAATAAAATCTGAAAAAATTTGTGTAATTTAAAAAAAGGCAGACACACACACACACATACATAAACGCACACAAATGCACATTCACTACCATATTTTCAAACTCCTGCATTTAAAAAAAATATTTTTATTAATTAAGTCCAGGATTTTGAAAACCATTTTTTTTTGGATATGACGTAAATTTCCACTTTTGAAAACAAATTATTTATATCCTAGAATCCTACTGTAAAACGCTTAAAGATTGGGCGACACCTCATTTCGGTTTAAAACATTTTTTTTTTCGCTATAAACTACAATCTAATAACAAAAGTGTTATTTTTAAACTTTTCTCTCCAACTTTTGACATTGTCACAACTTTGTTTGTTATTATAGTTTGACGCTACTTTTGTAGTATGCTTCTGCCACATCAAAAAACAAAAAAATAGTAACACTATAAATAAATAAGTAATCATTTTTATGTCATAACTATTATACAAAACACTAGAAAGGTGAAAATAAGAGAAAAAATATTTATTTTTATATGAAAACACTTTTTGTTGAAGGAATATAATTAATACTTTGTATTAATTATTTCCTTTTAAGAAAATTAAGATTGATGTCAGTTACGAATAAAAAAATTGTTAGTCTATGTAGAAACGGAATTTTCTCGTATAGCAAATTTTTAACGTCTGCACAGTACATATTATGTACGTATATGAATTTAATACAAAATTGGGGTGAAATTTTGCTATTACATATATTTAGTTAGTTACATACATTGATAAGGGTTAATTTTTCTTATATCTATATATGTTACATAACTATAGCATAAAGTTGTAGGTGGTGTCAATTAATTAGATGATTGATTATGAATGATCGAAAAATTGCCTCAGGATTTTAAATAGGTTTTAAAGCAGAAAATTTAATAGGTTTCGCAACTCAAAATATCATTTAAATGAAAATTTGTCGCATACCCTCGCGACTTTATTAAAACGGGAACAATTCAAATTTAATTTACAAAATATATTATTTTTTAGCCAAGGTCATCGCTTAAAGAATTCCATTTAACTCTGCTACTTTATGTACAAAAATATTGTTAGAAATCCCCCTGAGCATTTACATTTCTGGTCTGTGTATATATCTTCTAACATCTCTCGATTTAATGTTATCAAAATAAAAGAAATTTTTTTTATGATGATTACAAATTTTTGTTGGTTTTTGTTTAGTCTATATGTACGAGTATATACCCCATAAATGAAAGAAAATTCAAGGCGAAAATTATCACAAAAATGTGAAAAGGATATGTTGATGGACATCATCATCAACATAATTTTCAATGTAATAAAAAAAAATTATTTTAAATAAAATTAACATTACATCTAAAGAGACAAAAATGTTTGTATATACATAAGTATTCAGGGACGCTGCCACCTCTTCTGTGATGCCCTCAGCAGTTGTTGTTTGAGGCACTGGTGATCCCCTCATCATCAGTCTGAAGGTCTCTGCATCGAAGCATTTGGTATTCCAGCCCACTGGCTGCCCCCTTGCGGTTCTTTGACGCCACCCGCTTCTGGGATTGGTGTTAAGTTCCCAGATTATAGCTTGATGGTCACTATTCGTGAACTCCTCATCAACCTTCCATTCACAACCCCCTTTTGCGAGGGAGCTGCTAATGAACGTCAAGTCGATAATGGAGTTCGCGGCGCCTTTACGGTAGGTACTCGTGGTTCCCTCGTTCATGAGAATGAGGTTTAGTGTTGAGAAAGCCTCCTGTAGAGCTTCCCCTCTTCTGTTTGTCTCTCGGCTGCCCCATTCAATGGACCAGGCATTGAAATCTCCAGTGATTGCGACAGGATCATGTCTTCTCACGTCCTCTGCTAGGGTGTCCAGGAAGTTCTCGAACTCTGCAATTGAAGCACTCGGTGGAGCATAGCAGCTATATAGGTGCACCCCTCCTATCTTGGCCCTAATGAACCATGTAGTTGGGGTAGTTGGTAGCTGTTCGAAGGGCAGTCTACCACATGCCCAAATTGCTGCCTTTTTGGTGCTGTCTGAGACCCATGGTTGGGTTTCCAGGTCGCCGTACTGCTCGCACAGCATAGCTACGTCGACGCCCAGTTCTCTTACTCGCTGAGTGAGCAAGTCCTGGGCTGCTCTGCAGTGGTTGAGATTAAGTTGGAGTACTCTCATTTTGGATATTCAGGACCGCTCTTCTGGCATTTTGGAAGATGGGGCATTTCCATCCCCCGGCTGTATGCGTACAGTCGCTCTGTGGATCCTTCTCCCTGCAGAGGATGCAGTTTAGAGGCTCCTTGCACGTTGTAGCCTTGTGGCCTTCTTGGCCACATTTAAAGCAGGTCTTGCTGCGGTCTACTCTCTTTCTGCATTCAAGAGCTTTGTGGCCAAAATGCCAGCACTTGAAGCATCTGCTTGGTGACACTTTCTCTCGGATGCGGACTGTGCCCCAGCCTACTTTGATCTTGCCAAGCTCCGCCGCTTTCCTCGCGTGAACCGCCGGCAGGCAGACCACTGCGATCTGCGTCGAGGCCCAGCTTTTTCTTAGGGATTTCACCGCATCTGTGGCGGGGTGCTTCAGGTCCGGGATGTGGTCTTTCAGAATTTTGACCACTTCTTCCTTGTTCGCCCATTCGTCCAAGTCTCTGACTTCTATCTCCGACTCCGGGATCTTCATCTCCACTGTAGCTTCGTCCTTGAGGGTTTCCCTAATGGTTGCCCGGTAGGTCTCCATCTCCTTCTCTTCTGTTCTCGCAAACATGATCAGCAGGTTGCCTCCTGCCGTCCTCCTCATTCTTTCCACTTTCTGCCCGATGTCTTTCAGGGCAGGGTCTGTCTTCACTTTCTGTATTATGGCGGCGTAGGTCATCTCGTCCTGCGCCTTGTGGACCACTAACGAGTTCGGTGGAAGTGGTTTCCGTCGAACTTTTGCCGGTGCCTTCTTTTTCTTCTTCTTCTTTCTGCGGCCGGCCTGCTGCCAGTTTTCTTCCTCACGGACTGCATCAGCGGATGTTCCTGCCTGATTCTTCTGCCGCTCACGCCCCGGATCGGGAGTCGCTTGAGGAGGTATCTCCACCCGCCTGGTGTCGCTCTCGCTGGTTTCCCCTCTCGAATTCGAATTCACGATTCTTGGGGGTGTTGTTGGCACGGTATTCGTGCGCCTCTGTGCTTGTTTGGCCGCCCGCAGTTGGTTGTTAAGCGGGGACGAGGCCTTTCTCTTCTTCATGTTGGAACCGTCCTGCATCCCTTGCGCCTTGTCTGGTGTGCCACCAGCCTGTGCCCAACATCTCTGTACGGTCGGGCTGGTTTGCGTTTCGTTAGAAGCGGTGTGTAGCTCCACTCCGAGTCTATCATACACAGTTTGTAAGCTAGCCACCATTTTTTTAATGTCCTTGTGAACGTTGTGTCGTGGACCAACGAATTCCATGAGCTTCTTAATTAGGCAGCCCATCCTCATGTACTGCGGTGTCTCAAGGCGAAGTCCCATGCTGGGGATATCTCCTTCACTGGGACTCCTGTATGGGTGAATTGAAGGTGCCAACCCCATGTCCAACGCTATTGGATTCGGTGCTACAAACACGGGCCCTCCCGTCTTGGTCGCCTGTTCTATTTCCGTTTCCGCGATATTTTGCTCCCCCCCAGAATCCTTGGAGCATGCATCCGCCACCGAGGCTTCCACTCGATCGTAACGGATGGTGAGATCGGAACTCACCTGGGGTAATACTTGTTTTTCCATATCGCTCTGCATCTTTGTATAAGTGTGGTTTAGTTTTACAAGGGTACCTTCCCTTGGCTTTGGTCCGCCCCGAGTATTTTATTTCCCCGGTACCCTCCATTTCTGGCGAGCTTCCCCTATCCGCCACCTGGGAGGCGCCCGGTTGGGGTGTGCTCCCCTCCAGAGAAGGTGTCTCTGACCGGGTGTGTGTGTGTGTGTGTGTGTGTGTGTGTGTGTGTGGTTTTTTTTTTTTTTTTTTTTTTTTTTTTTTTGTGGGGTTGGGTAACGTGTGGAAAATCTTCGGAAGACGATGCGTCGGTGGGACAAACACCTCAGCAACAGTGGCGGATTCCTACCACCTAAAAACCACACACCCGCCGCTTTCACATCCTCCATGCGGAACTATCGTTAGACATTACTTCACATGGAGGTGACCAGCCATTTGGCTCATTGTTCTCCCTGTAGCGCCTCAATCTTGGATTGAGTTTGTCACCGCTATCAAATCACGGCATGTTGTTCTGCTCTTGCACGCTCTAGGCGCCTCAGCTCATTCAGTACGACTGTCGCCATATGGCTTACAGCATTCCATCCTTCCTCAGAGTCAAGCATTAGTTGCACTATGTTTTCTGGTGTTGGACGCTGCCCTAGGACAGCTGACAGTTCCCTTCGAATATCCTCAAATCGTGGGCATTGGAAAAAAATGTGCCCCACATCTTCTTGTATACCTCTGCAAGCAGGACAATCTGGAGTATCAGCGTGCTTGAACCTGCATAGGTATGCACCAAAACAGCCATGTCCACTTATCAGTTGCGTCAGGTAGTGGTTAACTTCGCCGTGTTGCCTATTTAGCCATTTTTCAATGGATGGTATGAGACGGTAAGTCCAGCGACCCTTTTCCGAACAATCCCATCGTCTTTGCCATTCTATCATTGTTGAGGCGCGTTCTAGTGCTCTGCTTCCTGGTTGTACACGATTGGGGTACCATTTCTTCCTCTCCCTCGCAAGGAGTTCAATTGGGATCATTCCCGCAATAACGAGTGCCGCGTCAGTAGATACTGTGCGGAAGGCACAAGTCACTCTGACTGCACTTAGGCGATACACCGATACCAATTTACGTCTATATGTTTCGAAGTCCATCGCATCACCCCATACAGGCGATCCATAGAGAATGATGGAGGTTACGACGTTTGCCAGCAGCATTCTACGACATTGTCTAGACCCTCCAGTGTTCGGCATGATACGGGAGAGAGCTGCAGACACACTGGCAGCTTTCCTGCTCACTATCTTTATGTGCTCCTTAAAGTTTAAACGCGCATCTATTTCCACACCCAGATATCGTAATGAATGCTGTGAGTGGGTTAAGATTCCACCTACATCAATTGTTACGGTTTCTTTCACCTTCCTACTGGTAACTAGAACTGCTTCGGTTTTATGATCAGCAAGTTCAAGCCCACATGTCATCAACCACCTTTTTATGATTATGATTGTCAACCTACTTATTTCTGTTATTTCATCTAAAGTTTTTGCAACCACTACGACTGCAACATCATCAGCAAAACCTACGATTTCCACATCATCAGGTACACGGAGCCTTAGGATACCATCGTACATGATATTCCACAGTAGCGGCCCCAATACAGATCCTTGGGGTACACCACCCGAAACATTGTATGTCTTCACACCGTCATCCGTGTCATACGTCAGCATTCTATCATTAAAATAGTCAGCGATGATACTTCTTAGGTACACTGGTACTTGTAACGTCTGCAGTGCATTTAGAATACAGCTCCATTTGGCCGAGTTGAATGCGTTCTTAACATCCAAGGTGACAACGGCACAGTACTTTTTTGAGCCTCCTTTCCATCTTTTCCCATCTGTGGCGTTCTTGGCTATTTGGACGACGTGTTGGATGGCGTCTATCGTCGATCGAGCCTTCCGAAACCCGTACTGCCTCTCAGCAAGATCTCCAGCGTTCTCCACAGCTTTCTCTAGTCGGCTGTATATGATTCTCTCCAGCACTTTGCCAGACGTATCCAGCATGCATAATGGTCTGTAGGAGGATGGTTCACCCGGCTGGTTCCTGTTTTTTTTCAACAGGACCAGACGCTGTCTCTTCCATCGTTTAGGGAATACTCCCTCTCTGAGACAGGAATTGTATAGTTCCTTAAATTCATCCGGTCTGGTTTGTATTGCAACCTTTAGTGCAATATTAGGGATATTGTCAGGCCCAGGAGCCTTTGAATTCCCAAAACGTTGACACGCCTTCGTGAGCTCTTCTGTTGATATCGGCGGTATTTCTTCCATGCCAGGTACTCGGATCACGTCAGGGATCACATCATCTTGCTGCGGAAATAGAGCAGTCACAATTCTACGTAGTATCGCTGGGCAGGTGGGCGGCGATTCATTTGCCTTTTTAAGCTTTTTCATAACGATTTTGTAGGGTCTCCCCCATGGATCACGATCCACTTCTTCGCATAGCTCTTTCCAGCATTGGCGTTTCCTTACTTTAATGGCCTGCTTAAATTTATTACGGGCATCCAGGTAATTTTGGTGCAGGCTAGGATAGGTCTCTGTACCCCAAGCACGTTGGTGTTTCCTCCTTGCATTAAGGCATTTCCGTCGCAATTGTGCAATCTGCTCAGTCCACCAGTATGCTGGTGGACGACGACTGTCTAGCCGCCTTTCTACCATAGATGCACTGCAGGCGTTGGTGATCATGTTCATAATCTGTCCCGCTTTTGCATTGGCACATCCCGAGAGGCCCGGTTTCTCCAATGATAGCATAAATAAGTCCTCTTCAAACGTATTTGCTTTCCAGCCTGCAGATTTCCTTATATGTTTTTTCTGATTACCTTCCCTAGCCAGTTTTATTTCGAAGAGTATGGCTTGGTGGTCACTATGCGTGTAGTGCTCACTGACTTCCCATTTGGTCAACACTCTCAACAAGCAGCTGCTACCGAATGTAAGGTCAATTACACAACAACACAACGTCTATGGAAGAAAATGCCTCGAGCAGTGCTGTTCCTCTTCTATTCGTTTCTTTACTGCCCCATTCAGTTGCCCAGGCATTGAAATCACCAGCAATGATAACAGGGCTACGCGTTCGCGCATCGGCGACCAGTTGGTCCAGGAAGTATTCAAACTCCTCAATTGTAGCGCTAGGTGGTGCATAGCAGCTATAGATTTGTAAGCCGTCAACATCTGCTCGTACGAATCCTGCGGTGGAATTACTGCTGTTCTCCTGCATGGTCCGTCTGCTACAGGTCCATATGGCAGCTTTACCAGTTTGATCAGTTGCCCAATTGCATCGCTCCATATTTTTGTGCTGTTCGCACAAAATGGCGACATCTACTCTTGTTTCATGCACTGTTTGGGCTAGTACTTCCTGTGCAACTTCACAGTGATTTAGGTTGAGCTGGACAAACTTCATTGTCGTCGTGCTCTTCTAAGTGCCAACATGTAGGCCGTGCACCGGCCACTCCCTGCTATATGATTATGGTTCGTCCTTCGCTGGCAAAGCATACAACTCGCTTCTTCCTTGCATTCTTTTACTTTGTGGCCATTTCTTCCGCATTTGTAGCAGAGGCCAGAACGATCAACATCACTTTTACATGACTTGGCCATATGTCCATACTGCCAGCATTTGAAGCACCTTAAAGGTAACGTTTTTTCACGTATACGACAGATCACCCATCCAATTCGCACTTTCCCTTCATTTTTCATCACTTTGGCTGTCGAGGTTGGTACAGTCACCACTGCTGTTTGGGTGCCTCTATAAGCAGCTCTCAGCGACTTGATACATTCTATCGGGAGGTCTTTCGCACCCTCAAACTTGGATGTGATCGCCTCATGTATCTCTTCCTTTGTTGTGGTCTCATCAATATCTTTAATTTCGACTACAACCTCGTCAATCTGCGTAAGTGTTTGGATTTGTGCATCACTACCAAGAGCGTGTTCTATTGCACTTTGAAATCCAAGTTCCTTGGGATGTACATCTTTCTCTAACTCTAGAAGAAGATCGCCTTTTTCGGTTCTACGAATCCGAGCTACCTTACCAGAGAGGTCATTAAGATTTGGGTCCCCTTTCAATTTTTTTAGCATATCCGCATACGACATTGCTCCAGTTTGGGTAATTTTAATAGCATCAGGACGATGCCGCGGAATTCTTTCACGTGGTTTCCTCTTTTTTTTCTCCACCACCTGCCAGCCAGGGTCCCTTACATTATCAGGCTTGTTGGGTTCATCTATGCCTGGGTTTGGATTTAGGCTCTTAGTTCCCAGTGCTGGGGTTTCGCCAGCTCTCTTCTGTTTCCCTTTCTTTTGTGCATGGTCATTGGGTGAGTCTTGTTTCGACCTCCTCCTTTTGCTATTGGTTGCGGTCGTTATTTCACTATCCAACAGAACAGTTTCCTCATTATTTCTCTGGTTAGATATGGTTGGGGAAGTTTGGGTCTCACAGCACACAGTTATTTGCTTAGCCAATTTCGCAATTGTCTGCGTTGTCCGACGCTCGTCTTTCCCTCCACCCTGTGCATGTTCGACATACAGATTTTTGATTGACGTGACCAGCTTCTTAATTTCATGGTGCACGTTATTCCTTCCTCTGATGTACTCGCAGAGGCGATCAATTTTCGCACCCATCCGAGTAAGAGGATCCGGCTCATAAACATCCGACAGTGAATCAGACGTTTCATCGTCTACAGTCCTTGGACGGAACGTCGCAGGCGATCGGGGAGGCCTACTGCTTTTTTGGAATGGCCTCGGTAAAGTGTTTTCCTCCGGCCCTGTAAGCTCAGAGAACGACAGGAACATCTTCTTTTGGATGTTTGGAGGCGATCTCTGGAACATATGGCTTTTCCTAAATGGATCTATGTTCCCGGCACCTGTCACATACACAGGTACTTCTCGTTTCGAAAGTATAAACTGGCTTACAGCTCCCGTTTCTTCTTCAGAAAGACTTCCAACACTTGTAGTTCTATGAACTTCAGTAGCCAAGTTTCCCACTACTGAAGCACTGCGGTCGATGGATAACGACGGCTGGGAGCCCGCTTGCTCACTCCCGGAAGCCGCCGGCACTAAGGTAATCACCCTTTGCGCCGTAAACGAGTTTTCATTTCTCTCACTCATTTTTGGTTTCTTATTCGGGGTAGCCTTCCCCTATCAGTTTCTGTCCACGGATGGTATTTTATTTCCCACCTACCCGCCGGCATGCCGGTTAGGGCATTCCCCTATCCGCAACCTGGGGACGCGCCCGATGGGAGATCCTGCCACTCCCCACGGGTGTGTGTGTGTGTGTGTGTGTGTGTGTGTGTGTGTGTGTGTGTTTTTTTTTTTTTTTTTTTTTTTTTTTTTTTTTTTTTTGTGGGGTTGGGTAACGTGTGGAAAATCTTCGGAAGACGATGCGTCGGTGGGACAAACACCTCAGCAACAGTGGCGGATTCCTACCACCTAAAAACCACACACCCGCCGCTTTCACATCCTCCATGCGGAACTATCGTTAGACATTACTTCACATGGAGGTGACCAGCCATTTGGCTCATTGTTCTCCCTGTAGCGCCTCAATCTTGGATTGAGTTTGTCACCGCTATCAAATCACGGCATGTTGTTCTGCTCTTGCACGCTCTAGGCGCCTCAGCTCATTCAGTACGACTGTCGCCATATGGCTTACAGCATTCCATCCTTCCTCAGAGTCAAGCATTAGTTGCACTATGTTTTCTGGTGTTGGACGCTGCCCTAGGACAGCTGACAGTTCCCTTCGAATATCCTCAAATCGTGGGCATTGGAAAAAAATGTGCTCCACATCTTCTTGTATACCTCTGCAAGCAGGACAATCTGGAGTATCAGCGTGCTTGAACCTGCATAGGTATGCACCAAAACAGCCATGTCCACTTATCAGTTGCGTCAGGTAGTGGTTAACTTCGCCGTGTTGCCTATTTAGCCATTTTTCAATGGATGGTATGAGACGGTAAGTCCAGCGACCCTTTTCCGAACAATCCCATCGTCTTTGCCATTCTATCATTGTTGAGGCGCGTTCTAGTGCTCTGCTTCCTGGTTGTACACGATTGGGGTACCATTTCTTCCTCTCCCTCGCAAGGAGTTCAATTGGGATCATTCCCGCAATAACGAGTGCCGCGTCAGTAGATACTGTGCGGAAGGCACAAGTCACTCTGAGTGCACTTAGGCGATACACCGATACCAATTTACGTCTATATGTTTCGAAGTCCATCGCATCACCCCATACAGGCGATCCATAGAGAATGATGGAGGTTACGACGTTTGCCAGCAGCATTCTACGACATTGTCTAGTCCCTCCAGTGTTCGGCATGATACGGGAGAGAGCTGCAGACACACTGGCAGCTTTCCTGCTCACTATCTTTATGTGCTCCTTAAAGTTTAAACGCGCATCTATTTCCACACCCAGATATCGTAATGAATGCTGTGAGTGGGTTAAGATTCCACCTACATCAATTGTTACGGTTTCTTTCACCTTCCTACTGGTAACTAGAACTGCTTCGGTTTTATGATCAGCAAGTTCAAGCCCACATGTCATCAACCACCTTTTTATGATTATGATTGTCAACCTACTTATTTCTGTTATTTCATCTATAGTTTTTGCAACCACTACGACTGCAACATCATCAGCAAAACCTACGATTTCCACATCATCAGGTACACGGAGCCTTAGGATACCATCGTACATGATATTCCACAGTAGCGGCCCCAATACAGATCCTTGGGGTACACCACCCGAAACATTGTATGTCTTCACACCGTCATCCGTGTCATACGTCAGCATTCTATCATTAAAATAGTCAGCGATGATACTTCTTAGGTACACTGGTACTTGTAACGTCTGCAGTGCATTTAGAATACAGCTCCATTTGGCCGAGTTGAATGCGTTCTTAACATCCAAGGTGACAACGGCACAGTACTTTTTTGAGCCTCCTTTCCATCTTTTCCCATCTGTGGCGTTCTTGGCTATTTGGACGACGTGTTGGATGGCGTCTATCGTCGATCGAGCCTTCCGAAACCCGTACTGCCTCTCAGCAAGATCTCCAGCGTTCTCCACAGCTTTCTCTAGTCGGCTGTATATGATTCTCTCCAGCACTTTGCCAGACGTATCCAGCATGCATAATGGTCTGTAGGAGGATGGTTCACCCGGCTGGTTCCTGTTTTTTTTCAACAGGACCAGACGCTGTCTCTTCCATCGTTTAGGGAATACTCCCTCTCTGAGACAGGAATTGTATAGTTCCTTAAATTCATCCGGTCTGGTTTGTATTGCAACCTTTAGTGCAATATTAGGGATATTGTCAGGCCCAGGAGCCTTTGAATTCCCAAAACGTTGACACGCCTTCGTGAGCTCTTCTGTTGATATCGGCGGTATTTCTTCCATGCCAGGTACTCGGATCACGTCAGGGATCACATCATCTTGCTGCGGAAATAGAGCAGTCACAATTCTACGTAGTATCGCTGGGCAGGTGGGCGGCGATTCATTTGCCTTTTTAAGCTTTTTCATAACGATTTTGTAGGGTCTCCCCCATGGATCACGATCCACTTCTTCGCATAGCTCTTTCCAGCATTGGCGTTTCCTTACTTTAATGGCCTGCTTAAATTTATTACGGGCATCCAGGTAATTTTGGTGCAGGCTAGGATAGGTCTCTGTACCCCAAGCACGTTGGTGTTTCCTCCTTGCATTAAGGCATTTCCGTCGCAATTGTGCAATCTGCTCAGTCCACCAGTATGCTGGTGGACGACGACTGTCTAGCCGCCTTTCTACCATAGATGCACTGCAGGCGTTGGTGATCATGTTCATAATCTGTCCCGCTTTTGCATTGGCACATCCCGAGAGGCCCGGTTTCTCCAATGATAGCATAAATAAGTCCTCTTCAAACGTATTTGCTTTCCAGCCTGCAGATTTCCTTATATGTTTTTTCTGATTACCTTCCCTAGCCAGTTTTATTTCGAAGAGTATGGCTTGGTGGTCACTATGCGTGTAGTGCTCACTGACTTCCCATTTGGTCAACACTCTCAACAAGCAGCTGCTACCGAATGTAAGGTCAATTACACAACAACACAACGTCTATGGAAGAAAATGCCTCGAGCAGTGCTGTTCCTCTTCTATTCGTTTCTTTACTGCCCCATTCAGTTGCCCAGGCATTGAAATCACCAGCAATGATAACAGGGCTACGCGTTCGCGCATCGGCGACCAGTTGGTCCAGGAAGTATTCAAACTCCTCAATTGTAGCGCTAGGTGGTGCATAGCAGCTATAGATTTGTAAGCCGTCAACATCTGCTCGTACGAATCCTGCGGTGGAATTACTGCTGTTCTCCTGCATGGTCCGTCTGCTACAGGTCCATATGGCAGCTTTACCAGTTTGATCAGTTGCCCAATTGCATCGCTCCATATTTTTGTGCTGTTCGCACAAAATGGCGACATCTACTCTTGTTTCATGCACTGTTTGGGCTAGTACTTCCTGTGCAACTTCACAGTGATTTAGGTTGAGCTGGACAAACTTCATTGTCGTCGTGCTCTTCTAAGTGCCAACATGTAGGCCGTGCACCGGCCACTCCCTGCTATATGATTATGGTTCGTCCTTCGCTGGCAAAGCATACAACTCGCTTCTTCCTTGCATTCTTTTACTTTGTGGCCATTTCTTCCGCATTTGTAGCAGAGGCCAGAACGATCAACATCACTTTTACATGACTTGGCCATATGTCCATACTGCCAGCATTTGAAGCACCTTAAAGGTAACGTTTTTTCACGTATACGACAGATCACCCATCCAATTCGCACTTTCCCTTCATTTTTCATCACTTTGGCTGTCGAGGTTGGTACAGTCACCACTGCTGTTTGGGTGCCTCTATAAGCAGCTCTCAGCGACTTGATACATTCTATCGGGAGGTCTTTCGCACCCTCAAACTTGGATGTGATCGCCTCATGTATCTCTTCCTTTGTTGTGGTCTCATCAATATCTTTAATTTCGACTACAACCTCGTCAATCTGCGTAAGTGTTTGGATTTGTGCATCACTACCAAGAGCGTGTTCTATTGCACTTTGAAATCCAAGTTCCTTGGGATGTACATCTTTCTCTAACTCTAGAAGAAGATCGCCTTTTTCGGTTCTACGAATCCGAGCTACCTTACCAGAGAGGTCATTAAGATTTGGGTCCCCTTTCAATTTTTTTAGCATATCCGCATACGACATTGCTCCAGTTTGGGTAATTTTAATAGCATCAGGACGATGCCGCGGAATTCTTTCACGTGGTTTCCTCTTTTTTTTCTCCACCACCTGCCAGCCAGGGTCCCTTACATTATCAGGCTTGTTGGGTTCATCTATGCCTGGGTTTGGATTTAGGCTCTTAGTTCCCAGTGCTGGGGTTTCGCCAGCTCTCTTCTGTTTCCCTTTCTTTTGTGCATGGTCATTGGGTGAGTCTTGTTTCGACCTCCTCCTTTTGCTATTGGTTGCGGTCGTTATTTCACTATCCAACAGAACAGTTTCCTCATTATTTCTCTGGTTAGATATGGTTGGGGAAGTTTGGGTCTCACAGCACACAGTTATTTGCTTAGCCAATTTCGCAATTGTCTGCGTTGTCCGACGCTCGTCTTTCCCTCCACCCTGTGCATGTTCGACATACAGATTTTTGATTGACGTGACCAGCTTCTTAATTTCATGGTGCACGTTATTCCTTCCTCTGATGTACTCGCAGAGGCGATCAATTTTCGCACCCATCCGAGTAAGAGGATCCGGCTCATAAACATCCGACAGTGAATCAGACGTTTCATCGTCTACAGTCCTTGGACGGAACGTCGCAGGCGATCGGGGAGGCCTACTGCTTTTTTGGAATGGCCTCGGTAAAGTGTTTTCCTCCGGCCCTGTAAGCTCAGAGAACGACAGGGACATCTTCTTTTGGATGTTTGGAGGCGATCTCTGGAACATATGGCTTTTCCTAAATGGATCTATGTTCCCGGCACCTGTCACATACACAGGTACTTCTCGTTTCGAAAGTATAAACTGGCTTACAGCTCCCGTTTCTTCTTCAGAAAGACTTCCAACACTTGTAGTTCTATGAACTTCAGTAGCCAAGTTTCCCACTACTGAAGCACTGCGGTCGATGGATAACGACGGCTGGGAGCCCGCTTGCTCACTCCCGGAAGCCGCCGGCACTAAGGTAATCACCCTTTGCGCCGTAAACGAGTTTTCATTTCTCTCACTCATTTTTGGTTTCTTATTCGGGGTAGCCTTCCCCTATCAGTTTCTGTCCACGGATGGTATTTTATTTCCCACCTACCCGCCGGCATGCCGGTTAGGGCATTCCCCTATCCGCAACCTGGGGACGCGCCCGATGGGAGATCCTGCCACTCCCCACGGGTGTGTGTGTGTGTGTGTGTGTGTGTGTGTGTGTGTGTGTTTTTTTTTTTTTTTTTTTTTTTTTTTGTGGGGTTGGGTAACGTGTGGAAAATCTTCGGAAGACGATGCGTCGGTGGGACAAACACCTCAGCAACAGTGGCGGATTCCTACCACCTAAAAACCACACACCCGCCGCTTTCACATCCTCCATGCGGAACTATCGTTAGACATTACTTCACATGGAGGTGACCAGCCATTTGGCTCATTGTTCTCCCTGTAGCGCCTCAATCTTGGATTGAGTTTGTCACCGCTATCAAATCACGGCATGTTGTTCTGCTCTTGCACGCTCTAGGCGCCTCAGCTCATTCAGTACGACTGTCGCCATATGGCTTACAGCATTCCATCCTTCCTCAGAGTCAAGCATTAGTTGCACTATGTTTTCTGGTGTTGGACGCTGCCCTAGGACAGCTGACAGTTCCCTTCGAATATCCTCAAATCGTGGGCATTGGAAAAAAATGTGCTCCACATCTTCTTGTATACCTCTGCAAGCAGGACAATCTGGAGTATCAGCGTGCTTGAACCTGCATAGGTATGCACACAACAGCCATGTCCACTTATCAGTTGCGTCAGGTAGTGGTTAACTTCGCCGTGTTGCCTATTTAGCGATTTTTCAATGGATGGTATGAGACGGTAAGTCCAGCGACCCTTTTCCGAACAATCCCATCGTCTTTGCCATTCTATCATTGTTGAGGCGCGTTCTAGTGCTCTGCTTCCTGGTTGTACACGATTGGGGTACCATTTCTTCCTCTCCCTCGCAAGGAGTTCAATTGGGATCATTCCCGCAATAACGAGTGCCGCGTCAGTAGATACTGTGCGGAAGGCACAAGTCACTCTGAGTGCACTTAGGCGATACACCGATACCAATTTACGTCTATATGTTTCGAAGTCCATCGCATCACCCCATACAGGCGATCCATAGAGAATGATGGAGGTTACGACGTTTGCCAGCAGCATTCTACGACATTGTCTAGTCCCTCCAGTGTTCGGCATGATACGGGAGAGAGCTGCAGACACACTGGCAGCTTTCCTGCTCACTATCTTTATGTGCTCCTTAAAGTTTAAACGCGCATCTATTTCCACACCCATATATCGTAATGAATGCTGTGAGTGGGTTAAGATTCCACCTACATCAATTGTTACGGTTTCTTTCACCTTCCTACTGGTAACTAGAACTGCTTCGGTTTTATGATCAGCAAGTTCAAGCCCACATGTCATCAACCACCTTTTTATGATTATGATTGTCAACCTACTTATTTCTGTTATTTCATCTATAGTTTTTGCAACCACTACGACTGCAACATCATCAGCAAAACCTACGATTTCCACATCATCAGGTACACGGAGCCTTAGGATACCATCGTACATGATATTCCACAGTATCGGCCCCAATACAGATCCTTGGGGTACACCACCCGAAACATTGTATGTCTTCACACCGTCATCCGTGTCATACGTCAGCATTCTATCATTAAAATAGTCAGCGATGATACTTCTTAGGTACACTGGTACTTGTAACGTCTGCAGTGCATTTAGAATACAGCTCCATTTGGCCGAGTTGAATGCGTTCTTAACATCCAAGGTGACAACGGCACAGTACTTTTTTGAGCCTCCTTTCCATCTTTTCCCATCTGTGGCGTTTTTGGCTATTTGGACGACGTGTTGGATGGCGTCTATCGTCGATCGAGCCTTCCGAAACCCGTACTGCCTCTCAGCAAGATCTCCAGCGTTCTCCACAGCTTTCTCTAGTCGGCTGTATATGATTCTCTCCAGCACTTTGCCAGACGTATCCCGCATGCATAATGGTCTGTAGGAGGATGGTTCACCCGGCTGGTTCCTGTTTTTTTTCAACAGGACCAGACGCTGTCTCTTCCATCGTTTAGGGAATACTCCCTCTCTGAGACAGGAATTGTATAGTTCCTTAAATTCATCCGGTCTGGTTTGTATTGCAACCTTTAGTGCAATATTAGGGATATTGTCAGACCCAGGAGCCTTTGAATTCCCAAAACGTTGACACTCCTTCGTGAGCTCTTCTGTTGATATCGGCGGTATTTCTTCCATGCCAGGTACTCGGATCACGTCAGGGATCACATCATCTTGCTGCGGAAATAGAGCAGTCACAATTCTACGTAGTATCGCTGGGCAGGTGGGCGGCGATTCATTTGCCTTTTTAAGCTTTTTCATAACGATTTTGTAGGGTCTCCCCCATGGATCACGATCCACTTCTTCGCATAGCTCTTTCCAGCATTGGCGTTTCCTTACTTTAATGGCCTGCTTAAATTTATTACGGGCATCCAGGTAATTTTGGTGCAGGCTAGGATAGGTCTCTGTACCCCAAGCACGTTGGTGTTTCCTCCTTGCATTAAGGCATTTCCGTCGCAATTGTGCAATCTGCTCAGTCCACCAGTATGCTGGTGGACGACGACTGTCTAGCCGCCTTTCTACCATAGATGCACTGCAGGCGTTGGTGATCATGTTCATAATCTGTCCCGCTTTTGCATTGGCACATCCCGAGAGGCCCGGTTTCTCCAATGATAGCATAAATAAGTCCTCTTCAAACGTATTTGCTTTCCAGCCTGCAGATTTCCTTATATGTTTTTTCTGATTACCTTCCCTAGCCAGTTTTATTTCGAAGAGTATGGATTGGTGGTCACTATGCGTGTAGTGCTCACTGACTTCCCATTTGGTCAACACTCTCAACAAGCAGCTGCTACCGAATGTAAGGTCAATTACGGAGGAGGAGCCACCTTTGCGAAACGTCGGTGTATCACCAGTGTTGAACAACACAACGTCTATGGAAGAAAATGCCTCGAGCAGTGCTGTTCCTCTTCTATTCGTTTCTTTACTGCCCCATTCAGTTGCCCAGGCATTGAAATCACCAGCAATGATAACAGGGCTACGCGTTCGCGCATCGGCGACCAGTTGGTCCAGGAAGTATTCAAACTCCTCAATTGTAGCGCTAGGTGGTGCATAGCAGCTATAGATTTGTAAGCCGTCAACATCTGCTCGTACGAATCCTGCGGTGGAATTACTGCTGTTCTCCTGCATGGTCCGTCTGCTACAGGTCCATATGGCAGCTTTACCAGTTTGATCAGTTGCCCAATTGCATCGCTCCATATTTTTGTGCTGTTCGCACAAAATGGCGACATCTACTCTTGTTTCATGCACTGTTTGGGCTAGTACTTCCTGTGCAACTTCACAGTGATTTAGGTTGAGCTGGACAAACTTCATTGTCGTCGTGCTCTTCTAAGTGCCAACATGTAGGCCGTGCACCGGCCACTCCCTGCTATATGATTATGGTTCGTCCTTCGCTGGCAAAGCATACAACTCGCTTCTTCCTTGCATTCTTTTACTTTGTGGCCATTTCTTCCGCATTTGTAGCAGAGGCCAGAACGATCAACATCACTTTTACATGACTTGGCCATATGTCCATACTGCCAGCATTTGAAGCACCTTAAAGGTAACGTTTTTTCACGTATACGACAGATCACCCATCCAATTCGCACTTTCCCTTCATTTTTCATCACTTTGGCTGTCGAGGTTGGTACAGTCACCACTGCTGTTTGGGTGCCTCTATAAGCAGCTCTCAGCGACTTGATACATTCTATCGGGAGGTCTTTCGCACCCTCAAACTTGGATGTGATCGCCTCATGTATCTCTTCCTTTGTTGTGGTCTCATCAATATCTTTAATTTCGACTACAACCTCGTCAATCTGCGTAAGTGTTTGGATTTGTGCATCACTACCAAGAGCGTGTTCTATTGCACTTTGAAATCCAAGTTCCTTGGGATGTACATCTTTCTCTAACTCTAGTAGAAGATCGCCTTTTTCGGTTCTACGAATCCGAGCTACCTTACCAGAGAGGTCATTAAGATTTGGGTCCCCTTTCAATTTTTTTAGCATATCCGCATACGACATTGCTCCAGTTTGGGTAATTTTAATAGCATCAGGACGATGCCGCGGAATTCTTTCACGTGGTTTCCTCTTTTTTTTCTCCACCACCTGCCAGCCAGGGTCCCTTACATTATCAGGCTTGTTGGGTTCATCTATGCCTGGGTTTGGATTTAGGCTCTTAGTTCCCAGTGCTGGGGTTTCGCCAGCTCTCTTCTGTTTCCCTTTCTTTTGTGCATGGTCATTGGGTGAGTCTTGTTTCGACCTCCTCCTTTTGGTATTGGTTGCGGTCGTTATTTCACTATCCAACAGAATAGTTTCCTCATTATTTCTCTTGTTAGATATGGTTGGGGAAGTTTGGGTCTCACAGCACACAGTTATTTGCTTAGCCAATTTCGCAATTGTCTGCGTTGTCCGACGCTCGTCTTTCCCTCCACCCTGTGCATGTTCGACATACAGATTTTTGATTGACGTGACCAGCTTCTTAATTTCATGGTGCACGTTATTCCTTCCTCTGATGTACTCGCAGAGGCGATCAATTTTCGCACCCATCCGAGTAAGAGGATCCGGCTCATAAACATCCGACAGTGAATCAGACGTTTCATCGTCTACAGTCCTTGGACGGAACGTCGCAGGCGATCGGGGAGGCCTACTGCTTTTTTGAAATGGCCTCGGTAAAGTGTTTTCCTCCGGCCCTGTAAGCTCAGAGAACGACAGGGACATCTTCCTTTGGATGTTTGGAGGCGATCTCTGGAACATATGGCTTTTCCTAAATGGATCTATGTTCCCGGCACCTGTCACATACACAGGTACTTCTCGTTTCGAAAGTATAAACTGGCTTACAGCTCCCGTTTCTTCTTCAGAAAGACTTCGAACACTTGTAGTTCTATGAACTTCAGTAGCCAAGTTTCCCACTACTGAAGCACTGCGGTCGATGGATAACGACGGCTGGGAGCCCGCTTGCTCACTCCCGGAAGCCGCCGGCACTAAGGTAATCACCCTTTGCGCCGTAAACGAGTTTTCATTTCTCTCACTCATTTTTGGTTTCTTATTCGGGGTAGCCTTCCCCTATCAGTTTCTGTCCACGGATGGTATTTTATTTCCCACCTACCCGCCGGCATGCCGGTTAGGGCCTTCCCCTATCCGCAACCTGGGGACGCGCCCGATGGGAGATCCTGCCACTCCCCACGGGTGTGTGTGTGTGTGTGTGTGTGTGTGTGTGTGTGTGTGTGTGTGTGTGTGTGTGTGTGTGTGTGTTGTTTTTTTTTTTTTTTTTTTTTTTTTTTTTTGTGGGGTTGGGTAACGTGTGGAAAATCTTCGGAAGACGATGCGTCGGTGGGACAAACACCTCAGCAACAGTGGCGGATTCCTACCACCTAAAAACCACACACCCGCCGCTTTCACATCCTCCATGCGGAACTATCGTTAGACATTACTTCACATGGAGGTGACCAGCCATTTGGCTCATTGTTCTCCCTGTAGCGCCTCAATCTTGGATTGAGTTTGTCACCGCTATCAAATCACGGCATGTTGTTCTGCTCTTGCACGCTCTAGGCGCCTCAGCTCATTCAGTACGACTGTCGCCATATGGCTTACAGCATTCCATCCTTCCTCAGAGTCAAGCATTAGTTGCACTATGTTTTCTGGTGTTGGACGCTGCCCTAGGACAGCTGACAGTTCCCTTCGAATATCCTCAAATCGTGGGCATTGGAAAAAAATGTGCTCCACATCTTCTTGTATACCTCTGCAAGCAGGACAATCTGGAGTATCAGCGTGCTTGAACCTGCATAGGTATGCACCAAAACAGCCATGTCCACTTATCAGTTGCGTCAGGTAGTGGTTAACTTCGCCGTGTTGCCTATTTAGCCATTTTTCAATGGATGGTATGAGACGGTAAGTCCAGCGACCCTTTTCCGAACAATCCCATCGTCTTTGCCATTCTATCATTGTTGAGGCGCGTTCTAGTGCTCTGCTTCCTGGTTGTACACGATTGGGGTACCATTTCTTCCTCTCCCTCGCAAGGAGTTCAATTGGGATCATTCCCGCAATAACGAGTGCCGCGTCAGTAGATACTGTGCGGAAGGCACAAGTCACTCTGAGTGCACTTAGGCGATACACCGATACCAATTTACGTCTATATGTTTCGAAGTCCATCGCATCACCCCATACAGGCGATCCATAGAGAATGATGGAGGTTACGACGTTTGCCAGCAGCATTCTACGACATTGTCTAGACCCTCCAGTGTTCGGCATGATACGGGAGAGAGCTGCAGACACACTGGCAGCTTTCCTGCTCACTATCTTTATGTGCTCCTTAAAGTTTAAACGCGCATCTATTTCCACACCCAGATATCGTAATGAATGCTGTGAGTGGGTTAAGATTCCACCTACATCAATTGTTACGGTTTCTTTCACCTTCCTACTGGTAACTAGAACTGCTTCGGTTTTATGATCAGCAAGTTCAAGCCCACATGTCATCAACCACCTTTTTATGATTATGATTATCAACCTACTTATTTCTGTTATTTCATCTATAGTTTTTGCAACCACTACGACTGCAACATCATCAGCAAAACCTACGATTTCCACATCATCAGGTACACGGAGCCTTAGGATACCATCGTACATGATATTCCACAGTAGCGGCCCCAATACAGATCCTTGGGGTACACCACCCGAAACATTGTATGTCTTCACACCGTCATCCGTGTCATACGTCAGCATTCTATCATTAAAATAGTCAGCGATGATACTTCTTAGGTACACTGGTACTTGTAACGTCTGCAGTGCATTTAGAATACAGCTCCATTTGGCCGAGTTGAATGCGTTCTTAACATCCAAGGTGACAACGGCACAGTACTTTTTTGAGCCTCCTTTCCATCTTTTCCCATCTGTGGCGTTCTTGGCTATTTGGACGACGTGTTGGATGGCGTCTATCGTCGATCGAGCCTTCCGAAACCCGTACTGCCTCTCAGCAAGATCTCCAGCGTTCTCCACAGCTTTCTCTAGTCGGCTGTATATGATTCTCTCCAGCACTTTGCCAGACGTATCCAGCATGCATAATGGTCTGTAGGAGGATGGTTCACCCGGCTGGTTCCTGTTTTTTTTCAACAGGACCAGACGGTGTCTCTTCCATCGTTTAGGGAATACTCCCTCTCTGAGACAGGAATTGTATAGTTCCTTAAATTCATCCGGTCTGGTTTGTATTGCAACCTTTAGTGCAATATTAGGGATATTGTCAGACCCAGGAGCCTTTGAATTCCCAAAACGTTGACACGCCTTCGTGAGCTCTTCTGTTGATATCGGCGGTATTTCTTCCATGCCAGGTACTCGGATCACGTCAGGGATCACATCATCTTGCTGCGGAAATAGAGCAGTCACAATTCTACGTAGTATCGCTGGGCAGGTGGGCGGCGATTCATTTGCCTTTTTAAGCTTTTTCATAACGATTTTGTAGGGTCTCCCCCATGGATCACGATCCACTTCTTCGCATAGCTCTTTCCAGCATTGGCGTTTCCTTACTTTAATGGCCTGCTTAAATTTATTACGGGCATCCAGGTAATTTTGGTGCAGGCTAGGATAGGTCTCTGTACCCCAAGCACGTTGGTGTTTCCTCCTTGCATTAAGGCATTTCCGTCGCAATTGTGCAATCTGCTCAGTCCACCAGTATGCTGGTGGACGACGACTGTCTAGCCGCCTTTCTACCATAGATGCACTGCAGGCGTTGGTGATCATGTTCATAATCTGTCCCGCTTTTGCATTGGCACATCCCGAGAGGCCCGGTTTCTCCAATGATAGCATAAATAAGTCCTCTTCAAACGTATTTGCTTTCCAGCCTGCAGATTTCCTTATATGTTTTTTCTGATTACCTTCCCTAGCCAGTTTTATTTCGAAGAGTATGGCTTGGTGGTCACTATGCGTGTAGTGCTCACTGACTTCCCATTTGGTCAACACTCTCAACAAGCAGCTGCTACCGAATGTAAGGTCAATTACGGAGGAGGAGCCACCTTTGCGAAACGTCGGTGTATCACCAGTGTTGAACAACACAACGTCTATGGAAGAAAATGCCTCGAGCAGTGCTGTTCCTCTTCTATTCGTTTCTTTACTGCCCCATTCAGTTGCCCAGGCATTGAAATCACCAGCAATGATAACAGGGCTACGCGTTCGCGCATCGGCGACCAGTTGGTCCAGGAAGTATTCAAACTCCTCAATTGTAGCGCTAGGTGGTGCATAGCAGCTATAGATTTGTAAGCCGTCAACATCTGCTCGTACGAATCCTGCGGTGGAATTACTGCTGTTCTCCTGCATGGTCCGTCTGCTACAGGTTCATATGGCAGCTTTACCAGTTTGATCAGTTGCCCAATTGCATCGCTCCATATTTTTGTGCTGTTCGCACAAAATGGCGACATCTACTCTTGTTTCATGCACTGTTTGGGCTAGTACTTCCTGTGCAACTTCACAGTGATTTAGGTTGAGCTGGACAAACTTCATTGTCGTCGTGCTCTTCTAAGTGCCAACATGTAGGCCGTGCACCGGCCACTCCCTGCTATATGATTATGGTTCGTCCTTCGCTGGCAAAGCATACAACTCGCTTCTTCCTTGCATTCTTTTACTTTGTGGCCATTTCTTCCGCATTTGTAGCAGAGGCCAGAACGATCAACATCACTTTTACATGACTTGGCCATATGTCCATACTGCCAGCATTTGAAGCACCCATCCAATTCGCACTTTCCCTTCATTTTTCATCGCTTTGGCTGTCGAGGTTGGTACAGTCACCACTGCTGTTTGGGTGCCTCTATAAGCAGCTCTCAGCGACTTGATACATTCTATCGGGAGGTCTTTCGCACCCTCAAACTTGGATGTGATCGCCTCATGTATCTCTTCCTTTGTTGTGGTCTCATCAATATCTTTAATTTCGACTACAACCTCGTCAATCTGCGTAAGTGTTTGGATTTGTGCATCACTACCAAGAGCGTGTTCTATTGCACTTTGAAATCCAAGTTCCTTGGGATGTACATCTTTCTCTAACTCTAGTAGAAGATCGCCTTTTTCGGTTCTACGAATCCGAGCTACCTTACCAGAGAGGTCATTAAGATTTGGGTCCCCTTTCAATTTTTTTAGCATATCCGCATACGACATTGCTCCAGTTTGGGTAATTTTAATAGCATCAGGACGATGCCGCGGAATTCTTTCACGTGGTTTCCTCTTTTTTTTCTCCACCACCTGCCAGCCAGGGTCCCTTACATTATCAGGCTTGTTGGGTTCATCTATGCCTGGGTTTGGATTTAGGCTCTTAGTTCCCAGTGCTGGGGTTTCGCCAGCTCTCTTCTGTTTCCCTTTCTTTTGTGCATGGTCATTGGGTGAGTCTTGTTTCGACCTCCTCCTTTTGCTATTGGTTGCGGTCGTTATTTCACTATCCAACAGAACAGTTTCCTCATTATTTCTCTGGTTAGATATGGTTGGGGAAGTTTGGGTCTCACAGCACACAGTTATTTGCTTAGCCAATTTCGCAATTGTCTGCGTTGTCCGACGCTCGTCTTTCCCTCCACCCTGTGCATGTTCGACATACAGATTTTTGATTGACGTGACCAGCTTCTTAATTTCATGGTGCACGTTATTCCTTCCTCTGATGTACTCGCAGAGGCGATCAATTTTCGCACCCATCCGAGTAAGAGGATCCGGCTCATAAACATCCGACAGTGAATCAGACGTTTCATCATCTACAGTCCTTGGACGGAACGTCGCAGGCGATCGGGGAGGCCTACTGCTTTTTTGGAATGGCCTCGGTAAAGTGTTTTCCTCCGGCCCTGTAAGCTCAGAGAACGACAGGGACATCTTCTTTTGGATGTTTGGAGGCGATCTCTGGAACATATGGCTTTTCCTAAATGGATCTATGTTCCCGGCACCTGTCACATACACAGGTACTTCTCGTTTCGAAAGTATAAACTGGCTTACAGCTCCCGTTTCTTCTTCAGAAAGACTTCGAACACTTGTAGTTCTATGAACTTCAGTAGCCAAGTTTCCCACTACTGAAGCACTGCGGTCGATGGATAACGACGGCTGGGAGCCCGCTTGCTCACTCCCGGAAGCCGCCGGCACTAAGGTAATCACCCTTTGCGCCGTAAACGAGTTTTCATTTCTCTCACTCATTTTTGGTTTCTTATTCGGGGTAGCCTTCCCCTATCAGTTTCTGTCCACGGATGGTATTTTATTTCCCACCTACCCGCCGGCATGCCGGTTAGGGCCTTCCCCTATCCGCAACCTGGGGACGCGCCCGATGGGAGATCCTGCCACTCCCCACGGGTGTGTGTGTGTGTGTGTGTGTGTGTGTGTGTGTGTGTGTGTGTGTGTGTTGTTTTTTTTTTTTTTTTTTTTTTTTTTTTTTGTGGGGTTGGGTAACGTGTGGAAAATCTTCGGAAGACGATGCGTCGGTGGGACAAACACCTCAGCAACAGTGGCGGATTCCTACCACCTAAAAACCACACACCCGCCGCTTTCACATCCTCCATGCGGAACTATCGTTAGACATTACTTCACATGGAGGTGACCAGCCATTTGGCTCATTGTTCTCCCTGTAGCGCCTCAATCTTGGATTGAGTTTGTCACCGCTATCAAATCACGGCATGTTGTTCTGCTCTTGCACGCTCTAGGCGCCTCAGCTCATTCAGTACGACTGTCGCCATATGGCTTACAGCATTCCATCCTTCCTCAGAGTCAAGCATTAGTTGCACTATGTTTTCTGGTGTTGGACGCTGCCCTAGGACAGCTGACAGTTCCCTTCGAATATCCTCAAATCGTGGGCATTGGAAAAAAATGTGCTCCACATCTTCTTGTATACCTCTGCAAGCAGGACAATCTGGAGTATCAGCGTGCTTGAACCTGCATAGGTATGCACCAAAACAGCCATGTCCACTTATCAGTTGCGTCAGGTAGTGGTTAACTTCGCCGTGTTGCCTATTTAGCCATTTTTCAATGGATGGTATGAGACGGTAAGTCCAGCGACCCTTTTCCGAACAATCCCATCGTCTTTGCCATTCTATCATTGTTGAGGCGCGTTCTAGTGCTCTGCTTCCTGGTTGTACACGATTGGGGTACCATTTCTTCCTCTCCCTCGCAAGGAGTTCAATTGGGATCATTCCCGCAATAACGAGTGCCGCGTCAGTAGATACTGTGCGGAAGGCACAAGTCACTCTGAGTGCACTTAGGCGATACACCGATACCAATTTACGTCTATATGTTTCGAAGTCCATCGCATCACCCCATACAGGCGATCCATAGAGAATGATGGAGGTTACGACGTTTGCCAGCAGCATTCTACGACATTGTCTAGACCCTCCAGTGTTCGGCATGATACGGGAGAGAGCTGCAGACACACTGGCAGCTTTCCTGCTCACTATCTTTATGTGCTCCTTAAAGTTTAAACGCGCATCTATTTCCACACCCAGATATCGTAATGAATGCTGTGAGTGGGTTAAGATTCCACCTACATCAATTGTTACGGTTTCTTTCACCTTCCTACTGGTAACTAGAACTGCTTCGGTTTTATGATCAGCAAGTTCAAGCCCACATGTCATCAACCACCTTTTTATGATTATGATTGTCAACCTACTTATTTCTGTTATTTCATCTATAGTTTTTGCAACCACTACGACTGCAACATCATCAGCAAAACCTACGATTTCCACATCATCAGGTACACGGAGCCTTAGGATACCATCGTACATGATATTCCACAGTAGCGGCCCCAATACAGATCCTTGGGGTACACCACCCGAAACATTGTATGTCTTCACACCGTCATCCGTGTCATACGTCAGCATTCTATCATTAAAATAGTCAGCGATGATACTTCTTAGGTACACTGGTACTTGTAACGTCTGCAGTGCATTTAGAATACACCTCCATTTGGCCGAGTTGAATGCGTTCTTAACATCCAAGGTGACAACGGCACAGTACTTTTTTGAGCCTCCTTTCCATCTTTTCCCATCTGTGGCGTTCTTGGCTATTTGGACGACGTGTTGGATGGCGTCTATCGTCGATCGAGCCTTCCGAAACCCGTACTGCCTCTCAGCAAGATCTCCAGCGTTCTCCACAGCTTTCTCTAGTCGGCTGTATATGATTCTCTCCAGCACTTTGCCAGACGTATCCAGCATGCATAATGGTCTGTAGGAGGATGGTTCACCCGGCTGGTTCCTGTTTTTTTTCAACAGGACCAGACGCTGTCTCTTCCATCGTTTAGGGAATACTCCCTCTCTGAGACAGGAATTGTATAGTTCCTTAAATTCATCCGGTCTGGTTTGTATTGCAACCTTTAGTGCAATATTAGGGATATTGTCAGGCCCAGGAGCCTTTGAATTCCCAAAACGTTGACACGCCTTCGTGAGCTCTTCTGTTGATATCGGCGGTATTTCTTCCATGCCAGGTACTCGGATCACGTCAGGGATCACATCATCTTGCTGCGGAAATAGAGCAGTCACAATTCTACGTAGTATCGCTGGGCAGGTGGGCGGCGATTCATTTGCCTTTTTAAGCTTTTTCATAACGATTTTGTAGGGTCTCCCCCATGGATCACGATCCAGTTCTTCGCATAGCTCTTTCCAGCATTGGCGTTTCCTTACTTTAATGGCCTGCTTAAATTTATTACGGGCATCCAGGTAATTTTGGTGCAGGCTAGGATAGGTCTCTGTACCCCAAGCACGTTGGTGTTTCCTCCTTGCATTAAGGCATTTCCGTCGCAATTGTGCAATCTGCTCAGTCCACCAGTATGCTGGTGGACGACGACTGTCTAGCCGCCTTTCTACCATAGATGCACTGCAGGCGTTGGTGATCATGTTCATAATCTGTCCCGCTTTTGCATTGGCACATCCCGAGAGGCCCGGTTTCTCCAATGATAGCATAAATAAGTCCTCTTCAAACGTATTTGCTTTCCAGCCTGCAGATTTCCTTATATGTTTTTTCTGATTACCTTCCCTAGCCAGTTTTATTTCGAAGAGTATGGCTTGGTGGTCACTATGCGTGTAGTGCTCACTGACTTCCCATTTGGTCAACACTCTCAACAAGCAGCTGCTACCGAATGTAAGGTCAATTACGGAGGAGGAGCCACCTTTGCGAAACGTCGGTGTATCACCAGTGTTGAACAACACAACGTCTATGGAAGAAAATGCCTCGAGCAGTGCTGTTCCTCTTCTATTCGTTTCTTTACTGCCCCATTCAGTTGCCCAGGCATTGAAATCACCAGCAATGATAACAGGGCTACGCGTTCGCACATCGGCGACCAGTTGGTCCAGGAAGTATTCAAACTCCTCAATTGTAGCGCTAGGTGGTGCATAGCAGCTATAGATTTGTAAGCCGTCAACATCTGCTCGTACGAATCCTGCGGTGGAATTACTGCTGTTCTCCTGCATGGTCCGTCTGCTACAGGTCCATATGGCAGCTTTACCAGTTTGATCAGTTGCCCAATTGCATCGCTCCATATTTTTGTGCTGTTCGCACAAAATGGCGACATCTACTCTTGTTTCATGCACTGTTTGGGCTAGTACTTCCTGTGCAACTTCATTGTCGTCGTACTCTTCTAAGTGCCAACATGTAGGCCGTGCACCGGCCACTCCCTGCTATATGATTATGGTTCGTCCTTCGCTGGCAAAGCATACAACTCGCTTCTTCCTTGCATTCTTTTACTTTGTGGCCATTTCTTCCGCATTTGTAGCAGAGGCCAGAACGATCAACATCACTTTTACATGACTTGGCCATATGTCCATACTGCCAGCATTTGAAGCACCTTAAAGGTAACGTTTTTTCACGTATACGACAGATCACCCATCCAATTCGCACTTTCCCTTCATTTTTCATCACTTTGGCTGTCGAGGTTGGTACAGTCACCACTGCTGTTTGGGTGCCTCTATAAGCAGCTCTCAGCGACTTGATACATTCTATCGGGAGGTCTTTCGCACCCTCAAACTTGGATGTGATCGCCTCATGTATCTCTTCCTTTGTTGTGGTCTCATCAATATCTTTAATTTCGACTACAACCTCGTCAATCTGCGTAAGTGTTTGGATTTGTGCATCACTACCAAGAGCGTGTTCTATTGCACTTTGAAATTCAAGTTCCTTGGGATGTACATCTTTCTCTTACTCTAGAAGAAGATCGCCTTTTTCGGTTCTACGAATCCGAGCTACCTTACCAGAGAGGTCATTAAGATTTGGGTCCCCTTTCAATTTTTTTAGCATATCCGCATACGACATTGCTCCAGTTTGGGTAATTTTAATAGCATCAGGACGATGCCGCGGAATTCTTTCACGTGGTTTCCTCTTTTTTTTCTCCACCACCTGCCAGCCAGGGTCCCTTACATTATCAGGCTTGTTGGGTTCATCTATGCCTGGGTTTGGATTTAGGCTCTTAGTTCCCAGTACTGGGGTTTCGCCAGCTCTCTTCTGTTTCCCTTTCTTTTGTGCATGGTCATTGGGTGAGTCTTGTTTCGACCTCCTCCTTTTGCTATTGGTTGCGGTCGTTATTTCACTATCCAACAGAACAGTTTCCTCATTATTTCTCTGGTTAGATATGGTTGGGGAAGTTTGGGTCTCACAGCACACAGTTATTTGCTTAGCCAATTTCGCAATTGTCTGCGTTGTCCGACGCTCGTCTTTCCCTCCACCCTGTGCATGTTCGACATACAGATTTTTGATTGACGTGACCAGCTTCTTAATTTCATGGTGCACGTTATTCCTTCCTCTGATGTACTCGCAGAGGCGATCAATTTTCGCACCCATCCGAGTAAGAGGATCCGGCTCATAAACATCCGACAGTGAATCAGACGTTTCATCGTCTACAGTCCTTGGACGGAACGTCGCAGGCGATCGGGGAGGCCTACTGCTTTTTTGGAATGGCCTCGGTAAAGTGTTTTCCTCCGGCCCTGTAAGCTCAGAGAACGACAGGGACATCTTCTTTTGGATGTTTGGAGGCGATCTCTGGAACATATGGCTTTTCCTAAATGGATCTATGTTCCCGGCACCTGTCACATACACAGGTACTTCTCGTTTCGAAAGTATAAACTGGCTTACAGCTCCCGTTTCTTCTTCAGAAAGACTTCCAACACTTGTAGTTCTATGAACTTCAGTAGCCAAGTTTCCCACTACTGAAGCACTGCGGTCGATGGATAACGACGGCTGGGAGCCCGCTTGCTCACTCCCGGAAGCCGCCGGCACTAAGGTAATCACCCTTTGCGCCGTAAACGAGTTTTCATTTCTCTCACTCATTTTTGGTTTCTTATTCGGGGTAGCCTTCCCCTATCAGTTTCTGTCCACGGATGGTATTTTATTTCCCACCTACCCGCCGGCATGCCGGTTAGGGCCTTCCCCTATCCGCAACCTGGGGACGCGCCCGATGGGAGATCCTGCCACTCCCCACGGGTGTGTGTGTGTGTGTGTGTGTGTGTGTGTGTGTGTGTGTGTGTGTGTGTGTGTGTGTGTGTGTGTGTGTGTGTGTGTGTGTGTGTGTGTGTGTGTGTGTGTGTGTGTGTGTGTGTGTGTGTGTGTGTGTGTGTGTGTGTGTGTGTGTGTGTGTGTGTGTGTGTGTGTGTGTGTGTGTGTGTGTGTGTGTGTGTGTGTGTATAATTAAATTTAAAAAGAATAGTTCAGGTAACTGCAGCAACGCTTAGTATTTTACTCCAACAGACATTAGAATCACAATCACCCTATCTACCACCAGAAACACAATCGCCTACCACTTCAATGGAACAAGACATCCGGACGTCAAAAAATCCAGCCGCTTTAGTCGTGCGCGAAATCTCTACCGAACTTCTCTTGCTAGAAATAGTCAAGAAAGTTTGAAGAAATAGAAAGAAGTTATGAAAAAGCTTGGCAGAATATACGTATTAAAAAAAGAAATGTATGGGTTTTTCAAAGAGATATATGTACATATGTATATGAATAAACTGTGATAATTAAAACAAATCTTTTTTATAAATTAAACATTTATATTTTATATCTATAGTGCTTATATTTTTGAAGATAGTTCAACAAAAATCTTCGTTTGGATCGAAATAGGTTCAAGAGAAAGATAAAGATTAATTAAAATACATAATTACAATAAAATATTATCAATGATATTTTGGCGAATTTGACGAACTGCTCCAAGGTAAAGATTGTTTCCGCATGTCTTTGTACATTTCACCTAACAATTTCATCCTCAGAAGCATCGTACTCATCCTCATACCCAGTTTAAATAAAAAATCATGACAAACATGCAATTTCCTTTCCTCTAGTATACACCTAAATCGATTTTCTAATATACCAATTGGCCTTTGCCCTTTCGACTTGGCAACATAGGTTATCCTTGGTCTTAGTGTATATTTATTTTCGAACATAGCATGAAGTTAGCTTGCTCCCCAAACATAGCTATCATGAACCGATCCTGGATAACGTGCATTTATGTGAGTTTAATGCTCCTTTACGATTGACATATGCCATTTAAACCTCCTTATTAGCCCTATTATTCCCGGAATACATTTCTTAGCGAATTCTCCTGCAATTCGATTTTTTTCAACCTCTCTTTGTGGGGATTTTTTATATTTGTCCATTATACTATTGAGAAGGTCAGTAACTATTTCGAATGATTTGCTGTTATCCGCCTGTGACCTATGACTAAATCTGCGCATTTGATTTTAATGTGAATCGGTTGCACAAAAGTTGAATGCCACTAAACACTTAATATCAAACGGAATATCTGGATCATCCGTTGTATCTACATTGGGCCCTTATTCTTCTGTGCACATGACAGGTTCTAACTCCTCGATTAATGTTATGGTCAAAACGGGAGGAAATCGAAAATAGTCTCTAAACGTGTTAGATAGGCATCTCTGCTTGTATACATTTCGATGCCCATGCCGGTATTCATACGCAATGTGCGGGTTATTCGATTCCATGATCAAATCAAATTATGCCGCAAAACGTTAACATTCGCACATAATTGAAAGCGAGTTTTCAATTTTATGTTGATTTGAAATATATATAATATAATTAATATAATAATATAATTTGGTTTCATTTGATTGAGAATATCATTCTAATGAAATTAACACAGAAAAGTTAGAATAAATTAATCACTAATCGAGCGACTTTTATGGTTGACATAACAATTTGCCACAATAACAAAATGTGAAAACAAGACAAAGGATAGTGTGGTCTTCTCAACAGCATTAATTATTATAATTTTAAAATTAATAAATTCATGATTCTACACGTTGCGGTATTGTCATTTAAGAGATTTCAAGACGACTAATTCGAACGATTCCGTTTAAACGTTTTTATAATTTTTATTTCTAAATGATAAAGCAGAAAAAAAAATATTTTAGTACCGCCGCCCTCGATAGCACAGTAAGTAGCGTGCTTGCCTTGTTATTCGAGGGTCTCGGGTTCGATTCCCGGTGGTGACCAAAAATCACGGTTGGGTGTTTTTAATGTGTAAGTATTGGTGTTTGTCCGGGTATTACACCGTGGGCCCATTGTGTGACATTGAGTGCTGGAGTAATCCGCCCAATTTTAATTTAAAATTTAATTTAGCCATCAAAATAACTTTTCTCATTTCCGATAGATTGAAATTGACTTTTTTATTAAAAAAATATCGTTCAACCGGAAAACTAGGAACGATAAAAATTAATTTATTTAGATTTTTTTATTAAATCGGTTGCAATTCGGATTAAATTCCGGAAAATATTTCGGTTAATTATGGTTTAATGTTACAGTTCAGGTTGAAGGTCTTTTGTGTACAAATTATTTTTATTGGTTAACATTTTTAGCACAAATTTAAAATACCGATATAGACACCCCGCAGCCAATTTAAGCAAAATTAAACACTCTTAGTACCATGACAATCTTAAAAATATATTTACGCTCAAGATATGTTGTTAAAATGAAAATCCCATCTGATACATCATCTCTCTATATTATAGAAGAACGCAGCATCAACAACACAAACGAAACAACATAATGGGAGTCAAAAATTAAATATTTCGTTTGAAATTACATCACATACCATGTACATAAAATAAAGGATTAGATAAAAATGTTAACAGGATTATGAAGATGATGAAACATAAGTTTGATATTTATTCATAAATAATCATCTATCTTCATTTTGTTCAAGTATCATCCATGTGTATGTGTATATACTATATAGACACAAAGTTTGCACATGTAAGGATATTTAATTGAAAACAACTACATACTCCACAATATACCATACTTATATTTATACACTATGCTTTCTTAACTAATTTATCTTCTTTTGTTATATTCAAAGAAATTATTTACACAAGATAAATTTGAGAAAGACTGGATACATTACATATGTGTATAGATTGCGATAAGAGCTGAATACATTTATACACTTTCAATTATAACAAGTGATTCTCAGGGATAATCATTCAAGATTATATTGGTTATAAAATAGTATAACACTTCGTTTACACAACAATTATCCATGGCCACATATGGTGAAGAACTTATCAAGATGGACATATGGAAAAACTGTTTTCTATTTATTATCATTATAAAACAAATTAACATATGTGAATTGGATACTCAATACCATCAGTTGTATATATGTTATGGATATTACTTTCTTGCAATTTTATCTACAATATTATCATCATCAACATAATCATCATCATCACACTTTTTATTATATTTTCATCATTATCATTTTTCTTCCCAGAATTTGCCTGTTAGAATATCAAAATGAAAATGCATAATATAAAAAATTGTGTACATGGCGATGATTGTTTATCTTGGATTTATTTTTATCCTATATATATAGTACATCTATATCTATCTGATAGTTAAATATTATATTTATGGATTTCGATAAATTTATCCTACTTTAATTATAATTTTTTATACATGCTGTAATACGAGTATAGTTGGGCTTCTCTGTTCTGCCGGGTGCTTTGTTTTATCATCATCAGTATCATCATAATCACAAAAAACTATAACATATAACATTAGATTGATGATATTGAGATTTATTTAGTATATGTACACATATGTATATGGAAATTCTATTTAATTATGATTGAATTTTGATTTGAGAGAGATAACACGATATGTTCGTAATGATATTGGAATTTAATTGTGATTAAGATAAATCAATAAAGTAAATATAACAAACATTGTTAATAATTAAATCTAGCTGATTACGAATAAATTATATAGCCAATTAGAAGGCTGATGAAAAATAGATGAATATAGTCAGGGCATTATTGGTATTAGCCATTAAACAATGAATTCGCGAGTGATTTACCACGGTGCATCGTAATAGTGAAAACAATGCGGACTGTGTTTGTTGGAAAAACAAATTGTACTTAATTTGATAAATACGATTGAAAAAAGCGATTGTAAAATCATGCAACGATTAACTTTTTGGTATCATAATAATTTTTAATTAAGCCATATTAGGTGAATAATTTTAGCTAAACTGTTTAATTCAGAATCTCCATAATTCGTAAATAATTCAGAATTACCCCTTTGAAGTTAGCCTAGGATTTTAAAAAAAATTCTCTGGCAACACTCGCAGACTTTTTAAAAATATATAATTTATCCAGTTGATTTAAATCCCAGGATTTTATTATTAGCCAAAACCTTTGTCCAGAATAACTTTTTTTTTTGAATATATAACTATTTTTAATTTATATGGCAAAAAGTCTAAGATGGGATCAACTGTATAACATCTTGGGTTGAACCAACTGTATAATTTAAATATTTTAAAAATTTGTTTGTTGCTAGTGGAATTTTTTAAAAATCCTGAGCTAACTTCAAGCGAGTTAAATTCATCAGATTTAGTTCCTGTACTTGGTGAGACTTTAATCTTCCAAATATCATCTTGAATAATGATATAAAATTGAATTGCATTCTTCCATGAATATAAAAACTGATGCAGAATCTTTATTCGTTAATTCCATGCTTGATTTCAAATCTTAATCAAAGTAACACGATGGCCAATAATATAGAAAGGTTCCTGTATCTTGTTTGAGGCCAATGCTTTCAAAGTAACTGAATCACTAAATCCATTTGTCGTAAATAATATCAATCACAAATCTTTGGGTATTGTATTTGATATAACTTATGTCGTTTTCGTTTGAACATAAAAACTTGCACTGAGTGCAAAAAATTGCACGAAAACCGTTCGTTTGAACCAAAAAAAATTGCCTGACAGCTAAATTTGTTGCACTCAGTGCAATTTTGTCTACTCTGGTTTTTTCGACCGAGTTACCCCTATTTTACACCAATACTATAATTTTATCTGTCACTGTGCTGCCATTTTGACTTTTTTGAACAAAACCGTCTATCTATAAACGGTTTTGTTTGTGAATATTCATTTTTTTTTTTCAGAAAACACAAATATTAATCAGGGTAAATCGGTTTCATGTTCGATTGACGCACAAAATCAGTGTACTCTGCCAATGAGGGGAAAAAATCAAACGAAAACGACATTAGTGTACGTTGAAAAAATCAAAGCACGTGCAACAAATGAAAAATACAACTTAAAGGAAGCAAATTCCGCCGGTTTGCAAGTTTATTTAGAACCAGTAAACTGAGGTAAAATATTAAATGCAGATAATGTGAACGCAAATATCAACAAATGTTTAAACTCTGCATGTGCCTATTTTAAATAAAGCATCGAACATTTATCCCCCGTGGTTCGATGACCTGCTAACCAAAACCTATACTAAAATGATGAAATCACAATTGCTGTTTTCCAATTGTGATTTACAAAGGTGACCTTTGAGGAATTTGACGTCTATTTCAATTTAAATTATACATCCTTGCAAGTACGACAGTGCAAATTAATGAAAATGAATACACTGATCAAATTAGCAACAACAATACTTTAATTATATCTTCAGCCATATATGAAAAGGAAGTTGTATCAACTTTAAGGGAATTTGGAAATGATGTGCCATCTACCGTATTTCCCGACAAATGGAAAATTTCGTTAATCACTCAACATTGATACTTCACATTTCTATCTATCAACATATGTTCATGCCTGAAAGATGTACATCTACCAATCTGGTTGAATTTACTAGTAAAGTGATAAATGAGATAGAAAAACATTTAATCAAGTTATCGTAGCTTATACAAATTTTAGTAAGGATTCTATCTGCCATCATAATTCACTCTAAAGTCTACTTTCATTCGGTTTTATACCCGGAGCTATTAATTAGTTCAAATCGTATCTAAAAAACCGTTTGCAACATTTATTAATTAGAAATTAATAATTCAACGTTATCAAAGTGACATCTGGTTTTCTTCAAGGATCACATATATTGTACAGAAGTGCCTAGAGTACGCGAGAGCATTGATCTATGAATGACATTTGTCGAAAACGTTAATTTACGTTCTAAAGCTAACTCTGTAGTTGGCTTTGTCAAGCGATGGACTGGGGAATCTTGGATACACGAACTCTTCGTATATTATATTATATTATGCTTATGTAAGGTCTCAAGAGGAATATGCTATAATGGTTTGGAACCTCTATTACGCTGTGTACATCAATAGAATCGAAAACATACAAAAAAATTCCTTATATTCCTGGCCACATCGATTCACCCTACATATTGGACCACATTTCTATTAATGTTCCAAGCAGGACTTTGCGCTATCATCAATTTTAGCGCGTAAACACCACCCAGCCAATTATGCGATATCAATCCAATTAATCAATTCAAATTTAATTTATTAAAAAAACAGTTTCCAAAACAATTTAAAAACGTAAATAAATAATTTAATTTTTCGACACCTTCGAATCTGAAGAACTTAACTTTTAGTTTTTAAAATTTTGATTCTAATTTTAAATTTTATATTTTTAAATCTAAATTTTGAATGTAGATGATTTAATTTGCATATGAACCCATAATTGTGATGCACTAAATCGATTTCTTAAATAAATAATTTAAGTCCTTCAAATATTTGCAAGCTGTTAAAGATTTAAAAAATTCATCCCAAATTCACACATCCATCGCATGTTCTGGTCTGTGGGACACCAATTGTTGGCAATATGTTAAGTAAAGGCAATCATTTTATAGCAATTGGATAATTGTAAAATAATTTTTTCATTCCTGATGGCGCCCAAGTTGCATTAGAAGTTGACACCTTTAACAGGGGTACATTTTCAAGGTTGGTACAGTCATTTGGCATTTGATAGGGACTACATAATTTAACATAATTAGTGCTCTTGCTAAATGATTTTACTAAACCTTTACCATACAAAACGTCAAAATTGTTTTCCTAATTTTCCAGTGAATCTCGGAAATTCTCAATTATCCCACACCCATATCAGTAGTCAAATGTACATTATGTAAATTCCTCATATTTATGGCGTATGTACGTACTCATACATTAAAATTACAATTACTTTATTGTCGATTATTATTACACGCGCGAGTTACGTATATCCGGGATACTACACCTTCCGTTGTGAAACGACCGTCAGCACCTATATTCCCGATTCTAACCAATCAATAATTATTGATAATAATACGACTATTATTACTATGTATTTAATTAAGATCAGTTTAGATTCAAATCATACAAATTATATTTTATTTATAATTACAAAGTAATACATTTATTGATTATAATAAAATTCTGCTATACTCGACGAGTAAGCAGAATAAGTAAATAAACCCAAATACTTAATATTTTAGATTATCTTGCATTAATTCCAGTTTCTTATCTCACTTTATATTTTCTTTATTCTTGCATAGAAACCAAATACATAGATTATAAAAAAAAGTTAGAATTGTAAAAATCAGAGTATTGGAAACGATTGAAGAAGTAACATCTAAATAAATTTGTTACTTGTAATAAAGTGTTAAAATAAAAGAAAAGTGACTGCATTTTTTAATTAAGAACCTAACTCGTAACTCGCGCAGAAAAAAGCTCATTCGAGTTTTACCTTACCCACAGGTTTATATTATTGTATATTACGTACATACTCATCGTATTTTATTTTTTAATTATGGTTGGTAATCTTTTATGTACGCACATCGTGACTGCTGTACCTACATATGAGCATATAAACATATATATACGTATATATACATACTTGTTATTTGTACACATTATAATTTACAATGTTCTTTTGAAATAAAACGTGATTCTTGTTAATTTAATTGCATAAATTAAAAATAATAAATTTGTACAAGTATAAATTTATCATGAGCAAAGTGAAGTTCTAAATAATGTTTTTAAATTATCCGATTTATTTGAGGAGGCTCTCGCCTTATATATTGTTTCGTATGGTGGTTTTCTATTCAATCCGTTTAATGTGTCAACGTATAAGGGACATTTAAAGTGGTTTAATTAAATTATACCTCTGTACATAGATATGAATGTTTTGTTCTATTTGAAAATCACTTCAAAGCTCCGTGGATGTACGTCAGAACCACAAATTGATTTATATATGAATAGGTATATCCGAGCAATAATCATTTAACATATGTTTACTCAATTTGTTGTTTTTATTTCAATATTTCCGATGTGTTTTATTATTTATTTCCAATTTTTTTTTGCTATTTATTTATATAGAAATCAAATTTTGTTATAAACAATACAAATTCGAATACGTCGATTTTCATTTTTCCAGGGAGCTACAAAAAAAAATTATTATCCACAATTTATCATCATTGTTTATCTATTTGTCTCACACATGTACTAGAAAAAATAATACAACAAATTATAAATAAATAAAATGAAAAATATTTTGTTATGGATTTCAAATTTTATTCGAATGGATTTCGATTTCGCACTACATCCGTATGTACAAAAAAAAAAATCCAAATCGATTTTGATCCATATAATAAACCAAAAATTATGTTTGATCTGGGTGAAGGGTGAAACCGAAGGAATCTTCTTCTCGATGTTTTTTATTTATTTAGAGTTATTTAGACACTCAACAATCGATTGTGTTCAAACTTGTATCCGTCACCCTTTTCATGGTATTTTTTTTTGTTTGTTCTGTAAGAAAGCTTCAAACGAAAGAAAATCAATCTCAACCGACATATATTTTTTGTTTATTTGTATTCGGTGTTCCAATTTCAATTTCACTTAAAATGATTTTTTTGTGTTCGATTTTTGATTGAATATCAGATTCTCTGGTTGTTATAAATCAGAAGATAGTGAAGATTTGTTTTTTGTGTTTTGCTGCTGCTGCTAGATAGTAAATTTCAAGCAAATTGAAAAATAAATACATATTTCTCATGTACTCTATAGTCTATATGGTTCAGGTTATGTTTTTGTAAATATAATGTTAGATATAGATATCAGAATGTTATTAATTTAGGTTCTATAAGTCAAGAAACGATTAGTAAGCGGTGTTTGTGTATCCAATTGGGTTATCGTATCTCTGTTCAAGTTAAAAGTATTTTCTATGATTTAAGTTTAGTTATCCGCTATTGTTACCGATTAACAAATAGTTGATACATGACGATTAAATTAAGAACTATTTTCAATCAATCGATTCGTATTATAGCCAGAAAGCGCACTCTCAGGTTCCATAAAATTGGACGTAAATTGGAGGTAAGCTCAAACCAAAAGCAACGTTTATATTGAACAATGAATGAATTTCTCAAAACACACTACTTTATACGAGAATGCGTATTCTTTTCCAAAAAAATTACCATTTAACAGTAGTCAATACAGAATAAAAATTTAAATGCTTTAACTGAAATTATTTACAATATAAACTAACATTATACTTATAATTTATTAGGACAAATTCATATTACAAAAAAAAAATATAAATTCGATAAATTAAATAAATAAATAAGTTTATAATTAATTTGTTAATTGTTAAATTTTAACTAAGTAATAAATTAACTACGCATTCGCATCGTGTTTGTTTAATTTTAACTTAATAAATAAAATATAATAATTTTTATGAAATTTTTGCTTAACCTTTATGTGATTGACAAATTTTATTTCATATCCTGAGTGGTTAAGGTACATTTGTACCTTCGTACGTTTTGTATGGGAAATGCACTATTTTCGTGTTTTCTTGCATTTACGCAGCATGACTTCGATTTGATAGCAACTTAAACACCTGCATTATGTAAAAAATAATTCCCATTAAATACGAATTACATGAAATAACTGTAATTATAACGGTATAGTTATTTGTTTTTTATATAATTTGGTTCGTGCTGCATTTGTATTGTGCATTCGAATCATTTATAATCGATAATTAGTGTGATTAATACTCGTTTGCGTAAATTGTCTCTTGAATATCGTGTCTAATAAGATAAGTGGTAAGTTAATATGGACGAATTATCTCAAGCTGAATTCGCGCGGTAAGTTAGCAAATTCTTCTAATCCACCGGTTTCTAAACGAGGGTGCGGGTGGTTGATGGTTTGATTTGTCTTTTTGTCATTTTTACAGGCTAAGTTATGATCAAAAACAGGACTATTTATCACGTTTACTCGATGAAGTAAGCAGTGGCGAGGAAATGGATCTTGAGGATAACGGCTCAGAAGACGAATGGGTTCCCCCACGTAAATCAGGTGTTCAGGTTTTTGATGATTTATCGGACGTTGAATATGCATACAATGCGCCTGACATTGAAATAGAGCTACTTGATGAGCATATTCCGGATGAATACGAGCCGTATGAAGATATTGATACTGACGAAGAAATTATGGGTGTCAGCGTATCTTCAGTTCCTGATTTGATTGCTAAAGATGGTACGGTATGGACACAAATCCCACCGACTGTTACTAGGATACAAAAACCAAACATTTTCCGTCTTAAGCCAGGACCAGTTGCTTCAACAAAATTCTTGTCGGTTGCAGATACATTTAAATGTATATTTTCAGACGTGATGGTAGACATTATTGTACGAGAAACGAATCGGAAGGCTCTCAAAACCTTTAAACAATGGAACGCAAATAATCCTGGAAAACCTGCTAAAAGCTGGAAGTGTTTGACTTCAAAGGAGTTTTACGCCTTTATTGGTGTACTTATTACAATGGGTGTACATCATTCAAATTCGGAGCACCACAGCGTTTTATGGCGAGTGGATTCTTACCCTCTATATAGAGCGACCATGTCGATCGATCGATTTCGTGGTATATGCCGATTTATCCGGTTTGACAACTATATATGCCACCCGTTCTCAACGCTTGGAGGTAGATAAAGCAGCTGCTATACGTGATATCTGGCTTCTAATAAATGCAAATTTGTCATCACATTATACGGCATCGGATTGTGTGACCGTTGATGAACAACTTTTTCCCTATAGAGGCAGAACTCGGTTCACACAGTATATTCCATCCAAGCCGTCCAAATAAGGATTAAAAATATTTTGGGTTTGTGATGCAAAGACCTCGTATCCTATCACTGGTCAATTGTACACTGGAAAAGGACCTGGCGGCCCAGAAAAAGATCAAGGTCAGCGAGTTGTACGCTATTTATGCCACCAATTTAAAGGTTCTGGCCGGAATGTCACAATGGACAATTTGTTTTCCGCATTGCCTTTAGCCCGCTTGTTGTTATCATGGCAATTGACGATGGTAGGCACTTTAAAACAAAACAAAACTTGCATCCCAACGAATTTCAAGAAATGTGCAAGTTAAGAGGAATATTCATCCCAGTTTGGGTTCAGCGTCGATGGGAAAGTCAGCATTAGCTTGTATGTTCCAAAACAAAATCGCATTGTAACGTTGTTATCGACAATGCACACTACCAGTAATACGGATGGCCCAAAAAAAAACCTGAAATGATTTTATACTACAATGCCACCAAAGGAGGGGTCGATAACATGGATAAGATGGTGACGACAAAACGTAAGATGCTCCGGTGGCCACAGGCAATGTTTTATAATGTAGTGGATATTGCCGCTCTCGCTGCATTTATAATCTACAGTGAAAACAATCCAGAAAGTGCCAAATCGTCACAACGACGACGCATCTTTCTGCAGGATCTAGGCAAACAATTGGCCATGCCAGCTATTGAAGATCGTGTGAAAAATCCAAAAATTATAGCTAATTTTTCCACTAAATCGGGTATTGAGTGTGTATTAGGCCATCCTGTAATCCTTTTGAAACCATCTGAATCTGCGACTAAAACTGGAAGTTCGCATCTAGGTAGCTGCTTTGTTTGTCGGTCAGCTTCATCATTTCAGCGAAAAACTCGGAAATGCTGCTCGATCTGCAAACGGCCAATTTGTAACGAGCACGCAGAAACCATTACAAAATGCAATCAGTGTTCAATTTAAATTAGAAATCTTAAATATTTGAATAAAAACAGTTTATTTTTGTTTCATCTTTCTTTTTCTTGGCTTCGCTCAAGGAGTTCCCACAGAAAACCAACATAGGTACGAATGTACCTCTGTCACCCGTTTAAGGGGTATTATTTCATTTTGCGAAATTACTAAATATTTTTGTTCTACACCTTTGCTGAATATAATTAAAATCGATTTAAAAAATATCAACAGAGGCTAAATAAAATCATCAAACGTACAGTTTGATGCAAAAATAAAAAACCATTAGATTGAAAATTAAAAAGGTACAATTGTACCTTGTCACGTACATAAAGGTTAAAATGTCGACTTACAAAATGAATATTTTGATTTGTTTGCGGAAAGTATTGGCAGCTATGATGTTGATGATGCAGCCGTAATTGTTGATAATGAGTGATATTGATGAACGATTATTACATGTTATGGTCATGAGTTATTATTGGTAATAATAAATGGAGATGAATTTACAGGTAATTATATTAATGTATTGGTAGGCTGACCAAATATTTTCGAGCGCAAAAGAGTCCAGACAATTATTAATTCGTTATAAAATTAGTCTCAAAATTATTTTGTTTCAAAACTTTCATATTCGTTAAAATTTATTGTTTACATTTTTTTTTAAATTAAACAAATGTTCAGCATTTAAATTTAATAAAATTCCGATTCAAAATGTAAAAAAAATTAGGCAATTTTAAATTTTGGAACCGCTGAAAATATAAAAGAATTGTTTTTCAAAATTCAATATATGATCTACATCGAACTGTCGAATTTTGAAATTAGTTTCAAGTTTCATCAGGGTTCCTAAAAATCCACTCCGATTTTTATGTGACAAGTCGTTTTAAATTTGACATTAAACAAACTTGATTATTTAAATTGAAGGCAAACCATAATGAAGAATTTGAAATTTATATTTTGGTTATCGCTTTAGAATTTTTGCCTCAACAAACTACACACCCGGGACGCAAGTCTACGCTTGTAAATTTATATGTATGTATGTATTGATCCATATAGTTTCATAGATTTTACTTTTGAATTCTCCATTCTAAATTCATTTGAACGCGATCAGCTACAAATATTTTAGTACAGCACAGCACAAGTACACTGAGTTTCTAGTTTAACTACCAATGCTATCCAGTACAAATTGGAACCTTAGGCTAGTTAATCAATCTTTTGTTGTTAAAACCAATGAATTTTGAAATAAAATTTTTTTTAAAGGAAAATCCGAAAATTTCATTCTAATCATCGATCTATGAAATTGTTAGATTGAATACAAATTTCCTGATACTTTTATTTAATTCAAATTCAGAATTTTCAGAAGGGCTCAACAAATTCTTAAAAATACCAAAATTTTTCAAATGTTGATTCGATTTCGAAATATTTGGTCGAATTTCGGAAAATTTCGAAATCAGAACCAGAAAAATTAATTTTTTCGAATGTTTCTACGTGGTATTATTGAAATGCTGTAAAATTGGAAAAAGCAAAATTTTAAAAATTAATAATTCAAACTGGAATACAGATTGAATATTGTATAACCAAAAAGTCGGTTTTATTATCAATTCGATTGAAGAACCTAGGCTAATTTAAATTTATAAAATTCATAGATTTAATTTAATTCAGAATTAGTCATTTTAATTCGAATTTTGAAACTTTCGTCCAAAAAATATTTAAAGCCAAATCTAAATATGAAAATAAAATTGAAAAATGATATTAAAATCGAACATTGTATTTAAACATTAAATTTTATAATCCTAAATTCAAAATTACTAGGCGATCAATCGAAATTTTTATAAATTTTTTATAAATTTTGAATCTTTTAACAATATAAATTTTTAAATATTACATTGTTCGATAATTAGGATTTAAATTTCGAATTTAGATTTGAACGATTTAAAAACTAAAAATTTCCATAATTCTCGAGAGATGTTTCGCTTTTAGATTTTGAGTTATAATATTTTCCAAATTTGAAACTAACATTTCTGAATTACAGACAAATTAAATTTTGGAATTTTAAAAATTTTAAATACATATTTCGACTCTAGAAAATTCGAATATTGTTATTTTCGTGCTATACACTTAAAATTTTTAAAATGCAGTAATTCAAATTGAAGAATACGTTCAGATTTGCTAAATTTTAAAAATATCTAAAACTGTAAGTTTTATACTGGAGAAAAACTGGAATTGGATTTTTAAATCTGAATACGAAATTTCATTTTTAATTATCTTGCTTTGAAATTATTGGATTAAACATTAAATTTGTTGTAGGATACTTGAATTTATAATTATGAATTCAAAATTTCAAATCGAATATCAATATATTCATTATTAAATTCGATGATTATGATGGATTTTGAAAATTTGTCACTAGAGCAATGTTTCTAATTCCTTTTTATGGAACCTGTTGAACCTGTTGAAATTCATTATAGTCATACAATACTCAAAAATCTTGGGAAATTTTTCTTGGGATAGAAGATTTTTTATTGGGATAGAATTTGGGCTAGGTACTACATATTTGAAATACATTTTTGTATTACTTTGCAAAATTAGATAGTCATATTTGTATAAGGAATTAGCAGAAATACTAGTTTAATAAATAATTTCAAATTTATTATAATTTAGTCACTACACAATTTTCCCCATTTTATTAACGTTTTTAAATTTAGTTTACGTTCTTAATTTTCATTAAGAAAAAAACAAGAAAAACAACAAACACATAACACAATTTGTCTATAAGTTCTATTTATCTGTTATTTGTCACTAATTTATCTTCGCTCTCGTATTTTTTAAAATTTAATTTCTGACCCGTATGTATACCTCAACTGATTTCTTTTCATCACCACCGTAATTATTTTTTCAACCCATGCCGATTACGACTGAAGCTTCTCTTTTTATACCTGAGATAAACATAATAACCATTAACCCACCAACACAATCAAAATTACCAATCAAAATCTGTTTCGTATTTTATTGTTTCGTATCGTATCATATTTCAATGTAGTCTCCCGCCAAAATCATCCTAACTATAATATATTGGTTAACACATTGTAACACGCTGTTAGGGTGAAAAAAAGGAGGACTTATAAAATACATATACAAAAAAGATATACAAAAATATCGAATACCAAATTTTAGCCGACTTTTCCAAGCACACATAGTAAAAGACACGAAAAATGTTACTGCATCCTGTGCTAAGCAATTTTTCGTGTATTTTACTATGTGAGTGATTGGCAAGGTCGGCTACAATTTTGTATTGAAATACTATTATTTTCTGTAAATCCATTTCCTATTATTTATAATTAATATTCTCGGTAGTAAGTTATAGCCAACCTTCTCTAAAACACACATAGTCAAACACATGAACAATTATCTTGCAGTCAGTGTTAAACAATTTTTCAGTAGACTAAACTAAAGTCAGACTAGTTTGTTAGAACAATATTTAAATAGAGAGTATTAGTATAAAAGTATAAAAGTCACTATCTGTGACAAACACCAAAGTAAATATCAAATTTGCTTGCTTTGACAATGTAAATGAAAAGTAACCAAAAGTAAATTGACTTTTCGCGAATTATGTTTCCATAGATACTGGTGATTGCATGATTCTGTTCTCAAAGATGTATATAGGTGTAGTCACTTTGTCGGATGACAGGTGACGTAATCCACGTATATGAGACATTCGCACCAGCTTCAATTATTTTTAGTATTTCTTGAGACGATAAATAAAAATTTATTGTTTTATCCTATAAATGTGACGGGTTGAAGCGACCCGTTTATAGATAGAGAAATACATTTTAATTACTTACTTTCATTAAAATTTAATCTAGATATTTTTTTTGTTTTGGCTTTTATTACAATTTATTTTGCATAAAATAAATTTACATTCATTTTATATCCAGATCTATAAACAAATTAATTTTATTATTTTTTGCGGTCGATACACGCTTTGAAAAGAAACACCCGCAAAAAACTGTGATATTTTAAATATACAAATGAACCGCACATAAAAAGCACACACCGGATATACAATTTGACTAATTAGTTAGAAAATAAGCGCTCATTCCACAAAAAAATTAATTCACATTTTCAATTAGTAAAAGCTCGCTATATCTACATACGTACATAATATACGAGTATATATTTATATGAATCGTTTGTGTATACACAACTCGAAAAAAAAGCACTCAACTATTATTGTATACGAACCATGGACACAAATGAATTTTTGTTCCGTTAATATTATTCGTATTCGGGTAATTTAATTTAATTTGAATATTGGCAAATCGATAAAATGCAGGAAATTGAACGGAAAATTTATATAAATAAATTCTCTGTGTGCTTCTTTAATTGAGTATCAAATTAAAATCGAAAATTTATTATTCCAGAAAAGATTTTGTTGCTGTTGTTGTTGTCATTGTTGCATCATTATAGTATTGTGTGGAATGAAACATATTTGCCTTAGTCCGATTGTGGGTGACAAAATGTTAAACTTATCGTTCCACATTACATTCCAGATGAAAAGATCATATTATGTCGATTATATCCTCTTCAATTCAATATTTTGTTCTATTAAAACTTTTAAATTGCCAGTTGAGTTTTATTTCAAAATTATTTTATCTTATTATTTTTTAAATCACACCAACTATACACATATATTTTGTATAGCGAGCGTCCTGGGCGAATGAATGAAGAAGAACGAGTGCTTTCCTATTTTTAAGTCAACATAAAAAATTATAAAAATATCCAACACAATTTATGATACTCGTGTAGTCGTATATATAGCAGCAGTATATGTTTGGATAAGAATGGAAAATGATTAAATAATCGAGAGGAAGAAGCTCAACCATCACAAAAAAAGGTTAAATATTATTTCGAGATAAGTTTTTTGCTTCTTGTGGTAATTGGAAAATTATTAAAGAATAGAAAGGATGATGGAATGTTTTCTTTACCAGAGCGTTTTTTTTTTATGCTTGTGTTGTTTGTGGTTTAATTTTTTATGTTGGATTTTTTTTTATGTGGTTGGAAATGATAGCACACAGCAAGGGCTTTATATTTAAAAATAAATTGATGTGGATTGTGTTGTGTATTAAGAATAGATTTTGGATTGGATGAAATATTTTATTATACTTGTATATACACCTTGTGTTTGACAGATTCTGGACATTTTGTACAATCATGTTTTAATTTCTTTTCTTCCTTCCCTCGCTTAATATATAACTTTTCCATTAAGCTTATCATGGTGTTCTTGTGGTTATGATAAGTATGTATACATATACCTTTTGAGTAATGAATGTGTCATACCAAGATCGAGAATGTTGTAATGGTGTTATATTCTCGACTATCCCCATTGGTAAGTGCCTAACAGAAACAAAAAAAATTATATCAACAAAAAAATTATAATGAAATCAATGTCCGGACAAAACCATTCAAATATTGCTGTGGTGGAATTCCTTGGTACCCATGATAAATCGATTTAAAGTTGAAAGTTGAAGAGTGCCTAAATGTTGTTTCGGAGAAACTTGGTCAGCCCAAAATCCCCAAACGAGACATTGATAAATTGAAAGAAATGCATCAAGTCATTGGAACCTCTACAAGTAGCTGTGACTGAATGAGCAAACTTGACACAACTTTACTTGCTGATGGTGTTATGACGTTTGTTTTTAGGAATTTCGATGAAATGAACTCTGAACATTGGCGGTCAGAGTCAAAACAACTTTGAAAGAGCCGATCGACTCTCGAAGGAATAAAAAGGTAAAGTAGCGATACTTTTTTTTTTGCAAAGTAGTGTTTATCCGAAGTCGGAGTAGAATATTTTGTACATGATAAAAACAACAATGAAGTGTTTTTTTAATGGACTATATATTTACTATAGAGTATATAGACTATTTCATTCAAGTCCTAATGAACAAATAAGTTAAACTTTATTAGTTATAAAAAAAAAAAATAAAAATTCTCTTGGTTTACATGACCACGCACTTTACTTACATAGAGAAATTACACAAATTTATTTAATACTATTTGTTTATATAAAACTATTCTTACTTACTAAGCATGTTTACTATTTTGAAAATTTTGTTATCTATAGAAGAATGCAATAAGCATAACGAAAATGTCTAGTGTAGTAAAATTGTGGGAAAAATAATAAATTGAATTTCACAGACATTTCAATGGAATATGAAGCGTCTGGTACATTGTATATGTATCGTGATCAAGCCGTTGCCTTCATTCAGAAGACTGTTATAATAATTTATACATAGACGAAGAAGAGATGGAAGATTGGCTGTATGCATACAACAGTGCATCGAGCGATTTGTTTCGTCATGTCAAGCTTTTGCAAAAAGTTTCTGCCGTCGATTTCGCAAAGGAGTTTAAAACACGGGAAACGAATGGTGGGTACCTTACTCCAAATTTTTGTCCTAACTAGGATGTAAAATGTTGAACGTTGTGGTTTATCTTAAATATTATTTTTTAAATAAGCAATAACTACTGGTATTATTTACCTAAACATAAGAAATATTTTTAAATTATTTTAAATTAAAAAATATATACATTACTCGACGAGTTCTCGATATTTTTTATTACTCGATACTTGAGCTTCAGCTACAGAGCATGGTGTGGTAACGATCGATGAATCGAATAGACCAAGGTTGATGCGATTAGTTGCAACGGCAGAATGAACATTATGCAGTAAAACCACACTGTTAGAGAAGCAAGGCGTGAAGAAAAACCATATAGAGAAGAAATAATGAGCAAAGCCGCAGTAAAAGAGAGAGAGAGACAATGAAATTTAATGGACAAATTGCAATGATTACTTCACAAGTCCTCTCGAATAAATACACGCATACTTGGACAATTTTCTTACAACTACGCAATATGGAAATTTCGGGAGTTGCATTGAACGAGGGTGCATAAACCCAACCAGGTTGCAGAGTAAGAAGATCAGTTTAAATTCAACGAGACCAGTAACCAAGTGAGATAAAGTGAACTAGTGAAATTGTCAGGAACAAGTGTTGAAAAGTGGTGTAATTTACTCTCGAATAAATTGTACGGTGTTTAATAAAATAGTTCCGAAAATCGTAACAGTATTAATAAATTTACCCATCTTCAATAAAGCGACACTTAACAACCAAAGATACAAATAAACAATTTTTTATTGGGAAAATTTGTCATTATATCGCTCCTCGGATTCGCCTTATTCAACGAAGTCAAGCTAATACACTTAATATATATCAATCAACTTACAGCTTTCTTAAACGAAAAGTTGTTCATTTAGAACAAATAGCACAGCTGATATACAATTTTACCTCTCTCAACGATGTAATATGCAAGATTGACTGTTTTTATTAGATTTAAAATATTTTTTTTTCCTATTTCAAAAACAAAAGGATTTCGAACTTTAGAAAAAAGGATTTCTTGAAATGTAAAAAGATATAAAAAAGCTACAACGAAAAGTACAGATAAAAAACAACCTTGTATAAAGTATATTATTATTATGTCAGGTGTTGATTGTAATTGAAAAATTAAAAAAAAAACGAACGAAAATTATCTTTTGTCTTCTGTACTTTGCTATTCTTGCTAAACAAAGAATTTTCCATCGTTCTCACAGAAGTGAAAATAAAGAAAATGATAATAGTAACCAGAAATGACAGGAAAAGTGTTTTTGTTTGAAATTTTGTTGCTGTTGACTAACCATTTTTTGTTTTGTTGACAAATGAGGATGGAACTTAATTTTTTTCACCAACTAAAAACGCTATAGCAAACTTGTTCGATGCCCAATCTATTTCCTGTGTTGATGGTTTATAATATAGATGAACAACTGCAACGTGACTATAAAATACTTAACCCCACCCCAATGTTTTATAATTTATTATTATATCGCGAACATTATTTTTTTGGAGTTGTTTATTGTACATATAACCCTTTTTTATTTTATTCGCGCACTGAACAAAAATTAAATTTTCTTATTCAATTTTTTGTTGTGTTCCCGCATCTTAATTTGTATACGTTTACGGTCGTATATTGTAAAAAAAATAAAAAAATATTTTGGGATTACATTTTATTGTGCGAAATGGACAAACCCCCCGAAAACCTTTATTAAACCAACGAAGAGCTGTTAATTAGGTACTGCGGAGTGTTTTTGATTTAACCTGCATAAGTGGTGATAACCTATTTGATGCGGATATACTCGTACAATAGCAAGTCGAGGAAACGAATAAAAAAAGGGTTAACGCGGGTATACACTTTTTGTATCGCGAGGATGTTTTATTAATTTTCAAATTTAGTGAGGTACAAAAGCTTCTAAAAAAATATGAATGTTGAAATATTAACAACAAAGACAGCTTTATCGTTGATAAAATTTTAATTGGCTGTTTATTTTGTAAATTCGCTAAGCAGTATTTATGTGATACAAATTGAACAATAATCAACAATTGGTTGATGATGGGCGATGTAAAAAATATTCGATTAAATGGTTTTAAAAAAATGGTCAACTATTATATTATAAAATGGTTAACATTATATGGGCATTTACGTGGCATGTATTATTTTCTATATCGATGTGTCGATCCCCCGTAGACAACGTCAACAACGTAGCCAACGTCGTTATTGTAGACAATTCCTAGAGTTTTGTCAATTAATTCTAAACTATTAATTCTAAAAAATTTGCAGGACTGTGGTAAATTTTAAAAATGTGCTGTATTTGTTAATAAACTAGGTTTTAAGCGAATGAATAGTTCAAATTAAATCGGGAATCACATAACATAACTTGTAAGTCTATGTTGTTTGCAATTGTTTCAGTTATAATTATCCAATGTGTCTATAAAATCAGTTATAATAGTAAAAAATTATTAACGATGGACATAATTGAAAACTAATTGTGCTCAAATACCATGGAGGTTCATGGTTCAGCGTTCTGCTTTTTTTTTTTTTTTTTTTTTTTAAAAAGGACTTAGCATAGACACTTTTACGGTCCATAGCCTTACCTTACATTCACACAACATTCATTCAATCCATTCATTCATCCCATTCACACAAGTACAGTATACCACCTGCGCATTGCATAGCTCCATGTCACCCTGTACAGTGACATGAAAGATGGGTCGGCCCATGAGTTCTACATTCCAACAGAGGGTCTTAGATGTTTTCAATTTAATCACCGATCGTAATCGGGAGATGAAAAATCCATTTTGCATCCCCGCCTCTGTTGGGATTCGAACCCGGTACCTCCCGATCCAAACGTCGCAGCTTTAACCACTGCGCTATTTGCTCGGTAGCGTTCTGCTTACCCATTACAAAATCATTAAATTGACACCCAAAACAACAATATGTAGCACTATATAGAGTGGAACTCTCTTTATACCGTGGAAAGAACTGCTCACACAAAAATCAGATATAACCGGTCACAAAAATCAGAAACAATGCCACAACTGATGGAAACCTTTACAAGAAGGTTAGAACTTTCATTAAACATATTCCGGGGGAACACACAATGACCGTGTGAAATTAAAATTTAACCCAATTCGAGTTAAGGAAGGCTAGTGAATGTGTTTTGATGGATGATGACGAAACATACGTGAAATTACCAAAAACCGTGTCAATGCCCTTACTATGTATAAACATTTAAAGTTAGATACATTAGCAAAAAAAATTTTTTTTTTTCTATAATTTGGTCAGCAATTTGCAGTAGTGAGATTTTTGTCACAATTTCCATAATGTTGTATTTTACAGCTAATTCACACGACTCTAAAGAAGCTATAAATTGAGATTAATCAAATCGGTTTTATCTTAAAGAGTCCACGGATTTCCAGCTATCGAAAAATATTGGACTATAGTGAGAAGAGTGCTGAAATAGAAGAATGGCGGATGCGTTAATGGAACCATTTTGGTGCCAAAGTCACAACGGAAAATGTGTCAGAAACAGGAGCATCAAACAATATGTGCGTCAGACCAATAGTAATCATTTAGTGCAATAAAGAATATTTAGTTAAAGCTATATTTTCGCAAGTTATAATGAGTGCGATTCATCTAGACGCAAGCGATTAAGATGGTCAATTTTGAAAGCCCAATTTTGATGACGGGTCCAATGTTGGCTTCCAATGCCTCAAGTGTATCTGGTTTATCAACATAGACTTTAGATTTTACGTAACCCCAAAAAAAAATTCTAGAGATGTGGTATCACATGACCTAGATAGATAATTCATTGGTTCCAAGCGTGAAATGAACTGCTCGCCTACATGATTTCTCAATATATGCATTGTCTCACGAGCTGTATGGCAGTAACCCTGAATTTTTTAACTAAATGACGTCGAGATCACGGGAATAAATTTCAGGCAGCAAATAATCCATTTGTGAAGGAACTGGAACCGGCGATTTCACAGGCCCATAAATCACAATAAACCGTCTATTTGGTTGCATATCATCGAATACTGTAAATTGGGATTCAAACTTTTCAATGGTATTCCAAATAGTGGTTTCGATAGACCAATAATGTCAAACATAACATGGTCTAAGCGCACGAAGCACATTCTTAACAGAACGCTGATTTTCGAAATAAAGCTGAACAAATCGTAGGGGGTGCGCCGGGCTCAGTCTTTCCACGATGAAAAGACAAACAATACTGAATAAAAATACTTTGACAGTTTGACACTACCACAAAAAATCTCCGCTAGATGAATCACCCTTATGTATGGTACGTGATTCCCGATTTAATTTAAATCATTTTTTAATTTCTTTTATATACGTCTTAACTGAATTGCTCTTTTACAAAATACACCTGCGACTGGTGCATTCTATTTCAAATAGTTGACATTATTTTAGATATCGACGTTTACAAAAAACACTCCCAATTAACCTACGTAATATTTTACGTGTCGACAACCGCGTATATTACACGGTGTAATCTACCTCGCCCATGCTTGTTGCATTTATACAGACTAAGGTGAAATTAAAACCGGCACGTGAAAGTTATCGTGCCAAATTTTATATATAATGCTGCAAAAACCTTAAAGTTTAAATTTTCTTTTTTTTAACAGTAATAGTTTTCCCAAGTTGTTAAATGACATTTTATCCATATATCAACAAATTGTATGATTTGTTAAAATTCGAAAAAATTGAGAATTTTATAAAATTTAGGAATTAGTAATATATTTTGATTGGTAGCAAAATAATATTTCAGTAACTGGAGATTTACAGAGTAGATTTTTGATTTGTTTTTCTCACTCATATCTAATAAATTTAAAACACATCTCAGATTACTAGTTTTAATAGTCAGTTGAAATCAAAAAAAAAATACAAACATATAAATGACAAGAAAAGATGCAAAATTAAAGCTTTTATCGATTTCGCGTATAACTGGCATTAGGTTAGCCAAATGACTATACCCAATTTTATCTGAAATCCTGATACATACATATGTATATGATACAAATAAATCAGGAAGCTAAAACATAAGGTGGCGTCAATTATATATTGAAGAAAGTTCCAAAATGTATAGCTCCTATATTATACTCATATAGCTCATATTATCCTCTGCAGCATCAACGCTCCATGCAATTAACAATTTCAAGCTAAATTCAGTATTGTTTCACAAATTATAAAAATGAAAATAATTACATTACAAATTTGGTTTGGTTGGTTTTACAAAAATGACAAAAATGAGAAATCTTCAAAATGTTTTAGATATCTGACTTAACATCGATTTTTCAGGCACATAGATCATGCAACTTAATTAATTTAATTATATAAATTTCTAATATACTAATTATCATTCCAAATCAGCAGAGTTAAACACGATAATTTTATTAAAATGTATACATACATAAATATACAATTCTCGCAAAATAATGTAAATGGGAAAATGTGGAATGGGATGAGAGAGCGGAAATCAAGTGAAAAACTTTGTAATATTACAAAATCTAATTACTTCCGCAGTCAAAAGTGAAAAATTATACGCAAATATTATAGAAACACTAAAAAGCAGTAACAACAAAAAAACTTATTTCCTTACGATTTAACTTTTAATGAATTATATTATCTCGATTAAATCATTTCTTATCGCGTCGCAGCACAAAACAAAAATCCTAAGTACTTGTACTTACGTGATGCGAAAGGTATAAACTTTATATAAATAAATGCCAAATATCTTTTGTTGTTTTTAACTGATATAGACTATTCGAAGCTTTTAATACAAAATATAATACTGGGGAATTGCACAAAATAGTGAATCGACAGACAATAGAGTGAAAGTCTTAGTATATTTCCGTAAATATACAGACAAAAATCCAACATTTATTTTTGTTCTGTTTGAAGTCGTCGAAACTATAAAATATAAAATTACCGTATAGTTGTGAAAAAAGTATTTGTCTATTACCCAATAGCAATCGCACAACAATAATCAGATGAATTCATTTCCATCGTTTTCCTATTTCTATGTGCTGGCAATTTTCTTTCTATATATACTCGTATGTATCATTGTTGAGTTTATCTTCTATTTAAATGTATAGAAAAGGAATAAAGTGGAACATTTTTTCTTTACTCCATATTTACTCTTCGTCTTATCTTTTATTTGATTATTACTTAGTATAGCTTTTTATGCTTTGCTCTCTTGTCTACGGATATCTAATACAAAATAAGATGTTTATTTTATGCTGAGGATAGCTGTGTAGAAGATACCAAGTAAAATGTATAATTTATCATTTTGTTTTTCAAGAAGTAACTATACGAATAGAGTAAATTGACTGTCATTTGATTTAAAATTGGATACCTTTATATACGTTTCAGTTTATGTTTGTAGAATATCAGTGGTGATTCATTACCTGATAAATGCTTAATTTTCTATTTTACTATATGTATTCATCTTATGCACACTTGAAGCTCATTTGTTAATATATCTAAGTAAAAGGTTATTTAAGCTTCCAATTTGATCTAGTGTGTAATTTTTTACACAAGATTCTCTATACTTAACGGTATAGCTGGATCATAAAAGAAATGATAAATTGATAGTTAGCGAATGGTTAATATACCAATTTTTTCTTCGGGACATTTTTAGTCGTACAATTTATAATTTATTTATTGAGGTTTAATGTTTTGAGGTCCATTCACAACCAAAATAGAAATTGTAAATTTTATAATTTTTGACGTTTCATAATTAAATAATTTTTTATTTTCATTGAAGATTGAACACATATGTGTAAATTTTTATAATATTTCATTAACCATCAAATACAAATGTTTCACATTTTGGGAGTTTGGCAAATAATAAAACGCTTGAATTAAGATACAAATAATAATAATTGGTTTCACCCAAACTATTGATTGTGTAAAGTCTTATTGTAAATATAGTGATAATAGTTATAATTGAATCACATAAGTTAGTTAGTTTTGCAATTTTTGGCGCCAAATGTCGGTAAATTATGAAAGATGCCTTAACAATATAATCCAAAGGGCGCTATTCAAGTGTTAAATGTGGAAAGTGTGTCAGCTTATTCAATTTTTAACGAAGTCTTTAATGCTTTTTGCACAATCTCGGACTCATCAGTAGTATCGATACCGGATTAAATGCCCTTAATGAAACCACTATACCAAATCTAAAGGAAATGGTCACTATTCTGAAAGGAATGCATTCTCAACTGGTTTCACTTGACCCTCAAAAGAGTCATGTCCGGTTTGGCTAAGGAAATTCAATACTCTGCTCATCGACTAACGCTGCTTGAACGGAGATCCAAACATAGAAAGAAAAGATTAACATTATGGAGGCACGTAAAGTAAAGTAAAGTAAATCTAAATAATATATTTGTGGTATTCCAACAAACTGCAATGATATCTCGACTGCAATTGTGAATTTAACTGGTGTCAAAACCAATGATGGGAATATAATATCGACAAATGAGATGGTTCATAAGAAAACAACGGCTCCATATTTAAAAAAAGCTAAAAAATTATTCGTTGTAAGCTGCACAAACATTGTGCTATGCACAAAAAACATTGAGTATTCTCTTTGGATTATTGACCGCGCTTTAGAAAGAATTCCGTTATAAATATTTCACCTTTGTACTTCCATCAGCTGGCGCGACAACGATATTGTGTTAACAGCCATGGCTCAAATGGTCATCACAAATTCGCTATTAAATTAAAACAAAAATAATACAAAATAAACTAAATATAATTTATTTTTAACAGTCAGTTTTTAAAATAAAATATTACTAATCTCTAATTTTATCCATTTAGGATACATTTTAATTTCAATGGCTTCGGACACTTCGGTCAATACATTCGATGTACTCTGTTGAGCGTAAAAGCGAAGCGCTTCGGCCAGCTTTATCATTTACAGAATGGCACAGTTGACAGTTTTTTATTTGTTGTAGCATAGGAAAACGTTTCTTTTGAAAGACGATACAATTTTAAGAACCTGGAAGCGTATATTGATTAATTTATTATATAAATATTACTATAGATTTATAGAAATTTCCAAAATGTTAGATTTATCTCTTAGTATCTTTCTTTGAATGATCATCAATACCTCACTTTTGCTATCATCATCACTACTACTTAAATATATTGCGATATAATCCATTTTTCAGGTCACAAGTACCGGTTCACATTCAGGTCAGATCGGTTTTATTTTCAGATTGGAATTCGAAGTAGACCTACAGGTTTTGTAAAACACGCTAACTAAATAAATGTATTATGTTGTTAATGACTTTACTAATATATCAAATAATCATATCCTAATAATCATATCCTAAAACGGGTACTTCTGGAATTATAAGTACTGACTCTGGTATTTTTGGGTAGTAATATCTCTGCCAACCTTATTAAATAATCTATTCTCATTGCAGTCAAATCTAGACCGTTCGGCCTTGGAATATACTGATATCACTAGAGAATGTTTTAAATACCAGCGCAGCTGCTCTTACGAGCGAGAACTTATCGTTCCAATAACATATATGCACACTCAATGGAACAATTTACGAGATTTGCGGCGTTAATGATATATAGCTGACAATATTAATGTTGTTGTTGTTGCATTAGAAAAAACAACCGTTGGCTTACAATTCTGGCATTAAGGATGCCTTCAAAAATTGAACTGTATTTCTAACTAACAACAAAGCTCACCCAGCCTAGTCGGACAAGTTGTCTATATACCTGCAGGCCAATATAACGCTTTTCCACCCTTCGAGTATATACAAGTGGTTTTGGAGATGACAATGTTCCTATTGCATAATCAGAACTAATTAGATTACGTTTTTATTAGTTTATTTGAAAAATTGGGCAACCTTGTTGGGCACACAGAATTTTATTCATTTGGAAATGAGACGATTTATCAGGTTTTATTTGATAATTAAAGCGTTAGTTTTGTTTTTGTTCAATATGGTATTGTAATTTGGTTCAAGCCTAACTTTTATTCCGCCAGAACTAAATTTGACATTTTATTAAACTCGAGCGGATAATGTATTCAGGATTTAGAGTTCACAACCAAACTAAATTTAATCAATTTAAACAAACCAAAAAAAATTGTAACATATCTGTATATATCTCTCTCTATCTACATATATATGTATATAATACACATGGTACATATATAGATTAGATTATATTGTTAATAGGTCCTTTAGAGAATATCCTTTTTCATGTAGTTTTATATTTTATTGACTTTATTTTACATTTGAAATGATATGGTCATGTGAATTTTTTTGTTTTTGTTGGTATCCATCTATTTTGCTAAGAAGGAGTGTATGTATTAGTACACTATAGTAACATAAAATTCCCAAATGTGAAAAAGGATAATACACAATGTTTAATAATGATCAGAAATAAAATATATATTGAAGTATCTAGAAAAATGCGCCACTTTAATGTTTTCAATTTTATTGGGCTGATCTGTTGGATATACGTATATACAAAACGTTATACGTAAGGTATTTCTACGAAAAAAAAAACCTGTTTGGTAACCGATAGGAAAATAATTTTTACATCATTTGCCATTTAAGACAAATACCCTATACAGTAAAATTGTAAAAATGTGTTTCATTTTGATAGATTACCCGTTAAGAAGAATATACAAAATCGACCAAGTAGAAAATTTTAGGAATATATCACGAAAATTATATGTTCTGTATATATGTATGTATATACACTTGCTGAAAGTGAAAATCCATTAAAATTTAATTTATTTTATAAGCACAGCCCAGCACCATAACAGCAACAATATGAAAATGAATTATATCCATAATTTAACCTACAACTAACCTGAATGTCTAAAGTGTCACCTGTTTTTTATTTTTTGTTTATTTTTGTGCTCCTTAAGTAAATTTTATTTTCCCGTAAACATCAACCAGTATGAATATACGTTTTGGTGTATTATCCTTAATAATTTATTTACAAAATAAAATAAAGTAAAGTAAACGATAAACGTTCATCATAATTCGCGTCCTTTATTTTATTATGAATTTTTCTTACATATATCCATATTATTCCATAAATACCTACTCCGTGTTTTCCTGCTTCGTTATACCATTTTACTTCCTTTTCATTTTCACACTGAATACAATCTAAATCAGTGATTTTATTTTTCGAGCAGTGGTGGATTCGCATTTATTGAATCGACTTGCCAAAAAGTGGTTTACAAATGTGCGGTATTCATTAATTAAATCAAGGTAATAATTTAGCTTCTCCTGTTTCATGTCACATTTAAATACACAGCATGCTACATATGTCACGTAGCATAACATACCAAATGAATTCCTTAAGTAATCCCTTACCACGGATGTACGTCACGATGTTTATATTAATTTTCGGCACAACAAAAAATTATAAAGAAATAAAGCACACAAAATTATAATAAACAGTGGTTTAGCGGTTTTGTGACCTTTTTTTTTATTTGTGTGCTTCCGAATACATTCTACATATAAGATAACAAAAAATATATCCTTTTTGTGTGTTAAAATATAACAAAAAATTATAAAAGTAATTTATAATTTGTTGGTCCGTTATACCAAAAAATGAACCCCCCGGGAAAACAAAAAAAGAGAATTATTAAAAATCCCGAATAATATTATACACAATCATCACCATATACGTAAAATGTATACATCAGAAATAATAACTCCCGGGAAATGATTTTTTTTTTACTCCACCATAAGTAGATTTCGTATATACATATACATATATAGGGATTAAATATTATGTTGCCGTGAATTAAGGCAGCCCATGTAACATCAACTAACTCATTAAGACGGCGAAAATTTATTCAAATTGTCTAAATTAAAATCTAAAATGTTTAACATTTTCATTTTTGTTAATAATATTCCCGAAAAGTTTGTTTCTCGTGCATACACACACACACATAAATTTAGATAGATTTTATAAATGACACTTAAAATATATACATAAATATATACATACGAGTATGTATACATAAGGAACGCAAAAAGCAAAAACAAAAATGTTATATCATCTTGAAAGAGAGCAAAAGATTTATTTTTCCAGCAACAACAAAAACTTCAATTTGCAAATTTATATACTTTGATCATTAATCTTTTGACAACAACAATAACAACATTTAAAAAAAAAATACGAGATAGAATCAAATCATAAAAAAGTAACTGACATAATATTACATAAAAGACTACATAGAGACCAACAACAAAAGCACAAGGAATTATGAACACAAGACAAAAACTATTAAAGCACGGAGAGGAGAGTTTAAGGATTTTTAATTGCCCTAAAGTGCTAAATGATGTTTTTTTTCCGTGTAGCAAATTTGTCTTCCAACATTGTTTGTTTTTGTTTATATTCCTGCAGGTTAAGCTTTGACTCGTTTTTCTTGTTCATTTAAGTATTTACAACGCTATAGTGAAATATGGCAAAACAGGATAATAAAAATATTAGGTAAACTTAAGATTTGAAATATTGAAAAGAGTCTAGAAAGAGTCGAGAAAAATCACTTTTATAGTGTTGCTGAAAATAGCCCCTACAATTTTTATTACTAGAATAATTTCTTCTTGTTTCAGCATCGCTTCTAATGAAATTTTTAACTATTAGGGAGCTGTGGATTCTAAAGCGAATACTTTTTATTAAATAGAAGTGTACGAGGCTTGTTAAAAATACATTATTAAAATCCATAAAATTGATTTCTATCAAATTTTAGTTAGAATTTTATATAATTCTAAATACACAATAAAATCAATCGAGAATTTATAATAAACGTTTTTTGAACAATTCTCTCGAAATATTAAACTCGAAAAGAACTTTTATCATTGGCACCGTGCGGTTAAAGTTATTTTTATAAAACGAAATACGATGAGAACCGGGCCGCAATCATAAATTTTCCTCTAAACTTTCCAAGCAACTTCGGGAAATCAGTCCTCGAACACAGAATATCATACGACCAAATGCAGGCTATTTCACGTCTACGATCTAGAATTTGTAAATTTATCAGTAAAAGGTGATTTAGGTACGGTTCATGAACATACAAATGTCGATTGAGGGATGGTAAGGGTCGTAATGCATAAATCAAAAATTGTTTTTGAATGCCTTCAATTCTATCAGCATGCGGATCCGACAGAAAGGATGCCATATAACCGAGACATACTCGTTATATATACGAATGAATCATTGGCCAACATTTTATGTATTGCTTTCGTAAACTTAGATAGGATGCATTCCAAGAAACTATGGAATGCAATTGGAACCGACGGCCATCAATTTCTGTAAAAAAAATGTATGATTTGGTTTGTCGAATGCTTTAGAAATATCGGTGTAAATTAAATCAACCCGCCCACTAGCTCCTACAGCGTTAATTACATAGAAAACATTATTAGGTTAGTAATTGTAGATCTACAGTAATTACATTTTTCAACTGAAACTTAACTAAAGATTCGAAAAGCTTCGGAATCACAGGTAGAATCGAAATTCTTCGATAACAGGTAATGTCACTTATTTTGCCTGATTTAAATATTGGTATAACAAATGACAATTTTCAAAAAGGAGGCAATGGAAAGATTTAGATAACACAAGTGAATCAATGGATTACATATACAATAGGGACCTTCGGTGAACTCTTGTCAGTTGTTAGACATTCCAGACCACTAAGTACTTCGAGAATTGAAGTACTGCAAATGTAAACAACTTGAAATTATATTCGAGCTGTCATTATCGAAAGAACTGCGGAAGAAACTGGTAAAAGTGTCACAAATTGCTTGAGAACCAGTGACAGACGAATTATTGTAGGTAATGCCCTGTGATTTCCTCTTCGTGTTAATGAATGTAAAAAACCGTTTTGGATTGGAACACATTTCGTTCTCTATCTGTAAAATATACAATTTATATCAAAAATCATTAAAAATTTAAACTCTTTCCAAAATCGCAGTATTTTCGCATTAATATCTTAACACCAGTTCGTTTATATAAGCCTTCAACCATTGCTCAGTTTAAACGGAATTTGTTGTTTGTTTAAATGGAGTTGTTTTAGTATACAAATAAATCAAAACCAGTTTTCAAAACTTTATAAAACTCAGACATGGCATCCGAGATATGCGAAACAATTTTGACCAATCAACGTTCAGCAGGAAATTACTCGAAGAAGGCGGTGTGTGATAGATACTAGAATATCAAGCTTAATCAAGACATGTCTAGATTTCAACGTCATAATACTAGATCTAAAATATACGTCCATGATCCTTAAAAACAGTGTTGAGCTTCGAAAATTATCCAACACCTGATTCGATCGGTTATCACAGTTGAACCACAAAAGCATCATCCGTCATTAAAATCTTCTGCGAATAAAGTATGATCTTTCACATTCATGATCGGTAATAGCTCATAATTAAAAAAATCATAAGACAGCTGCAATGCTGCCAAATGAATTTACACCGCCAACCAATAATATCCAAAATTTGTCGCATTTTATCTTAACAATGAGTGATTTTCCAAGCACTCACATAGTAAAACACACGAGAAATTGTCTTGCGTCAGTTCTAGACATTTTTTCGTATGTACATATATGAATGTTTACAAGGTCGACCAAAATTAATGATCCATATATCTGAAATGAATTTCTTATTAATTTATTAAGACTTAGCTTAGATTTATAGGAAATGATATCGATTTGTCTTGTTCTAGCAAAAATCTAACATTTTATGCAATGAATTTTTTTTAGAAAGTAACGGATGCAACAGTAACTACACAGTTGTGGTGGGTGGATTTACTCGAAAGTAATTCAAAATTATATATCTATATGATGCCCTACCTTAATTATGTTGTATTAATAAGCATCATTTGCTGCATATGCCAACCCGCGTAAGCTATCTAAAAAAAATAAATGGAAAAAATAAAAATCGTATAAAACTATAAATCCTGTAACACGAACGTTCTTCTAAAAAAATTTAATATTTATCTTCCTAATTTTCCTCTTCAGAGATCTACAGCAATACTCCACAATGTGATTCTTTGTCACTTTTTTTCGTCTAAGCTTTTGACATTTATAACAAGTAAAGCATGATACAGAATACGAAAAAAGGACAAAAATAATTGAATTTTCTTAAAATATAACGAAACAATATACAATCACATAACGTAGAGCTTTCGTCGTTGTTATATTTACCATCCCCGCGCATATTATCATTTTATATAATATATTAAATACGAGTGACACCTTCAACAACTTGTAACGATGAAAATCATGGTGATGCGAAATTGTAAAAAAAAAATTCTATTTAGGATACACATGGATATATAGGTATTATTGTGGCGGTGTGGATTAAAAAATATACGTGTATGTGCATGTGGATATATAAGATATATGTACGTATATGTGGATATGTATACCTCTATATACACCAAAAGGAAGTTGTCTTAACATCAAAAAATGAAAAATAAAAATAAAAAAAATTAACGGGGTGATAACGTAAAGTATTTTTCTTAAAAATTTTATCTTTTTATATATCCTTTAATATATTATATTTTGGATAAAGCAGGGAAAGCTCGTATATACTCGTTGGTTTTGTCATAACTTAAATCTTATGTACTCCCTGCTTACATAAAAATTGATGTACTTACACCACCCTTATATATATGTACATACATATATTGTATCGTATGTTAAAAATTAATACTTGAAAAGTTTGAATGTGCGTTGAAAATTCTTAAAGGTTGTTTTGTTTATTAAAGCGCCAATTTTTATTTTTTTTTTCATTTTGCTCGTGTTTACCTGAATTGTAAGAGCAACATGAAAATTAAATTCTTAAAAAAAATTGCTATAGATAAAAAATTAAACAAAAAAAAAAAAATTGTGATAAAAATTCAATTACGTCAATTTTTCTAATTTCCATTATTTCATTTTATTTTGTTCCGTATTACATTTACATCCCAGGTTATTGTTGTTGTTGGCAGCGTTCTTCTATATCTTTAATCAGATAAGATGATATTGAAAAAAAGAATGTTGTCGCATATTTTTATTGGATTTTCATTCAGATTTCAGAATTTGTTCTTGCGGTGCTGTTGTATTAGTTGTATAGATGCTTGAAAATTTTCATTTTTAGACATTATCATAAAAAATATTTAAATTTGATTTACATAGCAAAAAATATTATATCTACAGCCATTATACAATGAAATATGGTGGATGCACTTGAAATTCTATTTTTATAATTTATTATTAAAAAATTATATTTTATAGATGTTTGTAGGCGCAGATGGGGTAACAAAATTAATTCCGCAGTCAAACTTTAATAAAACGCTGAACTATATCATATGGTTTTTGTGGTTCACTTATCAATTATTATATGGCCGTGGTGCTGTTGAATTACAGGCTCAAATTAAATTTTATCCCAATCTTCTTTGCAGTTATACATTCAAAGATATAATCGGCGATATCAACGGATAAGTTCGTTTTCAGCCAACGCCATGTTTCATAAATATAACAATTTGCATTTCGTTAATTTAACTACGCATGTAATTATCGGTAGTTTCGCAAATGGTATTGTAAAATTAATTCGTGGTTTGTGAAAACCTTTATAACATTTATTGTAAATTGTACTAAAACTATTGTAATATTTACAAAGCAAATTGTAAAATAAAATCAGATTTCTACAAATCTAATTTGTTAAATACACATAACGCTATTTACCATTTACAAATTTGGTTGTAAATTTTCAAATATGTTGTATCTTTGCAGTATTATCAAAGAAAGTTATAAAATATACGAATTATTTTTGTGGAATTAATAAAATGTGTCGTATTATTTACAAATCATGTTCGATGTATATTTAACAATAATTTTTGTTAATTTTACAAATATGATTTGTAAATACTACATCAACCTGTGTTTAAAATTAAACGTATATACGCAAAATTAATTGTTAGATTATTTATTCAAAACTATATTTGTGTTTTAAATAAACAATTTTATTCGCAGAAAACTTAATATTTAGCTTATTTTGGTTCAATGCCCGGATCCCAACAGAACTTATTTCTCGATCTTCAACACGTTCGTCATCCAGAAAACAAAAAAAAAAATGTAGGTATCCCTCCTTTCATCTTAACTCATCATGAAAATAATCGCTCACCAATACGTCTCCAAATTGCTCAGCATAATTAATTGTTTGTGATTTTCGAACATGTATAGGGAAAATATTCCAGCAACATTTAAAGATTAAGATTATATTGGTTGTATATAAAAAATATTTAATAAATAAAATAACCAGAGAGATGTATATATACACTCATTAAGTGTATTGGTTTGCCACCCAAAAGTTTTTTTTTTTCACTACTTCATGAAGCGTAAAATCGTTACATTGCATCCTTTCTTTAGAAAAGAATTTGATTATATTTGTGTTGTTTCGGAATTATACTCAGAGTATACGAACAAACCATAAACATACAAACCAATTCGGACTTTACGTGGCCAGTTTCCAGACACTGAAGATCATCAAAAACAATTAAATATTAAAATCATTCTTTGGTTCGAAATTAAGATAAAATGGTGTATGTATATCCAGTTGAGTCATGACGAGCCATTCTAATTCCGCAAGCAATGTATTGGTCCCATGCCTTCTGATCAGTCATCACGTAAGATCTAATTGCAGGCAGCATCATTCTATATTAATAAGATTATACATCCTCGAGATTATTTTACGAATGGTAGTTTGCGTTCCGATAGTGATTCATCCAATTTCATTTTAAAAATTTGTTGAATTGGTTAGTGGTAAACTGAGTTCAATTACCGGATATTAGGGGATTTTGCTTTAAGGCCACCTTTAGAAGCTTTACACAGAATTATCGATATTTTATTATATAGGCGGTTTTACCGGTACCCTACCACGGACCAACCACTTTAAATGTTGAACTCTTTATTGGTTATCATATGCCACAGATCGATAAAGCGCACCAAGAACTATATTGTGTTTATCCTTTTTATGACGCAAATTGAAATTATATTGTTGCAACCGCAACACCAAAGATCAAGTCTACCGTTTGGATCACTCAAATTACTAAGCAATATAATAACTCGCTTTAATATACGGTTAAAATCTCTCATTGACAAGTATCACCGCAAGACACTCTCTTTCTGTTGTGTGATATTTCCTTTGTTTTGTAGTGAGCTTCTGGCTAAAGAACCACACCGTACCCTCTGCTGTTCACTTTCACCCTGACTCATATCCGCACCCATTGACCCTCTCCGGATCCGTTTGAATCTCAAACTAATCAGAAAATACTAGGTTAGCCAAAATAGGTGGTGATATAACAGGCGTTTTCAATTTCAGAACAGGGTTATTTGCAGATTCATTTTCGGTTAAACGGTTAAACTGTAGCCGTTCCTAAAAGTCGTCATACGCCTTTACAGAATTGGGAATTGGATAATTAGAGAGATGTTATATAGCCAAGGTACTTTATTGGATTTAGCAAAGATTTCGATTTTTCCAGGTTTATCATTAATTCTGCCTTTTTCAGTGTTTCAGCTACTACAATCGTAAAGTGGGATTTGTTCTTCATATGATTCGATATTATTATATCGTCGAGATACACGAACACTTGATGTTTACGATCGACTCCCAAAATATGCAATGTGGTGCATTATATAAACCAAAGGGCATTACCGTGAAATGAAAGTTTCCACGAGATAAAATTAAAAAAACAGTTTTCTCTTTGGACGCCTCATCCAGTGGAATTTGCCAAAAATCATCAGACAAATCATTCAAAAAATATGTGGGAAAGGGTAAGCATCCTGTTTTGTTACTCCATTGATCTTCCTAGAGTCTAGGCATAATTTTTCCGGTTCTGGAAACACATACAAATGGATTACTACTCCACGGGCTACTAGAGTTTTCTATCACGTCTAGTCGAAGCATGCGGTCGATTGCCAGGTCAATTTTTACTTACGTATACGCGCATTGCCTGTTGTGCGACGAATTTTATTTTTAATCGCTAGTTTAAATTTTAATAAAGCAGCTAGTGCAGTACCAACTTTGATAAACTTTCCATTCCAAGATAAGTTTGATGGTACTGGAAGGCGCAATAAGTGTTGGTACTACTAGTGTTTTGTTGCTATATATAAAACGTACATTTACACTTATACCGCAGTTATTTCTATTGATGATTGTAGATGCTACTCCCTATAAATATATAATAATTAGTTTAGAATGAAAAGATAATCGGTTAATTTAAATGTAATACCTACTATTCACACATTTTTATAATTTTTACAACGGATCAATGATACAAGTTAATTTGTTTAACACACAAACATTGTAAATATTACTAAAGTACTTAGTACATTTCAATTTGTAATGAAATCAAAATTACGAACTAACAAATGCTTTGTTAAATTTACAACGAACAACCTAACAAAGCCGGTGTTAGCTTAACAATTTTTTTGTTATATTAACAATTTTCATGGTACGAATCAACATGTAACGTCACTCATATCACTGAAAAATGTAAAAAAAAATCATTTTATTGTAATTTTATTCGTATACTGTTGAGTGTAGTAAAATTTTTCTTCGAATTTAATTTACGTGAAACACAGCGCTAGTTATATACCCCGGGAATTTTTCCATAATCAACTTCTGATATTCTTAAAAAAAAATTTCTTAAGTAGTTTTTATAAATCTTTAACTTTTTGTCTTAATTTCCTATTTTCATATATATTACATACGTATGTACATAGTTTCCATAATTTTCCAAAAACATTAAAAAATCTTTGTTTTATGCTTGCTACTTAAGACATCAATCATACTGTATACAACTTCTTTTTTTATGTTTTTAAATTGAAATTTTCTTTTACTCTGTCATTTATGAATTCTCCTCATGCTATTATTTTTTTGTTACAAAAAAAAGCTTTACTGTTCCTGTGGAAAAAAAAACTAAATAATTCCAATATGAAGGTTTTTCTACTTGTTAAAACTAAAAACTAAGTTGTGGAACATTGTTATTTTTATATGAATAAGAAAAATCAAGTTGTAATGTTGTGAAGTGTGTAGTAGTATGGAAGTAGGTAGTAGTACGGAATTTTTTTTGTCACATCATGTATACAATAAGAAAGCTCCCAATGGAAATTATACATAATATATAAACAGCTATACATTTTTATCTTTTATCTATAATCTTAATATGGAATTATTTATTTTACGACTAGTATTCTTACCGACAGACAATCAATCAATCAAATCGAAATATATACATATATATACACACACACTCGTACACATCATACACGAAACTATTAGAGAAAAATAAAGAAAATGTTCTTATCTCGAAACGAAAATTTATGTATAAAGAAACGAAAAGCTGTATGGAATATCTATAAATATTGTCACTGTCATGTCTCTCAGAGTTCCCTCTCTCATGTAAATGACATAAAGAAAATAGGAAAATTCTGTTGCCAGCATAATATACGTATATATATGTATATATGTATATATAGCAGCACAAAAAATAATGTTATAACAAAAAATGGTTGTATTTCGATTTTCTGTTATTATTCTTGAAGATTATACAAGATTAAAATAGAAAATTGTACATAATTTCTTGTTTGATTGATTTAACAAACGACGACAACACAACAAAAACTCCGACAAAGATGTGACGATGAAGGATGAAAAACCACTATTTTCAAGAATATACAAATATGTGTATATATACAATCGAACAACCAAATCTGTATCTCATGCGGATAACATTTTTAATCGATTTATTCGATATTTTTAGAATTGGTTTGACTATAAATAGTTATGAAAATTTCTTGATGATAATCATAACTGTTTTGTCACCCCAGATGTTATAAATCAGAAATTTTTTGTTGCGAAATTAAATTGTATTTGGAACTCAACAGTTATAATTCATAAAGCTATTCTTTATTTCACACAATCTGCCTCTGTAGATTTAAGCAAAGGAAAGAAAACCGAGTTCAAAATTTGAATTTATTTCAATGTCTAACCCAAATCTTTTTATTAAACCAAAGGACAGTCTCATTTTCTTATTCGAGTTTCCCTTTCCACTTTGGTTTGTATATTACACCACTTTCGTTTATTATTATTAATTCATATTGCTGTTTTCCATTGTATATTTCCATTTGTATATATTATTTAGTTTACCAATTTACTGTACAGTAGTCTCAATTAAAATCAAAATCTCCAGGAAATTCATAAAACTATAAAAAAAACGACAAGAACTGACCAAAAATTGTTCAAAATAAATAAATGAATTTTCCATACATACGAGTACTATACATAGCATGCGGGTATATGTAACTCGTATGTCTGTGTAATATTTACATACATGCATAGAACTAAACCACAATACATAGTAATATTGTATTACAAAATAAAATTTCCCACAAAACAATAAAAACAAAAAAAATGGAAAAACTTTGCTTGAATTTAGATTATATATGAAGTTCTTGTCCTGGTGTTGTGGTCGTTCTCATTCTATCCAAGGAACCTTGTATTATTTAATAATTTTGGGAGATGAGCAAAGTGAATTTTTAAATATTTCTAATTTTGGTTATATATACGTTGCCACTCTTCTGTATCCTTTTTGTGTTTGTTTCTCACCAACATCATCGTGATGGTAATAATCATCGCCATCGCCATGATTAATAATGTTCCTATTCGATTTAATTTTTCCGTATACGAGTATACCTAATACACACACACACACACACACATACAAATAAAAATGGAAAACCCTTTCATTATTTCTTTGTGTTGTGTTATGTTTATTTTAGTCCCTAAAGTGTTGTCATTTTTATGTTGCCTTAATTTCAAAACATATATGTACATATATTATATACATTTTTTTTGGTTATGCTTTTATGTCCATTTATGCTTTTTTTTCCAAAATTTTGTGTTGTACACATACATACATATGTATATTAGTTGAATGTATTTCCTTAAATCATAATTTTAATTTTTGGTTGTAATATCTTATAGTTGTGTTTTTTAGGTCGGTTACTTTTGGTTGGGGTTCAATAATATGTGACTTTAGTGAAAAGCTGGTTATTTATGGGTATTCGAGTACGAATATATATATGTGTTTATGTATATAGAGCTTAATTTTTACTATAAGTCATAGACTTAGGTTTCTTAAATGACTTTTCCTTGTTTTTAGTTAAGAAACATGAATATGTATATGAACATGTGTGCCGTATGTACAAACCTTGTAAGTTGAAATAAATTAGGAGATTTATAATTTTTTACTGAAAAGTTCTTATCGTAGAAACCCATGGGTTTTGAGTAAAAATTTCTTGTGATTACCACTATTTTGTGATTTTGAAACCCCAAAAATTTATTATACTATAGTTAGCTATTATATATTATAGATCAAGTGATTATTTTAAAACTGAATGAGTCGATACAGGACTGAGGTATTGGACAATTTTCAATTATTATCGTATACATTATTAAGAGGAATTTTTCCAACAAATTTCTAACAAGTTGACAAAAATTTGGTAACGAAATACTATATTATGGTAAAATGCCATAAATAATAATAAAACAAAAAAATTCTAAATACCAAATATTAATCGAACTTTTCAAGCACTCACATAGAAAAACACACGAAAAGTTGTCTTGCATCAGTGCTCTAGACAATACACAGTGCGATATTTGTTTGATGTACATAGATGCATTTGTGTTTTATAAATAAATTCTTTCCTGGATGGTGAAATGAACTTTGTGGGCACTAAGTGAATGGAGTTTTCATTGCTCAGCAATAATAATAGTTTTAAAATTAATATTGTTTCAAGATTTTTATCATGACACGTTAAAATGCAACCACCGCGGTTTTATCTTTATTGTTGCTAGGCATTTTGTATGAAATACTGCAAAAATAATTTAAAAATTTAAACGTTATTGAAAAGATGGTTTTGTAAGCATCTGTTGATCAATAATTTTGTTCAATTCATTTCGCAAATAGTTTTTTAATACCTCGGTATTGTTGTGAAACAAATGCTGACCGCTCCAATGAATACCAAAAAAACTTAAATAAATGTGACCACCCTCAAACTTTATGTAACCACCCGGTCGCCCAGAATACCTAGCACATGAAAAGAGATACCGAGAAAAACTAGCATATGAAAAACATTGCTTGAAATTGAAGTTGGGGGTAAAAATGCCCGCTTTTCAAAATTTAATTTGTTTAATACATTTTAAATTATTTTAAAATTTATTAAACAAATTAATTTAAAATTTATTAATTTTAATAAATTTTAAATTATAAATTTTGAGTGGTTTCTTAAGTGAAATTCAAGGTAAAATTGTACTATGGAGTTGAGTTAAATTTTAAACGCGTTTTACAGACTTTTTAACTTATATCATCGGTATAGATTTCAATAAAATTTGAGTGCAATTTAAATTATACATATTTACTCATATTTGAGTTGGCATGGACTTCGAAGAATGTATATATTTTTGAGTGGATTTGCTTATGTGAAATTCCAGATACAATTCTAGTATGAATTTGGGCCAACATCTTTAATGGTTTATTAGATGAATTATATGAATGAAAATAAAGTAATATTTTACTTTGAAATTCAAATGCATTTTAAATCAAGTTAAGAATCAAACATTGAGTTGAAAAAAGTATTTTACTTTATTTGAGTTTGCGTATAGATTTTGAATTATAATTTAAGGTATAAGAATTTGAGTTAATTAAGTGGTTTAAGCAAAATTTGGAAAAATTAGAAATTGTGTTTGAACTTGAACAATGAGTTAAATTTGAGTATATACTTTGATTTCTATGGCAGTGTCGTCCATATTTCTCGTATGCGCATTCAAGTTATATCATGCTTATAGTAGGAAATATAATAATTTGACGCGTGATGTCAATTCAATCTGAATGATCCGTTTTATTATCTGTTACATACATTATACTATTTTTGGAGCTCAGATATTATTCCATAACTACAGGAGAGGAAATTAAAACTAAAACTATCAAACTATTAATTGTCAATTTCTCACGTAGGTTCTAAAACTTTGCAGGGATGTGATAAATTTAAAAATATGCCGTATTTGTTAATAAACTAGTAAACAAATTTTTATGATATTTGTAGTTTCTTCGTATAAGATTTTTTCCAAATACAACTGTGAACTGGTTCATTCGAGTTATAAATGATAAAATATCGTAGGTTCCTCGCCCATCCTTGACCAGAGGATTCAGCAGACTAACAAGTAAGTATAAATCTTAAACAAGTTGTTGATATTGAAAAGCCTCCACCCGAGGTCAGCGGATATATATATATATAATAACAAACTAAATAAATACACCCTACCAATAGGGTGTGTTGAACAGAATACGGATCTTAACAAACGCGAGTAGGGAAGTTATAAGGAAGTTATGTAGAGCGCTCCTACTCCCCGAGTGGCAAGTATATATTGTTCGCCTATACTAGTCTGTATTCGTTAAATTTAACTAATATACAATGACACCGACCAAACAAAACTAATCATATTGGATAAAAGAGAAACACTAAATTTTTCCATAACATAATACATACATGCGTACATATACACAAATGTAATATAATAGAGCTTTAATGACCATCGATCGACATTCGACACAATATAAAACTAATTTTTCCAAAACAAAATAAAAAACAAACAAAAATACAATTTAACTCTATAACAGATACATGAAAAACTTATAACAAATCAATTTTATTTTCCCTATATACCGAATATATTTTCACATTGTTTTATGATTATATTGTCTTCGGAATGATAAAGAAAACTCATAAATCAAAATTGCAATAAACTTGAAAACAATGAAAATGGAAAAGAAGAAAAACAAAGCTTTAATCGAGAAATAGCTATTGTATGTATATGTACGTATGTAGGTATAGAGAAGCTTTATATATGTTTTCATTTTGATTCCGTAAAAGCTGTAAATTATTTTTGATGAGCATTATAAAAAATAAAAACCATAATCACCACTTTTACAATATAGAAAGCAAGTAGTTGTAGTCACATATACATACATACATACATACTTACATACATAATATGTTAAGTAAAAGTATTTTAGATTATAGTAATGACTGTACTTAAGTAGAATTAAACTTTTACATAAAAACATTAAATATGCAACAAACATACAAAAATTATGTTTATGCCAAAGAGAATACAATATTTTCAGATAAATTTATAAATTTAGACAGACAGACATACATATGTATACTACACTTGGATGTGACGATGGATGTGACAACACTCTTGTACATCATATAGTAACCAACATTTATTTAGAGACATTTTTGAATGATAAATTGGATTATGTACTTTTCCAAAAAAATGTAAATTCAATTTTTTTTATTTTAAATTAAATTATGCTCGAATTTAAAATAAATATTATGGTTTGGTTAGCTAATCGCATTATGTATTACATGTATGTATGTAGATTGTAGGGACAACCAAACTTCAAATATATAATTATGTATTATATTGTATTAAATTTAAATAATTTTATGGTTGATAAATTTTGTACAACAATGTCTCATATAATTCATGGCAGCAAATTGAACCTTAGTGCGTCCAAAACTAATAATTCCAAGCTCTTCGATATTGACGATCAATAATGTTACTAGATAAATTATGGTATCTTCAAAATATTAAATTGGAACAATTTTTACTATTCCCTGGACCTCATTGTTGTATCTATAGACACAAATTGCTTACGATAATATAAATAGATTTCTTTCTAATAGAAGATTATATATAGGCAAGTTTATTTGTTTATTCATCGTATAAAAACTCGCTTATTGCAAATAATTATAATCTAGCCGAGCTGCAGTAAGCTGAAATGCTGCAATTATCGGGTATATATTTTTACAATCTACGAAATGGTGCATAGATTAAGAAAAAGGTTTAGCAAATAATTATGAAACTAAGATTTAGTTTATAATAGGGGTACTCGCCTCATCCAAAAATACGTCATAAATGTGACTTGAAGTCACCACAATAAAATTTTGGTATTATCGTTCTTGTGGTGTGGAAAGTCTAGTATATCAATAATTCTCACAAACAATTTGGTGACGTGGGATGGTCTTGGCCCGCGATACTCATACTCAGTAGTGGCCCGTGGAACTTAAGCCAAAAATGGGCACCATTTTAATATTGAATGTTTAAATTAAAAATAAGGGTTTAAACTCATATACGTCCTACATATTTATTGTTCATCACAAAATGTTACAAATTCAAAAGGGATGTTGATTCTTAGCCTAGAGTACATACTAATCGATAGAGCTTTCCATAAAGTATAGTATGTATATTGCATTTAATCAATAAATCTAAATCGTGAGTAAATGCAGTAGTGGCCTTAAAACAGAGTAAGCAATATACAGTTGCAAAAATGATAAACAAAAAATTTTAAAAATTCTCGATTCCAAATCAATACTCTCATATAGGAAAAGGTACAAAATTTGGTATCGAAGTTTTGTTTTTTATAAAAAAAAAAATAAAAATTCTTGACACCAAATTTTAATCGACCTTTCCATGGACTCATATTGAAACACACGAAAAATTGTCGACAATTATGTGAAGCTCAGTACATAACTGCGGGAGTCAGTCGAAAAAATAATCACACTTCTCTCTCTACCAATCAAAGTACGCCATTTACCATAATTTAAGAAAACTTTGCTTGTTTGATTTATGTTTTTGTAAATAAAATTTTCATTGGTTTGTGAAATGAACCTTATGGGTACTAAATGAGCAATCATTTTGCCGCATTTTATTTTTGAATTGAAAAATACAAAAATAATAAGTTTATCCAACAGAATACTACAGTCAATAAAACAGACCACGAAAAAAATGGTAAATTTAGCAAATCCCCGAAAAGCGCGAGACGACAATCAGTTGTCTTTGATGCCTATGTTTAAAACCGCCACTGGTCTTTGTCACAGTGACGTCGAATGTGTATATAAAATAATGACTACAGAAACGTGTTTTGCCTCTAATTCGTTGGCACGATTCAGCAGTACAGTTTTGTCCTGATTAAGCTAGTTCACACTACTCTAAAGACACAATAAATTTGTAGGAGGTTAATCCGAATCAATGTTATCTCAAAGTATCTAAGCCGATTTGTTTTCGACCTTTATCGCCAGAAGAATGGCGGATACGATAAAATTGCTGAAAATATGTGTTCCGAATGGAATACTATTACTGTCAAAGGCACATCGGAAGTTGTGTAGAATCTCACGGCGAAAATCGTACCACATTTGCTTGATAATGAAATCAAAGGTTTGTTATTGATCATTCATTCATCAGCCATGGTACGATGATAAATTAATTAATCTGTAAAATAGAACATATTCCTGTGTATAAAAAATACACATATTCCTGTGTATAAAAAATATGATGATACAAATACTTTTGAAATTTCTTCAGTGATAAGAGGAAAATTAAGGAATATCCGGCAACTATGCATTTCATTATGGGTTATGTGCATCAGAACCCAAAAAATAGCAAACTTATTCTCATCATTTTTTCGAATAATATACATACAATCCTGATGAATTACCTTGTAGCAATCAACCTACCAGCTATGCTAATTATGGTATGCATAGCCAAACCATTTCTGAAGAAGAGATATTGGATGTAATTAAATCACTTGCAGATGGTTTTGGACCTGATACTATCCTTTTATCCATCATTAAATTATTGGCTGATGCAGTTTGCCAACCATTAAAACTCATCTTTAATAAATCATTGCAAACTGGAATTTTCCCTAATAAATGGAAAATTTCGAGACTTACTCCAATTTTTACAACTGGCGAAAGAAATGAAATACACTTCAATTTCACCTAAACTATTTGAAATATTAGTCTCCAAGTCTTTCAAGAAAATAGTTCTAAGCCATCTATCTTTTCATCAACATGGATTTACGCCTCGCAGATCCACAACTACCAACCTAGTTGAGTTTACTATAGCTTACCTCAAAAGCTTTAGAAAATCATCAGCAAATTGACACCATATACGGTAAAGATTTGAGTAAAGCTTTTGACTCCATTCGACAACGATATATATTAATGAAACTTGACAAGCTTGGGTCAAATGGTTTCAATTGTACCTAACGGAAAGATACCTACCTAATCATTGAAATTACTGTTGAAAAGTCAAATCCTATTTTGGAAAAATCTGAGGTTCCTCAGGATTCTATTATAGGTCTCTATCTCTTCCTGATATTTATGGACGACATTACTAATATAATTCAACACTCTTCTGTACTTTTGTTTGCTAATGATCTTAAGATCTTCCAATCTATTAATGACGCAAACGAACACTTACAAGCTTCAAGAGGATATTGACAAGATTTGTACTTGGTGAGTGAACCAGTTAAAACTTAATATTTAAAAATGTAAGATAATGTCATATTATCGGAAAAAATGTCCAATAATTTCCAATTATAATATAAATGGGGCATTAATTGAACGCGTCACCACAATCAAAAGCCTCGGTGTTATAAATATTTGTTAGTGATATTTCATTCTCCAGACACATTGATCAGAAAATATCGAAAGCCAACTCCATGTTTGGCTTCATGCGCCGTTGGACCACATAGATTAAAGATCAAAATGCACATTTTGCACTATACTTTGCATACATAAGATCTCAACTTCAATATGCAGCAGCACATTCATAGAATTAGCGAGTTTTACTCTATATTATGCAAAATATTTTGAGAACCTGACCTTTTTACAATACCACCTTACACTGTACTTTGTAATACGTAGAAAATTGCGACATTGGAAAGACGCAGGCAACAACATTCCGAAAGTTTATTGGGAAATGTACTTTTGGATCTCGTAGATTCTCCTTTCAGTTTTCATAATATTAAGATAAACGTGCCCGCAGCCATAATTTTTATCAATACAAGTCGTTAAAACTTGAAAAACATCGTACTAACTACGGCGAAAATGAACCAATCAATATGATGTCTATATTTCTTTCAAATGTCCAGGACCTTTTCGAGTTTGGACTTAAATCTAAAGGGCAGTTTAACCTCAATTTGAAACTTTCCAAATCCAAACGCATAATCATTTTACTAATTTTACATCAAATGTAAAATTAATATGTATGTATGACGTATAGACAATAATAATTTGAGCTTTTATCATTAACTATAATTCACATAATTATTTATGTAATAATGGTATAATTGTGATTACATCTGTGATATACATATATGTACCTTTTCAAATTTAACAACGAGACCCAACTGCAACAGCTGTACAACAAATACCTTAATTAAAATATAACGTTTTGGTGCATAAAAAAATGATTATCAATGTTTCATAAATAAAAAAGAATTATACAACAAATTCATCGATTTATTTTATTTATTGCATAGTATATAGGTATGTATGGCTCCCGTGGTCGGGGGACACTCACATGTCTCGTAAACCCAAATTGCACGAACATGTTTTCCAATAATACCAGCACAGTATCCTTTGCTGGTCGAGAAAGGTGACTAAACGGTTCAATCGCTGGAATGTCAGCCGCATTCGTAAAAAAATCAACAGTTTGCAATATCAAGAAAAGAAAAACTGAATACTGCTAAACCTATGGTAGGCGCAGAGATCGCTGCAGGCCATGATGCCTCCACGGTGTAGAGAATGACTTGTCTTCTTCAGATTGTCTAAGACAGTATGAAAACCATGCTCAGGATCGAATTTGTTGGAGCCAAATTGTTGATATACAGGGCCTGTAATGGCCTTTGAAAAATGTTATTATTTTTACTGGTATATATGTATATGTAGAGTAAAACCCTGTATATCTGTATTCGTTTAATTAATTTATATTAATAAAATTAATTAAACATAAATTATAACATGACAGGTAGACATTAAAAACTATATTTAGTATATAGTGATAGTTATCTTTACCATAAAATGTATAATGATTTGAATACGTCTGTTACACATACACAATAATATCCACCGATAGCATTAATATTGTGGAATGAAAAAGAGAACAAGTGAAAATGAATGAAAATTTGTTATTGACAGGTGAAAATATTTAAACCGAATATTGTTGATATACTGCTCTTAACAAAAAATATAAAATTATTCGTTTTCGTATTTGTACATATATGATGTACATATGGCAAGTGTTGAAATAGATATCATTCATTCATTATTCAGTGAATATTGGTAGAAGAAAAGCTGAAAACCGATTTTGATTTTTCTTTCTATTTTCCATACATACCTATTTGTACAATGTAGGTGCGCAATCAATTTCAATACATGCCATGCGAACCGTCACACAATAAAAAGTTTCTAAGAATATTCGGTTGTAAATTACTGCGTGACATACAATACCATAAGATATCTATAAATGCACATATTATGTATGTGGTTTGTATATATGTACGTATGTAGTGGAAAGTACATTTCCACACAAACAAAATCTAAAAATTATTGATTATTTATTCCACCAAGAAATATGTAAATCAGTTGATTCAAATTCATTCCAATATGTAGTCGCAAATAAATAAAATTTTCGCACAAATTGAATAAAAAAAATTTCGAAAGCATAAAAGTTTATACAGAGTACAGTTTTATACTTATATTTTTGTTATTGTTATATATAGTTTGTTAGTTATCTGATAAATAATTCCGATATAATTTTTTAACAATAAATAAAATTATTTTAATGACATCAACACAAGGAAAAATGCTAACAAAAAAATGTTAGATTTATATTTTGGTTTCGAGTTTTTTTATTTTTATTTTGTTTGTGCTTTGGGAAAGCATATAGCAAGAAAAATGTATATTGTACGATAAGAAAAATACTAAACATAAAGAAAGTAAAATTTAAATAAATAAATAAATTTTATGGTAACATATGAATAAATTCACAAAATACAACAAAAAAAAAATCGGCTCAACTGAAAATTCAGTGAGGGATAAAATAGAATTTGTTACAAAATTTACGGGAATCGTCCTTAATACTGTGTTGTTACGTTTTTTATGGTCTCCTTCTATAGGCAAATTATTTATATTTAAGCCTAACACATTTTGAAATGTTATAGGAATGTTCATATGACGTAATAAGTATTAAACATATGTTCGGTTTGCTAATTTTCTAGAAAATTTAGGTATGTCCCAATGTTAGTTTGTGCTAAAACCTTATTTTTATCTTTAATATTTTAAGTCTTCAATTCGCAATTCTATGATTTATATTTATTTACTCCTAAACTAGCATTATTGTTAATAAATCATATTAGGTAATAGCTAAGCTATTTAATCCAAAACCTCCATAATTTGTATTCGGACTGCATTCACATGGTAAATATCACACGTTAATAATTTAGGCTTGCGTGCTGTCATCTTTGCGTTTTTGTTTTTCAAAAAATTATAAACGTCTATACCAAATTTTATTCGAGCTTTTGAAGCACTTACATAGTGAAATACATGAAAAATTATCTACCACTAATGCAAGACAGTTTTTCGGTGGCTTTATACTGTGTGTGCCTTGGTTAGGTCGACTAAAATTTGGTATCGAGAAATTTTAATACTTTTGTTTACAATTTTTATTTTATTTATTTATTTGATTCCTTTTAATTTATAAAGTAATTAAATACAGGTAAACCTCGCTTCCTGGAAATCGTTAAGCGAAGTATCAAAGCATTTGGTTCTTTTTTATGAATTTTTAGTTTGGTTGTTTTGTCTTTTTCTCTAACTCGTCAAGCAGTTTTGGATTTGAATGATTATCATAAGAAAATAGGATTTAATCCGAGGTTTCGCTAAGTAAGGGTTCTTTATGCGAGGTTTACCTGTAATATTAATATTAATTAGGCATCGTTTCGGCTACTGTATTCTATGTACTCAGAGATACTATACAGTCAGAGTAGAGTGTAAAAATCAAAATTGGGATCCTATATACAACGTATGGTCGTATCAATGCAATTATCACTCGCGTTTAAAACAATATGTTTTGTTTCCAGCACTGTATGACCGTAGTATACTTGCAGCAATAGTGATCTTTTTTAAATGATTAAATTTTTTCTCGATAGATGGCATATGATTGATCGGTGATCGATGAAAAGAGAACCAAATATTTCTTTTTCTTTCGCAGAATACCGATTCTTTAAGAAATTTTCCGTTAAGGACGCAACAAGATATAATATAAACGAGGAAAAACGTGGCGAACGGGGAGAACAGAAAAATTTAAAAAAATAGAGAAAAATGTAAAATGATAATGAATTTGTAATTATCGACATAATTTTAAAAGAAACTTGAAATTAATAATATGTATGTAAACAAAACTAAAAAAAAATATATAAGAAAATTATAATTAAAATATCATAATATACATAGTTAGTTAAGTTAAAATATTAATAATGAAAGACAAAAAAAACACACAATTATAAATCTGTACATACTCGTAGTTTATAAAAAAAAATCAATTTTGTGTATTGGTTTGTACCTGTATGTATATTTAAATATATTTATATAATTGTAAAAATAAAATAATGTTTGTGAACCAAAATAAATAAATATTGTGATTTAAGAAGGTGTATTAATACAAAAAAGAAATTTATACAAAACCTTAAATTAATAAAAAAACAAAACAAAAAAAACTTGGTTAAAGTGAGAAGTGAGAATTTGTCGTAAAGTGTCGTTCCCGATCCGGTATACAAATCCGGTAGTTTTGGTCGTGCTAATAGTTTTGGTGCTGCTTTTTATTCGTCATATATTGGGTAGGAACGAGAAAGAAAAGAGAAGAAAAAAAGATTCAGCAAATGAGCGGTATTGCTGCCATAATAAATACATCCGAATCAAGGACGCCAGATTCAATAATTTTAATCATTAAACTATATTATGTATGTTAATTATATTATTTATGACCAAATTCCTCTTGACGTATAGAATTCGATTTATTATTAATATAATTATTATTCGTATAAGAGATTTTACTTCAGTTGGTCCTAAAATATGCACGTTGTTCTTCGTTGTATATTATTACATTCTGAATAAGTAACCTCGGGTAAGATGGAGTAGTGTGAGATTGCTGTTGGAGGGATGATTGTAGTATGCGATGACATGCCTTACCGTAGCGCCTGCATTACTATTGTTTTTTCTTTTTTTCTTGTTGGTTGTGGATTCTCGCATACTGTTCTTATAATTTAAGAAATCATTTATTTTTGTAAGATGGGAATATTGGCATAGCGTAATAACCGAACGTTCCCAGCCACTGAAAACTATCCCAAAAGAAAGGTGTGCAACGCTATGTCAATAATGACCCAAACCCATCGGTTACAAGAGCTTTTAGTTTTTATATACGAATTGTCAAACTGATTGATAAAATTGATTGTTTTAACATCAACGATTTTATGATATATTTTTGAAAGTTAATTTTTGTGATTTTGAAATTGTTTATTCTGTATTGACGACACCGGTATTTTTGTTAACTATAATTTTTCCATTTACAAGCTTCAACAAGAGAACCGAATTATTTTCCAATCTTAAACAGTAAATATAAATTGTTGCTTATTTTTTTTTTTTTTTAAGTTTGTTTTTTATCGTCGTGGAGTTTGAACGTAAACTCAATGTGCGCGGAATATAATTTAAAAAACAAGATTACGATCGGTGATTAAATTGAAAACATCTATGACCCTCTGTTGGAATGTAGAACTCATGGGCCGACCCATCTTTCATGTCACTGTACAGGGTGACATGGAGCTATGCAATGGTATACTGTATACTTGTGTGAATGGGATGAATGAATGGATTGAATGAATGTTGTGTGAATGTAAGGTAAGGCTATGGACCAAAAGAGTGTCTATGCCAAGTCCTTTTAAAAAAAAAAAAAAAAAAAAAAAAAAAAAACAAGTTCACTGTCAGTTCTTTAAAATTATTTTTAAGGCCTTTTTTTTATTACTGTGCATTTACTTTACAAATAACAATTAGTGCTTAAATAATAACATAGTCCAAAAAAAAATATAATTACTTTAACAGGAATGGAGAGCCGCGTAGAGGCAACCGACGTTCATGTGGCTCCCGCCGCGCAAAGCTTCTATGCCAAATCTATTGCAAATATTTTAAATCGGGAGAAGGCTCCTTAACCGATGTTTTGCATAGAATTAGAGCCAGATGAGAAAAACAAAGGAAACCACAGTATATATATAACTTGAGATATTTACTGACCCACAAAGCGAACCGGACCAGTACAATTCATCAAGACCCAAGAATACGAGCACATAAAAGCTTATTGCAAGTTGGAGTGAAGTTTGTGATATTTGTGCAAACTTCATGATTCAAAAAAATGCGATAAGACGAGAAAAGATCCATCAGTAAAACGCTGTAGTAGCTTTAGTAAAGTTTCATGATGATGATGGAAAGACAAATGAGCAAGATGATGCAAAATATGAACACACTAATGCAAATTATTGTCAAAAGATAGCTGTATTGAATGCGTCGGCCTTTCACAGTACAAAGCTGAGGTTCAAACCTTTCTTACCGATCAAAATATAGACATTATGCTAATATCAGAAACACCTTTTTTCATATCTGCGGATATTCAGTTTATGACACCAAACATCCAGATGCAAGAGCACATGGTGGCACTCCGGTCTTGATCGAACGAATAATAAAGCATTAAGAACTAAATAATTATGGTAAAGATCACATCCAAGCAACTAATATCTGCCTAGAGGAATGGTCTGGAAATTGTGTAATAGGTTTACTGTCCACCGAAACATGCAATCAAAAAGCTGCAATTTATCGATTATTTTAATGAGCTGGGCATTCAATTTCCCGCAGGGGGCGACTACAATGCTGAACATCTGCAATAGGGTTCGAGATTAACAACACCTAAAAGAAAGCTGTTGGCGTTAATATTTGGTTCCAAATTATCACGTCACGTACCGACGTTTGCACTCACGTAAAATAAAGAACAACACCATAGAAAATCGAATTTTAATAATTTATTTTAATTTAATTTTAATTTTTATATGTATTTTTAATTTTGTTTTTGTTTGCGACTGCCAAAACTTGCGTATTCTCAGCTTGGCTCTACAGTATATAACAATATTTATTCTTAATCTATAAGTATTTATGTATATATATATATATATATATATATATATATATATATATATATATATATATATATATATATATATATATATATATATATATATATATATATATATATATATATATATATATATATATATATATATATATATATATATATATATATATATATATATATATATATATAGATACATATATATATATATATATATATATATATATATATATATATATATATATATATATATATACATATATATATATATATATATATATATATATATATATGTGGGATCACCCTGTAAATTATCATAAACATGTTTGGGTTCCACTAAATGTTTATTATAGATATCCCGTATTTGTATATTTGTGTTGGTGTATGTATTGATCTCATCCGAACGATAATAAATAAAAAAACATCGATTTAATATAAATCAGTCGAGATTCCGAGTTTGAATAAAAATTAACTATAATACTTTTTTGTGTTTTAAATAAATATTCGAGATCACCAGTGTTGTGTTAAATAGGATCCCACAAATTGGGGGCTCAACCGGGATAGTTCTACAGTTTTATAGACAAGATAAAGTTTATAAAAATTTCTACTAGAACTTGCGAATCGTAAGGCGTACGTTCGTGAATATTGTATAGACAAGGCGGTCAAACGGCGTATACAATACGGTATCCTATTTGTTGTGGCGTCATAACCAAGTGTGTGAAAGAAAAGTGAATCTTCTTAACTAAGGCGAGATATTCTGATACAACTTTATACAGTGATTTCAACTTTATCGTAGATTTATAATCTTGGAAAGTGAAGCAAAGAAGCTGTCTAAAAACTGAAAAATATTTATGGAAATTAACCCTTGACCATATTGTATGCGTAGCGTGGTTTCATTGATCGATTGATAGCAATCTTACTGTATTTATTAACACAGTTAAACTAAACAAATAAATTAAATTGTGTTTGTGTCGATTTTGTATTAATCAACCTAAACCAATTTTGATATATTCTGCTGTGATTGATACTATCACTTTTATCATAAAATGGATGACGACAGTAATTTAATTAATAATAATTCAACGAATATGAATATTGAAACGAGTAGTAATCATGATGACTTAGAACTAAATAATCAAAGTAGTAACCATAATAATAAAGAGAAACTTGAGCATGGACGAATTAACAGTGCGATGGATGATGATTTTTACCGTGATATGGTTGCTAAATTTCGGCGTCAATTAGACAACGAATATTTATTGGATCGGCATCATTCTACAACACTCAACAGAGCAGAGACAAACAGCGACAGGCGTACAAGCGAACAAATTGAACAACAAAAAGACGAATTGTTAAAGAAAGATCTCGAACTCAAAAATAGAGAACTTGAACTTTTAAAGCGCGAAAATGAGCTCCTTCGACAGCATTCTCGAACGACTGAAACTACAATAAATACCGAAGCATTACACAGCGGATCAATATTCTCACTTAAAGATGTGGAAGGATCTCTAAATTTATTCAGTGGCGACGATGATTATACGGTCGAAAAGTGGATCGATGACGTAAATGAAGCGGCGGTTGGTGTTGGGTGGAATTCTGCACAAAAACTTGTTTATGCAAAAAAATCATTATCTGGAACTGCGAAACAGAGTTTGCGTACCACACAAGATGTTGGCACGTGGGCAAAATTGGAGCTGTTTCTAAGGAAGGAGTTTAAACGGGATACCATTAGCTCGAAAGTGCATAAGAAAATGAGTGAGCGAAAAAAATTGAAAACCGAAACCTATCACAGTTATTTGTTAACATTACAAGAAATTGCACTAGCTGCAAACATCGACGATGCGTCGATTATCGACTATTGTATTTGTGGAATAAATGACGTCATGGCAAACAAAACTATCCTTATTGGCGCTAGAGATATGAGTGATTTTAAGTCAAAATTGAATTTGTATGCTGACCTGAAAGAGAAGGAAGGTAGAGATGGTGTGACTACAGCAAAACCCGAGCACCATAAGGCAGAGTCACGTGAACGTCGAATTATAAGATGCTTCAACTGTGGTGCGATAGGTCATCGAGGGAATCAATGTAGGAATAAGTCGAAAGGGCCGAGGTGCTACAAATGTAGTGATTTTGGCCATATTGCACCAAGTTGCACAAAGGTGATAGCTGAAAAGACGAACAAAGTCTGTGCTGCGATCAACAAACAGAATTTTACATCCGTTACGAAAGACCTGAAGCAAATTAAAATTTGTAATCAGAATGGGTACGCTATGGTGGATAATGGATCAGATTTAAATTTCATGACACATAGAAAATATTTTTCACTTGGTGCTCCAGATTTTGATAATCACATAACGACATTCAGTGGGGCAGGTTCAAGAAATTTAAAAACTTTAGGGTGTTTTTCTACGAATGTGGTGATTGATGGAGATGAGTATAGTACCAAATTTCATATTGTTGCTGATGACGTACTGCCGGTAGACATTATCTTGGGGAAGGAGTTAATCAATCAGACTATAACTATTCTAACTCCGGCGAGCATCGTGATGAAGAAATTTATTCCTGATGCTTATACAGTGACTATTGAACGCGGAGATTTATCACTCAATATTGGAGTTGTTGGTACCGATAAGTACCAGTCTATGGAAATTATAAATAAAATGGTTGCCAATTATAATCCCAAAAACGTTCAACCTTCGAATGATGTGATGATGCAGATTATTTTAACCGATCAAACACCAGTGGTACAAAACTGCCGCCGACTCTCACCACTGGAACTCGATATAGTAAGAAAACAAATAGACGAGTGGACAAACGAAGGCATAATAAGGGCGAGCAAATCTAATTTTGCTAGTCCGATTGTACTAGCTAACAAGAAGGATGGGACGAAGAGACTTTGCGTCGATTACCGGCGGCTCAACAAGGTGGTAGTTAAAGATAAATATCCACTGCCACGCATCGATGACCAAATTGATCAATTACAAGGTGCAAGATATTTCTCCACCTTGGATTTACGAAATGGATTTTTCCATGTGCCCATAGCCCCAGATTCAATTAAATATACAGCATTTACAACACCAATTGGATTGTACGAGTTTTTGAGGGTCCCATTCAGACTCTGTAATTCACCAGCCGTATTTCAGCGGTATATAAATAATATTTTCGCTCCGTTGTGTATCGAAAAAATAGTTTGCGTTTATATGGATGACTTAGTGGTACACGCAACTACTAAAGAAGAAGCGACGAAGCGATTACAGACAGTTCTTAACGTGGCTGAAGCAAATGGCCTACAAATCAATTGGAGCAAGTGCCAGTTTCTTTGCACAACTATCGAGTATTTGGGATATGAGGTTGGAAATGGCAACATCAAACCATCGGCAAGAAAGAAAAAGGCAATAAATAAGTTCCCGAGGCCAAATAACGTCAAGAGTTTGCAAAGTTTTTTAGGACTGACGAGCTATTTTCGAAAGTTTGTAGAGTGTTACGCTATTATTGCTAAACCACTAACTGATATTCTTCGTAAAGAAAATAGTTTTAAATTTGGTGACAGGGAAGAATACGCATTCAAGCAGCTTAAGGAGAAACTTCTGGATGAACCGGTGTTGAGAATCTATTCAATGGCAGCCGATACTGAGCTTCATACAGACGCATGTAAGATCGGAATTGGTGCGATCTTACTTCAAAAGGCAGATGAGGATAGCAACTTTCACCCTGTTTTCTACTTTAGTAAGAAAACGACGAAGTCAGAAGAAAATTACAGCAGCTACGAGCTGGAGGTACTGGCGATAATAACGGCGCTAAAAAAGTTTCGCGTATACTTACTTGGGTTGCATTTTACAATTGCAACTGATTGTGCTGCTTTTAAGGCAACAATGGAGAAAAAAGAGCTGACATCTCGAATTGCCGGATGGGCTTTACAACTCCAAGAATTTAATTTTAAGTTGGAGCATCGTCCGGGAAACCGAATGCGTCATGTCGATGCGTTAAGCCGAAATCCTATATTATTAGTAATTCAAAGTAACTTACTTACAAGGATCTGGGCTGCTCAGCGAGAAGATGAGAATCTTAAGCCGATATTCGAGTTATTAAAATCAGGTGAGTTCGATAATTACGTGGTTAATAATGGTCTTCTATTCAAGATGGTACAAGGGAGTATATCGCTAGTCGTTCCGAGGGCTTTGCAGAAAGAAGTTATAATAACATATCACGAGCAAGGTCATTTTGCTGTGAGAAAAACAGAAGAGCTTATCCAGCGAGAATACTATATTCCTAAGTTAACGGCGAAGGTGCAGAATGCAATAAAAAACTGTATCCATTGCATCGTGGCTGAGAGGAAAGCGGGCAAGAAAGATGGATTGCTGAATCCCTTACCAAAAGGTGACATACCATTAGTCACTTACCATATAGACCATTTGGGAAGCTTGACATCTACAAAAAAACAGTACAAGTATATCTTGTGCGTTATTGATGGTTTCTCCAAATTTGTTTGGTTATATCCCACGAAATCCATTTCTACGAAGGAGACACTACAGAAATTAGATATTCAGAAAGCGGTGTTCGGTAATCCTGAACGTATTATTACAGACCGAGGGACGGCGTTTACATCGGTAGAGTTTGCGGAGTACTGTAGAACCGAAAATATAAAGCATTTGACAATCACAACAGGTGCGCCAACGGGGAACGGACAAGTGGAACGCATCAATCGGTTGATTATCCCAGCCCTTACGAAACTTGCATTGGATGACAAGGATAATTGGTATAAGTATGTGGACCAGCTACAGAGGTACTTGAACAACTCGTTGCAGCGTAGCATAGGAATGAGTCCATTCGAGTTGTTAGTGGGAGTTAAGATGAGATGCTCTGAGAACGTATACCTGTACCTGAAAGAGGTGATTGAACAAGAAGGAGCCTTATTGTTCGATGAAGAAAGACAATATCTAAGAGACGAAGCGAAAAGCAAAATACAGAAAGTTCAAAACGAAAATAGGCAAGAGTATAACCGACGACGAAAGCAGGCGTACCAATACAAGTTGAGAGATATTGTAGCAATAAAGAGAACACAATTTGGAAGTGGTTCTAAAATAGAAGCAAAATATTTAGGGCCATATGAGGTTGTGAAGGTGAAAAACAACGATCGCTACGACGTACATAAAATTGGGAGTTCTGAGGGTCCAATCGACACGTCGACTAAGGCAGAATTTATGAAACTGTACTACGATGGAGCTACAGATGATAACGAAGACGTGGAGGATCTAGATTCTTACTCATCCGAGCCGGATGAGACTGCAGGAGGGCCGTGGGATCACCCTGTAAATTATCATAAACATGTTTGGGTTCCACTAAATGTTTATTATAGATATCCCGTATTTGTATATTTGTGTTGGTGTATGTATTGATCTCATCCGAACGATAATAAATAAAAAAACATCGATTTAATATAAATCAGTCGAGATTCCGAGTTTGAATAAAAATTAACTATAATACTTTTTTGTGTTTTAAATAAATATTCGAGATCACCAGTGTTGTGTTAAATAGGATCCCACATATATATATATATATATATATATATATATATATATATATATATATATATATATATATATATATATATATATATATATATATATATATATATATATATATATATATATATATATATATATATATATATACAATTACATCCTTGGTGTGTGTATAGTCATGCCGTATTCCATTCAACATAGTGTATAACAACTTTGAGTACATAATTAATATATAACAAATACAATTTTAAATAAATACGTTATTGAAGTACATGGTTAACTTATACAAATCTATATGGACCAATACAATACATAAATGGAAACTGGAATAAAATTTTTATACTGTGCAAAGCGAGTATTTGGTTTTATGTGGTAATAACGTCTATGCAATTGGCGCGAAAAAATAAAATCAGAAAAATCCAGATGGAACAAACAAGGTTGAGAAAATCGCTGGCGCGCAGCGACCACAACAAAGCAACATTTGAAGCAATGAATGAAATAAATTTAGATTATTTATCTTCTGGACACCCAACTTGGCCATCAGATAGAAATAAAATACCTGGTTTAGTAGATTTCTGTATAAGAAAAGGAATTGTACGCACCAATGCTCAGATAGAAGATTGCTATACCTTATCATCCGATCATTCACCAATAATAATAACTCTGAGTACCAGAGCTTTAATAGGAGAACCACATTAACGTCTAACAAATAAATTAAAGAATGGGCTCTACATAGACATATAGTCGAACAAAATTGCTAATTGGATATCGGACTTTGCACCCCGGAAGATATTGATGCAACGGCGAATGATTTAACACATATATTAGAAATAGCAGCAAAACAGGCGACACCTGATATTAACAACTCTGAAAAAGTTAATAAGCCTTCACCTAATATACTGCAGTTAATCCAAGAAAAACGGACAATACGCTGGCTATGGCAGCAGCAAAAATCTCCAATACTAAAATCGAAACTGAATTGCGCTATTAAAGCCCTTATATTAGCATTGAGAGAAGAAGAAGACTCAGGAATCCAGAGTTACCTTACTGAAAAGTAATTAACGCCGAGAAGACAGATTATTCACTATGGAAGGCAACAAAAAAACTAAAGAGGCCTATATTATCGAATCCACCAATTATAGGCAACCAGATGGACATTGGGCCAAAAGTGACTTAGCAAATGCTACTGTTTTCTCTAACCACTTGAAAAAAGTATTCACACCAAACAAAAAAATTAACAACAGTGAACTACCCAAATTTACGGAGGACCCTTCGAAACCAATTCCTTTAACATTAAAAATTGTGTAAACCCAAAGAAAGTTCCACACAATTTTACTACCGGAAACATGACCAGAGAATTACCTGATAAATGCATAAAACTCATATCTTATAGCTTGAATGCGATTATGATATGTGGGTATTTCTCTAAAAAATGGAAAATATCGCTAATTGATTTTGATTTCAAAGCCTGGAAAAGACTAAACACAAGTCACATCGTACAGGCCCATATAAGTATACTTAGTATGATTATATGTATATAAGAATGATTTCTGAAAAAATGGTTTTACAAAAATTAAAACCAATATTATTGGAAAGACAGATTATATCAGACCAGCAATTTGGGTTTCGAGGGTAACATGGTACCGTAGAGCACAGAGTTGTTAATATAGTTAAATTTGCATTAGAATGAAAATAATGATTGGTCAGCAGTTTTCCTAGACACAGCTTCAAGCTTTCTACAAAGTATGGCATGAAGGCCTTATATATAAAATTAAAATTCGTCTGCCAAAAAAATTTCATTGAGTCCTTGAAAGCTACTTGTTTCAAAGGACGTACCAGGTCAAACACAATTCAGCTATTAGTGCACTAAATTGACATAAACACAGAAGTTCCACAAGGCTGCGCATTGCGGCCAGTATTGTATTTACTGTATACTGCCGATCTACCACCAACTGATAAGGTAGTCACATCAACATTTGCAGAAGACACAGCTATCATCCTCAGACTGCATCAAAAGAATTGCAAGATCACTTATACAAAATCCAGAATTGGCAAAGAACGTGACGGATGAAAGCGAATGAAAACAATTCAACACACATAACATTAACGTTGAATAAGCGTACCTGTTCAGCGGTGAAATTAAACAATGTCGCCATCCCTCAACAAACAAATGTCAAATACTTGGGTCTTCATCTTGATAGAAGATTGACATGGAGAAAACATATTGAATCAAAGCGCAACAAAATAAAAATAAAACTGGCTGATTGGAAGAAAATCAAAACTTTCCCTAGAATGCAAGGTTCTACTATACAAAATGATCCTAATTCCTATATGGACACATGGAATTCAGCTATGGGGCTGTACAAGCGCATCAAATATAGATCTTTTACAACGAACGAAATCAAAAATACTCCGTGGTATATCCTAAATTGCAATATCCACAGAGACCTTGGGATTAAAACGGTCAAAGATATGAATACAAGCACACAGTTTAACTATTAAGGCAGCCGAAATATAAATGGAATACAAGCACACAGTTTGAAGCAACTATTAATGCAGCCGAAATATAAATGGCTTTGCAGAGTAGATTCACTAGATCTAATGTATTGATAAATTTAATTTAACTACATGTTTAAGCTAACACACATTTAAATTAATTTATTTTTATTCATTCATGCTAATAATATGTATTTAACATAGGTTAAAGACTTAGATAATATATTTTTTAGATTATAAGCTTTGCACACTTCATGCTAGTTTTGTATAAAGAAAGATTTAAGAATAAAGCCATTGACAATTTAAAAACAAATTGTTTTTGAGATCGCACTCACTATATTTTACAAGAGTTCTCAATTGAAGTTTAGTGTAGTTTTAAATTCTGTATTTTTGTAAATTTTCAATTAATCCAACCATACAACATCATTGATTATTTTACGATTTATTATTGTACAAAAGTACTTACTTTAATTAACCTTTTACTTTCGTAACAAAATTAAAAAATTCCATGACAATCCTTTTTCTTAATATCCGTAATATATTACAAATTCAATAAAACCAAATAATTTCTATTCTACTCGTGTACCAAACAAAAGTCGATATAACCAATTTTATTGTTTTCCAATAAAAATAAAAATCTTTTTAATCTCTGATTTATTTTTTAAACATCTCTTATCGCAAACCTATTAAAAGCCCAGCATAAAAAGCAAGATCGTATGTGTATATGTACAACACAAGAACAGTATAGAATTCCATCTTATAAACCAAATTACTAATTTGGGAGTACCTACACTATACATATGTATGCATACCTGAAATTATCACATTTTTGTCGCCGTCTTTCATCGACAGCAAAAAACAATAAAATTACAGAGATTATATTCTCAAAAAGATAAAAATTGTTACTCGCGCACATAAAATAGTCTCAACCCATTAATGTTTAAGACATTAAAGGTGTAAAAGATATATCGTATGCTAGACGATCCATATATATGCACAGTGAATAAATAGGTTAAATGCAATGGGAAGTATAAAAGAAACTCATAAAATAAAGTTTTAATTTTTATTTGAAAATCAAAAGTTCCACAACAATATCGCATAAACATAATTTTCTTCCATACAGGTAATAAACAATAAAAATGAAATTATTGATTTTAAACAACAGTGCGGCATTCGACCGTAAGACATAAATGAAACTAATCCTTAAGACTCGTATTTTTTATTCACTCGAATAGGATAATTATTACGGGATTAACTAGAACGGAATCGAGCTGACATAATAATATCGCACGCACAACATCAAGAAATAATCTGTCATTAAAATCATAATGTCTCAAACGTATGTATATATACACTTAAATAAAATAATTTTCTCCCGTTAAACGATGGCTTTGTTTAAACTTTCATTTTGTTGGTTTTTCATCAAAAAAATAAAAAATAAAATAAAATTCTTAGCTTTAATGAAATAATTATATATTTAACATGTATTTCATTAAAATATGCTTAAATGCGTGCGTATAACATTCATTTTATACGAATAGCATATATGTATGTACATACATAATATTATGTATCAAAATATATACAACAACAAAAATATTTCGATGTACATATTTACTTTTTTTGACGCGTGTACACATAAAATTAAACCGCTTAAATGGAAAAATTTAAATTCAAAACACAATGTTTAAATTACGCACACAAATATTTAAGTTTGTCTTGTGAGCTTTTATCGTTTTTTATAAGTATATGAAAACGTAAAGGGGTAGATGATCAAATTCATTGGGCCAAACCGCAACCAGTTGGAATTATCACAACAGAATATAAAGTCTAAAGTCTGTAACAGTCGCAATTGTTACATTTCAAAATTTAACCATCACATGATCAGTTGTCAGAAAGCATAGTATTGTTTACTTACAGACTTGCATTCTTCCAAGTAATATAAAAACTGGCACAGAATCTTTATTAATTGTTGACTCCAGGCTTGGTTTTAATCTTAACCAAATTAACACGATTGTCAATAATTTGGAAATGTTCGTGGATCTTGTCTTCACCACTGAGACTGATGCTTTCAAAGTAATGGAATCACTGATTCCATTTGTGATAAATGATATCAACCACAAATCGTTGGTGATAGTATTTACTGTAAGCTGCAAAACATCTGAACATGTACAACAATTGAAATACAACTTGAAGAAGACTATTTACGCCGGTTTGCAAGTTTATTTAGAAGCAATAAATTGGGGTAAAATTTTAGATTCAGATAATGTGAATGCAAATGTTGACACATTTTATAACATGTTACACCAAGGCTTCGAATTCCATGTGTCTATTTTCAATAAAGCACCGAATTTTCATCCGCCATGGTTTGATGATATGCAAGCAAATTTTAAAAATCGAAAATGTAAGCCTATACGGCCTAAAATGATGAAATCACGATTGGCAACAGACAAGCTGACATTTTTACAACGTAGCGAGTAATTTGACGTCTATTTCAATATTATGTATTAGTATTTTACTGTATTGAAGGTAAAATTAAAGAAAATCCTAAACAAATTTGGGAATACTTTCGATCCAAACGTGAAGTCGAAAGATATTCCTCCGTCATGACATTATATATAATACCTGCACTTCGCAAGCTAAACAGATTATTTACTATTAGCAGACATCCTATCATGAAGAGGCTGTTGCATCAGCCTTAAGGGAATTTGGAGATAGATGTAGGTCGAATGATGATACCCTCTTCTACATTAAAAACGTTTGCGAGTAGCATGATAAATGCACTCTGCAAGCTATTCAATCAATCCCTAACCACTGCCGTGTTTCACGAAAAATAAAAGTTTCAAAGATCACGCCAATCTTTGGAATATCCACATCTGCATCGATTTCAAAATTATTTGATCTGATTGTATGCAATGCTTTTAAATCAAAATTGTTACATCACATTTCTATTTACCAACACGGGTTCATGCCTGGAAAATATACATCTACCAATGTGGTCGAATTAACCAGTAAATTGTTGACGTAGTTTACACAGATTTTAATAAGGCATTTGATTCTATCTGTTATCATAAGACACTCCAAAGATGACACGCAAATCATATCTATAATAAACCGTCTGCAATATTTGTCAATTGAAAATGAGAAATCAAACGTTATCAAAATGACATCAAAATGAATAGTCAAGTTAATAAAACACTCAAATATTCTAATATTTGCCGATGACGTAAAAAATTATTAGTTACTATTAAATATGAGCCTGATGCTGACAAACTGCAAGACAACCACAATAGTCTTAGTGAGTGGTGTGTCCACAATTCAATGCCCTTATTAATTAAGAAATGTAAAATTATCGTAAAAGAAACACAATAATTATGGCATATAAAATATATGACACAGAAGTTCCTAGAGTACGCGAGATTATTGATCTAGAGGTCATATTTGTCGAGAACGTTAGTTTCAACCGCCATATTGAAAATGCTTCGCGATGCTTTTATTGGATAGTCCTTCTCGGTCACATTTATTTATCCAACATATTGGGAAACATCTCTATAAATGTTCCAAGCAGGACTTTGCGTAAACATCAATTTTCACTTACCAAACAGTTATGGCGACAACAATCCAATTAATAGATCAGCAAAATCATTCAATACCGTAGATGATCAATTCGATTTTAATTTATCAAATTATAGTTTCAAAAACAATTTAAAAACGTATTTTCTAAACTTGTAAATAAATCTTTTCACAACTTTTAATCTGAAAAACTTAAATTTAATTTTTAAAATTGTTAAAGTTTTAACTTTAGATAGATTATTTGTTTTGCATATGAAATCATAGCTATTTGTAAATTTTTTTTATTGCGTTGTTAGTGCGTAACAACTCGTACATCACAAAATGTTTTTGTTAAAAAGGATACAACACAAACCCCACTCCAACATAGTTATAAAGGCAAGGGAGGTAGGAAACAAGGAAAGTACACCATGCTATCATTATAAATATACTACAACATAAAAATGTTGCAATATTTTCATATGTTGAATTATGTATTGTGTCTTGTGTGTAATTGTGTATTAAAAAATTTAAAATATTATGTATTAACGCAGCGTTCCCCAATAGAAAAATCCATAATCGCAACATACATACATTATGTAAATCAGGATAACGATGTAAAATATTCAAAAGTCATTCGTGTTAATTTATATAAAGATATTATCTCTCGATCAATTAAATCACTTAAAATGATACAGTAGATCCTTCTAGTTGATCCTTACTCGAGTTAAGTTAGGTTAGGTTAGGTACCTAACAAATATGAATGCCGTATCATTCCACATCCTCAAATATAATATCACATTCATACCAAGTTCTGTAAAACTTTAAAATCATAAATCCCGATTCTCAAATGTAAACCACCTTTTGATGTATAGGCAAAGTCGTAGTTTATCAGCAACATTTTTTCCCCATTTGGCCACAGATAATTATATGCTATAAAACCAAATGTATTTGAAAATCAAGTTTTTGTTTGCTTTTAATCATTAAGACAGTTTATTAAGGCATTTAAATTGGTAGCGATATGGTATAAGGGTGCCAGTTTAATTATTTATATTATTAAGTATTAATTTTTCCGAATCCCTTACGCCTTGATCTCCAACTACGTCTTTAATTTTTCCCCAACTATTTGACAAGAAACCACCTTGTGCAACATGTGACTGAAATAGATTTATTTATTAGTAATGTGATAACAATTTTACCAAATTTTCTGTTATAATTTACAATAAGAAGCACAATGAAGAAAATAGTTAATAATTGATCTTTTATAATTTTTTTTTTTTTGCTTTTCTGTTTTTATCAGTTAGGCAATCAATGAACTGTAGAGTTATGATACTGATTACCAAAATTCAGTTCAATTTATATACGAAAATAAGTTGTGATCTACGTGCTCCAAATATTTGTGCCAAGCCAATATTTTTGAATTTTTTACCTAATTTTTTATTGTAATTATACATGCAGCTAAGCTAATTTTGATACGCAAAAACCTCATTGCCACCGTAACATTTTGTTATTCAGATACCGCACAAATAGTTTTATATTTACAATAAAATATCTATTTACTATTCAATCTTGTTGATACAAATGTCTCGTGCGTCAGTATCTAGCGACATACTAAAATTTTAGATTGAAGAAATTTAAAATATTTGGACAAGTGTTTTCTATAGAATACGACAACCTTAGATAATACATATATAACTTTGGCTTATATATAAGTTCATATTAGAACAGATTACATTCAATGTCGATCAATACTGTCTATAGAAATTAGGTTTAGAGGATTTATTGCGGACAAGGTTCACGTGAATCATAAAATGGATGAAATCCATTGCGTTAAACCATAACTAAAGTCATATTAAATCTAAAATGCCAAAGACTAGCAAAGCACAAATTTGTAATTATTATTAATAAGTTATATTGTATTTTTATATTTAAAAATTAGTTAAATTATTTAAATAGTTATTATAAATACATTTTTTTTTTGTTGGTCCATGGTTCTAAATATTTAATATATAGGAAATTTTTATTTCATGTATGTATGCTTATACATAAAGTTATGTAATTTAGTTTAAATATTATCATTCAATATATTTTATTTAATCATTGTTTTAAATTCCCCTATCTGTTAACGAGCCGCCTTATATTTCAAAGGGTTACATTTTGAAACCACTCGTTGCAAGTCTTAAAAGTAATAAATGAATTTCACTCATGAATGATGGTTGAAAGAGAAAATGCTATAATAAATCGAAGTCGATGAAGTCGTCGATTTGACAAAGAAGATATACAATTCAGAGCATGATGTGAGCTGTACTTCATCATATTAAATCCTATTATATATATATAATCTTAGCTTACAAAACATAAAAATTTGCCGGAAATTTTCTAATACCGACCCAAAAATCAAATCATTAAAAGTTCTCTCTCTCTCTCTCTCTCTCTTTCTGTAATTCATCTTGGTTATCTGATAATCCTGAATATTTTATTAAATTTGTAATTATTTTTAAGTACAATCACATATACATACATACATGCATACGTACATATATCAAAATATTTTATAAAAAAAATAAAAAAATGTATTTTAATAATTTCTAAAGTTGAGTATACATTATTCCTAACATTAAGTATTTTAAGCTTTTCCTTATAAAACAAAACAAAAAAAAAACATTTTCTCTTTGTTTTCTTTTATAAACTTTTTTTTCATGTTGCGAAACTTTGGTAATAAATTCATTATCTTAATAAAATACAAACATTAAATTTCTTTTCATTTTAAATATTTTATGATTATTAATACATTTTTTGTTTTCTATTATATATTTTTATATTTTTATAAATTTAATGATTTTAATCATGAATAATTTTTTTTTTATCGAGTTGTTCTTATATGATGATGATGATGAACAAGAATATGGTAATTTAATAATTATAAATAATAAAATAAATAACAACAAAATTAAAATTCATGGTATATATGAAAATATTTATGTATTTTCATAATTTTTCATTTATCACACGCTATAAAGTATAAGCGCGAGGATGATTGAAATCATGTAATTGATTGTGTTGTGTAATCTAATTCGTATAGCGATACAATAAAATGTCACAAAATCTATCGATTAAATTATTATTAAAGCATTTTCATGTATCTAACACTTTAGATTACACATTTTCACAAGCAACACGTATCATATAAAAGCTCATAAATATTCATCTTTTGTTTTATTTTATGTTGTATGTATGTGCATTACATACATATTAATTATTTTTACGATAAAAATCTCCTAAATTTTTGGATTTATTTAATTTAAGCGAATTAATGGGCATAAGATAATTAAAAACCGATTTTTTTAAAGTCCTTGTTAAAAATCAATATTTTATTAAATTTTGTATTTTAAAAATTGATCGAAACATCATCCTGATAATCATTAGAAGAATTGATGTTGATTTATATTTTGAATAATGCACACATTTTTTAATTCCTATCATTGAAATATATTTTTTTTTAAATAAAATAACTTTGGGTTTATTAAAATTTTATTGCCCAACAATAAGGTGAAAATTCAATTTTCGATCGATTTGAATCAGAGCATCGAACCGATATTTTTATCAGTCCGGATTTGAATTTAGTTCCAAAAGATTTTGTATCCCGGTTTTAGAAAATAATTTTTGTTCTGGTTTAGTTCCGGAACTGAACCGGGTTGAAACCGGTTAGAAATAAAAACTATAGCTGACTATGGAATGACAGAGCTTCGAACCGTAAGTAACTGGAATATATTCAGAATTGTAATCGAACTTGTAACCGAGTTAATAAAAAATATTATAACCGAAATCGTAACACTACCGATAAAAGTTTTCACTCTGTTGGGCATTTTTTGCCTTCCTAGTTTCAATGAAACCAAAACCAATGATGAGCTACTTCATTTGAGCTACAAAATCCCCATACAGATTTTTAGTTTTTATACAGGTTTCATAACCATAACACAATATAACCAACGATTCGGATCAGCTTTTCGTGATCGCAGTTACAAGACCGAAAAAATCGTTTCGTTAATTTAAATGGACTTGATACGTTACAATTTTTCTTAATCTCAATTTAAAGAATATAGCAATATAAGAATTGGTAAAATCATTTAAATCATTTGTATTACGAACGTAGCATTCCCGGAGTCTTGCTTTAAACATGTCAATACCGCAATTCGAGTGAACTAATCAATTTATAAATTGATAACTTATAATTCAATAGCAACACAATATTACACAAGGTAGTTATTTTTTAACCTTAACCAGTTTCGAATGGGGTTCGTTTATTTCTTTGTATAAAATAGCATTGCTCCTGAATTATAATTTTAGACTTAATAAATTAATGATTGTACACGTTGCGCTATTTATGTTATGTTTCGTTAAAACTGGGAACGATAAATAATCGAAATGGGACGAAAATATTTATCGTTCCGGTTACGGTTATTAAATCTTGAGAGCAATATCCGAGAGACGAATTCAACTTTGAAGCAGAATTACATTTCACAGAATTTAAGCATTTCTCCCGAAATATTTTTAAATTTTCATAATAGAGTATACAAACTAGATATAAAGCAGTTTTTGAAACTATAAAGTGTAGACATTTAAGTAAATTTAATGGGATGTTAAGTATTAATATGAATTCATTTGTTTCAAATGGTAACATAACACAAACGAACAAATAGATTAAATTGACAAATATTGTTGTTTCAGATAATGTTAGACGAATCCTTAGCCTACGAAATAAATTCTGCCCCCCTATCCTTCAAAAGATATTCCGTACCATAATATCATCGCCGACATTGAAAGCAAATTGTTCACACGAGACGACTTAAGAATTAATATTTGTAATAGATATTATGCAATATCCTTTCTAATTTCAAAAATGACACGGAGCAATGATGAACAAAAAACGGTAAGAGATTTAAAAGAAATCAAATTGATCCTCAAACAACATCCTGAACTATTTGTTACTCATGCAGATAAAGGTAACACTAAAAATACTGAATCTTCTTAATGGTGAAATAACCTACAAAATAACTAACAAAGACAATTCAAATAAAATTCAGTGTGAAACAAGATAGTTAAAGTTTGGGAAAATGAAAATAGAATCTCAGAAAGTTAGCAAATCTATCAGATGTCACTCAACGGTCGTTTCAAAAATTTATGACTTACCGCAAAGATCCACAAAGGAGATGTCCCAATGAGATCAATTGTGACCTCAATAAATTCACGTACATGCAAGCTTTCTTTTTTGTTATCCAATATTTTAAAAAAATCCATCGGAAAAACAGATCCTTTCGTGTTAAACCAATTGACTTCAAATAAAAAATGTAATTCTTAGATTAGACGTAAAATCATTATTTACTAATGTAGATAATAAAACAGTGCTGAAATTAATTTGTGACAAATGGAAAGATTTAAAAAACAGAACAGTGGGACAAAGCTAACCAAAGTGCCCAATAATTGTGAATTTTCATTTGATAACAAAATATATAAACAGATTTTTGGTTTCCCGATAAGATCACCAGCCAGTCCTTTGTTAGCTAATTTAGTAAACACCTACAACGCTGTCCAAAGTGAATTTCTCGCCAATATTCTTCTATAGATATGTTGATGATATAAGGAAAGCGATACCAAAAAAATAAAATAGAAGATATGTTAAACGCATTTAATGCATACAACAAGCGTACATACATACACACGTATGAACTCGAAATCAATTATTAAAAATAACCAAATCAAAACTAGAAAGGTGGTATTTCTTTTAATGAAGTTTTTGCTATATAAAAATCTGAAGATGCTGTCGAAATGACATTCGAAACATTATTTGTTTTTGAATAAAACATAATGTTAACATGAATTCTTAAAACTTATTTTATTTTAACAAGAATGGCTATATCCCAATAATAATGATTCTAACGAGAATTGGAAATACATAGCATCAGATTAAAAACATTAGGTCAGATTTTATAGAATCGAAGTTATTTGCGAAAGAAATGTCTATTTGTTTGATTCATTTACTTTTCGATCGAATTGTGAATATGAAATGCTGTATAACCTGTAATGCGTTGAAATATTAAATCAAAATAAAAATATTAAATCAACCGAGTTTGGGTAAAGTTCTGGATTATGTTCAAATGGAATGGAACTAGGCAATTTGTTAACCGATTATGATAAAATTCCGTATGTCAAAAAAGTGACGATCGAAAAATGTTGTGAAATTATTATTCTCATAATAATCAAAAAGTTCGATCCGCTGACCATTTTATTTATTTTAATTTAATGGTTAGTTTTAGTAAGATTCACGTATAAACATTTTAGATATTCATAAGGTCCACAATTTTCAAAATTCCAACTTAAATTTGGTGAAACCAATAATAGATTGGATAAAATTGGTTAAGTTTACTGAAATTTTTGATAAGTAAAAAAAAAACTCCACTCAACGTCCATTGCAGATAAATTGCTTCGAGTCATCATTCAACCATTTTTTGGATTAGCAAGGCGTGACCTTCATTCCAGGATCTATTTGAGTCTTCCATTTGCAAGTATGAATCGAATGTCCAATGCCCGAAAACAGAGAAACTTGGAAGTAACTAAAACTGCGATTTAAGATTGAAAAAAAAAATTGTGAGACTATACACTAATTCAAGCCTCTATACACTTCACACGGTAAATAATAAATTTCCAATAAATTGTAAAATTTCATTAATGAACGGTTAAGCACTTCCTAGTAGCCATCACAGTGTTTACCACGGTATTAAATCACCGAATGCAAATCGGTTTATAAGTTAGTAACTGTTTTCTGCCAAACATTAGTTAGGCAATTGCAAAGAGTTTAAGCAGATGAATGCCAACAACCGAAGAACATTTGTATCAGATAATAATTTGTTTTTTAACTGCTTTAGTACCAGTTAATGATAATAAAATTGTAAAATCTCTTTCAACTCCCAGTTCACAGTCATAAATGTCACTACCACGAGCCAAGTGTCCCTAATTACACAACAAAATGTCAACTCAACAGTTATCGTTGCTAAAACGTATACAAGTAATATCCCTTTATTACCAACAGGACTCACCAGGTGATGATCAAAGATGCCCGTGGAGTTTAACAATCTTGTAAAGCACTTCTGGAATCTCAGTAGTTTATCATAAACTATGTGCACAGACTCAATAAAGTGTTCTATTGATTGGCGCGGATCAAGTATTCCCGATTAGGCAACAAAATAACAATTTTTGATCCAAAAGGTAGGGTCTACTACTAGTGCAAAACACCATTTCTGGCTGAATAGTATAGCAAGATCAATCAATTTATCCTATTCTGTTAGCTGCCACGTGAACCAAACAGAAACCTATGATGGTATATTAACCATTTCTGGGAGTCTGAAGAAATTCTAAGAATAAATCATACATCTCGGATGAAAGAGCTTGTGAGGAACACACCGTATTACGAAAACCTGCAGGACGGTACATTGTAAAACGATACAGTGTTGAAAAATTTACAACTACTCGGAAACTCACGACGATCATCTATAGAATGCCGATTTAATCTTCAACCTATATCTTCAAATCTTTGTCCCTCAATTAAAGTCTATTACAGAGATCAACCATTCAGAAAACTACTGGTATTTCGCCGTAATAAAATTGAATTATGTGCCGATATTGAGAAAATGTATCCAAATGTATGTGCCATAAGAACTGTTCATCAGCTGGCTACTGATTATTAAATTAAATATCCACAAGCAGAACTAATTAAGGTAGTTATTTTTGTTGAAGGTCTGATGAGCGCGGTTGACAATATTCTAGAAACTGCCAAAAAAGAGCTGTTCTCTAATACCAGAAAGTTAGATCAACCCAACTCAGTTTCAATAAATGATGATTTAAATATACTGACACCCTGAACGTACTGCGGGTTGAGATCAAATTAGGGATAATTTTTCTTTTAAAGTGACCACACAACTAACAGCACATAGTCACGCAAGTAATAGCAGTCCTCTAGCAAGGTTATAGACCGGCAATAATTCCAATCAAAATTTTAACTCAGTTGTCAGTTGTTGCTTATCTATAGCTCTCTTGGAATGGTAGGTTACCGGATAATGTTACACATCAATGGGATCAGTGGAAACCATACAAATACTAACAAAAATACCAAAACGGAGCTACATTTGAGCATTTAAAGGGACAATAAAGCGACTAGGTAACAGTCTCTATTAAATGTATGGTTGTGTTGGTATTTAATTTTATAAAATAAATCTTCGAAACTTAATTTTCTATGGATATCATTCCTGACAAACAATTTGGCGATTCAACAAACTTGGTCGATTCATAACGATTGTTCAAATTCAGAAGAGAAAATAAATTATATTACATTTTTAAATCTGAAGCTGTTTGATTGATAGCTTCATATTTTAGCTGGATAATGCTGTAGCGCACAGAGCATTATATGTCACTTCAATTTTTTTTAAACTATTGAAAGGCTCTGCGGGTTAGAATATAGAATCTATAGGAGAAAAATATCAATAAACTTTGATAAATCAGATGAAACTTTGATAATTGCCGATGAATTATACTTTTTAATAAATTATATAGTGTACATATGTATATTGGATTGGTCTTCATAGTATGATTCAAATATATGATCTATTATGACGTAAAAGTCAGCTAAATTGAATACATGAACGAAATGTGTGCGGCATTATATCGGTATTTTAAACTATTTTCAAATTCAAGTGAAATAAAGTCGAAGTAGACAGTCGTATGTACCAACCATAATTCAAACAATATTTAAAGGTACATAGCTATACACATATCTGCATACTATATAGTTGAAATTTAATTTTAGACGTATATGTACATGTTCTGGAGTACATACATACACAGTAAATATCCAATTTCGTGCACAACTATTCATCCATCCATCCATCCAGCATTTTGGAATATATATGTACACATAACATACACAAAAACCAAATGTAATTTAATATATTTAATACTCGTACATACATATATAGTATGTACGAGTATGTGACAATCATACATGCAATTACACAGAGTTTATATTATATATTGTTGTATAAAACATAAAATATATGCTATTGTGCCACTGCCATTATATCATGGATTTAATGTTTTATATAATACGTCATACGTGCCACGTAACGCTTTATTTTTTATTTTTTTAAATTAATTTGATAAGAACAACAATGAGAATGGCAGTAGCACACAATATGAAATGAATTATATTACGGAAATTATGGAACATCAACTCGGCGATAAATGGAAGTTTATACAACCGTTTTGTTTAAACATTTCTGGTTACACACATAAAATTTCTAATTATATTTTAATTTCAAGAAATGGTATTTTATATATAATGTATACGACTACATACGTCATGCTTTGCTACTAAAACGTCTTCCTTAAAAATTTTAACGCCGCTATGACACCTTTCATGATAAGGTGACATAGATATGCTTATTTACGATGTATAAAAAAAAATTATATTCCATTTTTGTCAACTAAACGCGCAACTTGAAATCCTTTATAATTTTCATCCTTTATAGGCTCAGAAAAATAAAATAAAATTAAAAATGTAACTAATACTGTCTACATGGTATGCGGATACATACATACTTACATATATGTACATATAATAAATTACCACATAAACGACATGGAGTTGATCCAGGAAAGACGGGACGACGAACAAGCTGAAAACACATATTATATACCTCATCATGGTGTGATCAAAGAAGGCATCACAACAACCAGACTTCGAGTAGTGTTTGACGCATCCTCCAAAACAACGAGTGGAGTATCCTTAAATGTTATTATGATGACCGGCCCCAAACTTCAAGAAGAGCTTACCGATATATTACTACGTTGGCGAAAACATAAAGTTGTGCGATGACTGCCGACATAGAAAAAATGTATCGTCAAGTATGGATAAACAAAAGGGATCGAGACCAACGAATATTATGGAGAAGCGATCCTTCTCAGCTAATCAACGCATACAGATTAAACACAGTAACATATGGAACTTCCGCAGGCAGCTATTTGGCAGTAAGAGCACTATTACAACTAGCTCAAGAAAGAGCCTGTACCCATCCGACAGCAGCTAAGATCATCTTAACAGACTTTTACGCCGATGGCCTGCTCACTGGCACAGAGACTGTGGAGGAGGCACTAATAGCACTAAACGAATTACCAGAGCTCACATCCCAAGGTGGATTTCAGTTAAGAAAATGAACCTCCAAAAAAATCGAAATAACAAAACATATTCCTCACGAGCATCTGGCCGATGGAAACATTCAAATGAAACTAAACGACTGCATCAAAACTCTAGGGATTTTATATAACCCTCAAACAGACTGTTTTGAAATTGATATAGCCCAATTGCAGTTAACTACCAATCAGCCTACAAAACGATCATTGCTATCCGATTCATCAAAGTTATTTGACCCTGTAGGATGGCTATCACCAACAACAATTATGGCCAAAATTATGATGCGGGAAGTATGGATGACCGGAATAAATTGGAATGACCAGTTACCAGAAAAAATACGAACCAAATGGCTTAGCTATAAGGACGAACAAATCGATATTTCTAACATAAAAATACCGAGTTGGCTGAACACCAGAACAGAAGAATAAAAATAATTGCACGGATTTGCTGACGCTTCAGAACAGGCGTTATTGCCGCAACATTGATACATGCGGCAAGGTATCAACCCAGTTGGTAACTGCGAAAACACGGGTCGCAATCAAAACAAAGCTATCGATCCCTCGTCTCGAACTAAAGTCTGTATCGTTAGCAAAATTATTAAAACACGTCCAAAATATCATGCACTTCAGAACGGTAAAACATTAGCATGGTCCGATTCCACCATCACACTGTACTGGATCAAAGGCGACCCAAGCCGTTTTAAAACATTCGTAGCAAACAGAACCTCGGTCATCAAGGAGGCATTACCATCGACAACATGGCAACACATTAAATCGGAAGATAAGCCAGCGGACATGGCTTCACGTGGTAGAACACCAAGCGAACTGATCAATAATAATTTATGGTGGCAGGATATTGAATGCATAAAAAAATCAAAGAAGCTACACAAGCATCATTATACCTAGGATTCGATGACAACGGGCTGTTACGCGCGATAGGACGTTTACAAAATTCCAATTTGTCCATTGACAGCAAGCGACCTATAATTCTCAGTAAAAACAACGTAATCACGCAAAGAATTAGAGAGCAAGCCCACCAAAAGACATTGCATGGTGGCACACAATCAACCTTAGCTCTCCTGAGAAATAAGTATTAGAACATCGACGGTCGACGCGTTGTGAGATAAATTATTAATAAATTTGTAACATGTTTCCGGCAAAAACAAACCGATATGGAGCAATTAATGGGCATCTTACCACCATCAAGAGTAAGGCCGGGAAGAACGTTTGCAAAAACGGGAATTTAATATGCAGGTCCTATCCAACGAAGAACTACCCAAGGACGGGGACACAAGTCATATAAGGGATACATCGCACTTTTTGTGTGTATGGTTACAAAGACCTGTCATATCGAGTTAGTGAGCAATTTAACAACAGAAGGATTCATCGCTGCATATAAACGTTTTATATCCAGACGAGGATTTTGTACAGATATATACTCCAATAATGCGGAACATATTTTATCGGAGCTAACGCCAAAATCAAAAAATTCCATCAGACTGCAATGACATCACTACCAGGCGACATAGCAGCTATATTGGCAGAAGAAGGAACAAACTGGCATTTTATACCACTTCATACCCACACTTTGGAGACCTATGGGACGCGGGAATAAAATCAGTGAAATTTCACTTCAAAAGAGTAATTGGAGAAACAACCAGAATATGGTGCAAGATTTCTGGAAGCGGTGGTCATCAGAATATCTGCATCAACTATATCAGAGGAACAATTGGACAACCATCCAACCAAATTTAATGGTAAATGATCTTGTTCTATTAAAAAATGAATAACAACCGGCCACTCGATGGAAATTTGGACGGGTTCTTGACACCCATATTGGTTCAGATAATTTAGTACGAACAGCCACAGTTAAATGTAAGGACGCAACATACAAGGGGCCAATAATCAAATTATGCAAATTACCTATTGAAGAGCCATCAGAGGGACCACCACCAGCACAAAAAATTCCCCTGATTACAGGTGAAACACTCAAAAATGATATATCTAGTTCCGGTCTGAATCTTAGTAACGCTCCTAGACGACAACCAATCCGGCTCGAAGGACCATGTAAAATTGTAGCCTCTGCTAAAACTTGGTTGAAGCGATTGTTAAGATTACTACCTTTAAGATTATTACTTTTAAACTACTGAGGTTTTAATAATCGCGAGAATTGAAATCAATTTGAATAATAATTTTAATTCTGATTTATTAAATACATTTTTTCGGTTTATATAGCAAAATTAAATTAATTTTGTGTACATTTAGCATTTTGGCTATACATTGTGTTTTTTTTTTTATAAAATCAAAATGTTTATGAAATGTATGTAATATGATATGTACAAATATTATTATATATAAACCTGGATGACCTGTTTAGTGAGCTAAACAATGGTTATATCAATTTTAACATGATCAGAATTTAATGGTCGGTTCCTGTTTTGATTTCAAACAACTTCCACTTAAACAAATCCAATTATATTTATTATTTAAAAACACAGATTATGCTTTACAATTCATTTTGCCTTAATTTCAAATCAATATTCATTTCGACTATAAATTTTCGTTAATTTTTCTTTCGTTTGAGGTAAAACTTAAGGTATATGCATCACTACTCTCATATAAATACAAAAATCAGGTTACATTTTTAAACGAATATTAATAAGCATTTCACACAATAGGTACAATCAGCAAGCACTCTTATCGTTTTATCTATTAAATAATTTTTTTCTATACGCTGTTACATATCCAAAAAAAAAACATTCTATATACTTTCCAGATTTTCCACCTTAACGTGTCTGTGGTATCCAACGTGTATATGGCTGACTAAAATGTATGTATCTGTGTATGATAAAACAAAAATATTTTTTCATCTGCACGCTACTCTAGTCGATATGATGCTTTCCCTATGTTACAAAAGTTGAACATCAAACTCTATGGACGTGATTTGAGAGTAAATATTCTAATTTTTTTTTCCGAATCAAACAAAAAAGTACAAACAAATTATTTTTGAGTGTGATGTACCACCCGGTACGACCCATCCCCCCAATAACACAGAATATACATACCTTCTCGGAAGTGGAAAACTTGATTAAAAATTGGAAAATTTAATTGTTTTTGTGCGCTGTACTTGTTGTTAGATTGCAAGGGGAATTGTGAAAATCCAATGTCAATATTTATGTATGGGTGTGTCTGTGTGTATGTATTGAAACAAGGACACATTTTAGTATTTTCCGTTTACGGTCATATAAATAGAGAGTTGGAAATGGGCGAGATGCTATTTGTTGATTAAAGTTGAGTTGATGGTTAACCTATATTGCGAATATTAAGATTCTACGAATTACAATACAAACATCGTTTGATTTTCTCAGAATTCTTGACAGTACCACTCTGTGTTTGTGTTTGCTTAGTTTATTGTAAGAATAATATCATGTTGTTTATTACCGAAATGAAACCAAATATTAGTTAAATAATTGAACAAATTCATTAATTGTTGAGGTTGTAAAAGACAACCCTAGCTATATCATGAAAAGCTATAATTATCATTTACCTAGAAATTTTTTCGAATGTCACTGAAACATTTTTCAATGGTAAGAATGTTTACGGAAATGAGTGTAGTTTTTAATAAGCTAAAATGATTTTGTTACTAATTAAAAAAAGCATGAGCACGATGTAGTAGGTTACAAGAATTGTAAACTTAAATAGCGCAATGCTTCGAATGCAGAACACATTTTTTAATTTTTCATAAGCTGCTTGTGTGGTATATGGTTTCCTGCGGAAACCTTTCGTGCGAGTTGTGTTTAATTATTCAATCGTAAGGTAAACAATAATAGTTTATAAAAAAATACTCGGAGTCTATATAATTTCCAGATTTGGAAGAGGAAGTGAGCTTTCTAATTTAATGTGAGGTTCGTCAGGTCATTTTAGTTTGTTTTGAGCCAGAAAGAGTTGGACGATAAGATTAAGAAGTACGTCCAACAGAGAAACTTTTTTAACAATTTAACTCATTATGTGTAATATGTATCCGCAAAGCAGAATTTTTCTGCCGCAGAATAGGAACGACACTACATAAAAAAATAGCAATCGTAGCTATGTTCATGCGATTATTTGTACATTTTCCTTGTGTATTTCCTTGCTATTTCTGTCTGAATTTTGATGAAACCTAGATGGAGAAAAAATGGGTATTTTTATATGGTGCATTCAAACGTAAATACCAAATATTAAAAATGGAGGGAATTATTGAGTTTGTGAACGTATATTTACGGGATAAAAAATTTAGGGAATTAGCTGTAAAACTAAACATTTGCTGTAAGTATAGTTTTAATATTAATTTAACCAAGTTGTATAAACGAAAACATAACTATTGTTATTATGTATTTGCTCAAATATTTTTTTTTACTTGTTAGTTGATAAAGTAAAACAAAGATGGAAGACATTGAGAGATAAGTTTCAAAGAGAAATTAGAAATATTCCTGAAAATTCGGGAAGCGACCAGCCCCTAAAAGGCATGAAAGTGGCTTCATTGTGTGATGTTTTCGAAAGATGTTCATATTGCAAACGAAAGGTAAAGTTTAATACTTGTTTATTACAATATATTTTATTGACTATTATTGTTTATTTGTGGAACAGTCGGCAATTTCAGTTCTATAATTGACGATACCTCTTTACCTTATATTTCAGAAGACAATGAACAAATTATTTGCGACGAATCACGAACTAAAACACTTCTCAGTCATCAAAGTGGATGTGACGCTAAAATCAGCCAAAAGTTCGATAGACGTATTAATTAATGTGGAAAAGTCATCATTTGCGATTCCTATGTAGTAAAAGAAACGCAAGTCGAGCATTTTTTTTAAAGGAAAAGCGTCACAGGTTGATGCGGCAATCGTATCAAATAGTTGTTGAATAAAAAAAATTTGTTTTGTATTATTTTGTTTAAAAAATGTTTTATTTACATTTTTTGCATGCAATGAGAGATCATTTAAAAAGAGACCACTGTAAAGTTGCCTCGGCGGCTGTTCTGCTTAAAATGGAATCTGTGTCCATTGATTTGGTTCTGGTCCAAGAACCTTGGGTCAGTGGTGACCGGGTACTGGGGCTCAGAACTCCAAACTACTAAATATTACATGCGAAAAATGAAGGTAAGATACGTTCCTGCATTCTCGCTAGAAATAATTTGAATATTTTTATACTACTAATTTACAGCAACGCTGAAGTGGTGGCTAACATCGAGGTAGGCAAAATATCTTTTATCGACCTACCTACCAAACGAGATGGAAAGTATACCACCAGGCAGGTTAGTCAGTTCAATAACAGAGGCTCAAACGCGAAGTGTAGGAGTTATCATGGGCAGTGATGCTAATGTGAAACACTCAATTTAGGGAAGTGCAAATATCAACAGACGAGGTGAGTTTGATTTTATTTTCAGTACTAATCGGGCGTTAACCAACCTTTATAACTAAAAACAGACAAGAAGTGCTGTACATCACACTTGTCTCAGATTTTATTAAGGAGGGTCTTGAACTGGAAAGTGTTCGAAGACCATTCCTTCTCTGACCATTGTTATCTCCAGTATGAAGTGGATGCAAAACCCAATAGTAAACCATCCTTCAGGAATAGGAAAACTGACTGGGATTGCTTTAGAACCATTCTTGGTAACTCATTACCGGTATCGGTTCCAAACCAATCTACATCCTACACAGGAGCTTGATGTTCTAGTAACCAATCTATCTGATGATTTTAACAAATCTATGTTAGGTGTATGTCCTATCAGTAGTCCTTTGGGTAAGTCTCGGCCATCCTGGTGGTCGAGAGAACTCCAAGGTACTCGTAGAAAATGCAGGATACTGTTCAAGAAAGCGAGAAACACAAATGCTGCTGCAGGCCTGCAGATTGCGACAGTTTTAAGGAATTACTCAAACCTTCTAAATCAATCTAAAACAAGGGCTTGGAGGCTCTACTGTGATAATATACAGAAGTCTTTGGAGTTAGCCAGGCTACGCAAAGTACTATGTTCTAGTCCTTCCATCCAAAGTTATCTACAACGACCAGATGGTCATTGACTACGAGTAGTGAGGAATCGAAGCTATTACTAGAAACGCATTTCCCGGAGTGCTCGGTACTAGCTCCGGAGAGACCCATGATAAATAGGAGTGTAAACCCCGTAAGTCATATAGTAAATAAGCCATAAAATCCTATGGGTAATCAACAGTTTTAAGCCATACAAGTCGGTAGGACCTGATGGCATTATCCCTGCGGATATACAGCAAACTATTAACTTAAGCTTACCTTAGCTGGAAGTCATTGTCAAAGGCTTATACAGAAAGTAATATTTATACTTTAGGCCTATAAGCTTATCCTCTTTTCTATTAAAACCACTGGAAAGACAAGTAGAGGCTGACATTAGAAGCTCAATCAAGCCGAGCGAGCTGTCGGGATCTCAACACGCAGACTGAAAGGGACGATCGGAGGAAGCAGCTCTCCATTCCCTTATTGACTTGATTGAGAAATCACTTGAATTTAAGGAATAATCAATGGCAACTTTCTTGGATATAGAGGGGCCTTTAACAGCGTCAGGCCGGCGGCACTCACCGGAGACTGGATAGATCAAATGCTTAGATGCCGGATCGTGACAGCTCATCTGATTGTGACGTCTGCCGGCACATACATGAACAGAGGGGCACCGCATGGTGGGGTTTTATCCCCCCTTCTTTGGAACGTGGTTATTAATGATCTATGTTACTAAACCTGAAAGGGCGTAGGCAAGGTGGTTGCCTACGCAGGTAATGTTGTTATTGCGATCTTCGGTAAATATCCTTATACGCTGAGTGAGCGCATGCAGTGCGCACTTGGCTACCTCTCTTTACCAGGAAGCACAAACTTCCTCAGTGTGACGCGCCAATATTAAATGGTACTCGCTTGATCTTTACGGATAGAGCGGAATACCTTGGGCTAAGCTGGAAACCAAACATCTAAGAAACAGTAAAGAAAGCGCTCTACTCCTGCTAAAATGCCATCGAAAGGAGATGGGGTATGGAGCCCAACATAGTACACTGACTCTACGTCTCAGTGGTCAAACCTATCTGCTGTATGGGGTTGTTGTTTGGTGGCCAGCGTTAAAAATAATGGCTAACCTGAAACTATTGATGAAAGTCTAAAAAGTGGCCTGGATGTGAATAAGTGGTGCCCTCAGAAGCACATCTACTCAAGCTCTCGAAATTCTGTTTCATCTCACTCCCTTGGGTAATGCGGCCGAGCAGCTTGCACAGCCATTCGGCCCAAATCCATATCTATGTGGACCTGTAACAAAATAGGGCAATCATCCATCCTATGCAACATGGATATGGGTTAGAGGGGTTGGCTGCGGGGTATTCATTGAGGCACTAGGAGTCAACCTCTCTTTTCGTTTTTCCGTTTTTTGCAGTGTTTTTCCACGAGGAATATTCGCATTTATACGGACAACCAGGCTGGTATTTAAACGCTACAATCACACTCCCTGACTTCGAAGGTAGCCCGGAACTGTCTGGCATTTTTAAATGAGAGGGCGGTTCAATTCAACATCCGCTTGACGTGGGTGCCAGGGCAGCTCAATATCGCAGGGAATGTAAAGGCAGATGAGCTGGCCGGCAAGGGCACAGCACGCCTTATATCACAAAGCAGGCTGGATATAAAGATACCGCTTGCTTCCTGTAAACTCCTGTTTCAGGAAGAATGCAAAAAAGAAAAGAAAGTCAGATGGTCTAACGCTAGTTCGTTTGTAATACCCAGTAAGATCTGGCCTAGACTTGACCGGTCCAGATCCGGCCAACTGATATTGCTTCGACAGCACCATATTGGTATGGTCGTGGGAGCTATTACGGGACATTGTCTCATCGAGGAACATGCGATCAGACTGAGTGCCCCGGCCCATGATTTCTACCGCAGCTGCGGTGATTAGGAGGAGGAGAAAACTATGCTCCATCTGGTTTGCATAGGGCTTTCAATGCCACTTGTATCATCATGGCTTTCAACGCCACCTGGTAAGCTCAGGATGGTTAAACGAGTGAATAGGAAATAGTTCGAATGAGGCACAGCTACGGACCAATTTTTGTATCTATGCTATAGTCCATTAGGATGGCCACCCTTACCTAACCTAACTTAAAATTCCACCATCATTTGGGCCGTCACATGCTCCAATATCGACCGCCGAAAACAAATAGTTGTTGCTATGATATATGGCCAAGAACACAATACTTTTATATTTTTTATAATTCGTTGTATTACGAGCCGGCGTGTGGTGGACATTTGATGGCGATATGTTAACCGTCAATTGCTCCAACCATATTTGGCATTTTGGTGTTATTATAAAAATGTATAGCAATTTTCTTCCACTAGTCCTCTGTTGGGGGTGATAAATAAATATTGCGCAATTTATTACAAATTTTTTCACATACTTCTAATATAATTTCGGGTGTCGATACACCGATTCTGTACGACCACGCCAAAACAGACATGCTGCTCCATGTGACAAATATCTGAAATTGATACGAATATTGAGTATCAAAATATTTTAAGCGGCAATTTGGATCTATCCAATTTCTGACAACATTTACTTTTGCAGATATCGTCGCAACAAATAACTTAAAATTTCGAATTGTTGAACACCCATACGCCCATTGAGTCGCTTATCTAAATTGATCAATAGAAAGCGAAAAATCAATAACTAGGTAGGGAATTTTAAATATAAATTTTTTTAAGTGACCATTGCCAATACCAACATTACATAATTGGAATACCCCAGCAATCCATATTTGCTGTTTTTGTTTAGTTTTGTACAATTGCTTGGCGAAAATTTTTTATTTTGCTACTCCACCATACCGCAACAAAAAAGTAACGATTTTGGCAATTTTCTATATTAATTTACATACAAGCATATATATATATATCTATATATGATACTCTGGAGAAACGTAACTAATCGTCTTCTTGGCAAATAAAAATTAATTAGCAGAGAAATTATTTTATTCGGTTTGGTTCAAGTTTTGGTTGCAGAAAATTCAAATAATGGCGGAAAAACATAATTCAATAATTGATGCAACGAAATTGAATGGAGATTGTGCAGCAGTTACAAAAAATCGTGGTATGAGTACAACCAGTATTGTAAAAAAAGATGATAAAGGTAGAGCACATAGTTTATAGTAAATAATTTAAAAAATTTATTTTTGCAATTATTTTCCATGTCCTATATATAGATACAATAAATATTAAACTTCGTCCTCTTACGGCGCCCGTGTGTGACGAACAATTGCGTGAAAAATTTAATAAGTCTGTAAGTGTAACCTTGGGATTAAAAAAATAATTACGGATCCGTTAATCCTCACCAAATATCTACAAAATAGCATCAAGAAAATGAAAAGAAAATTTATTTTTCGTTTATAACTCGCGCTCACTCTCTCTCTCTCTCTAACTTCTTATCTACACGTAAAATGTATAAAAAAATTTATTATAAAATATATTCAACAAAACTGTAAATTTTTGTGTTGTATTCAAATTTAATTAATTTTCGAAATATTTCGTGATTTGACTTTTAATCTACCTGTCAACAATTCACCTTCCGCAAGCTAATAAAATTCAAACGTAATGAGCGCGCGAAAACAGCAAAACGCGATTTATAACATACACAACAACAAGAAAAATATATTTTTGGAAAAATTATAATAATTTACATACATTTTCCAGTGACGTCGACGGAAAATTATGAGTTTCATGGTAATTTCAATGTCAAATTTCGTGTTTTGTTTTGGGTTTTGCAAACACCGTCCACCGACCCCGTTTAAATATTAAAAAATATAACACCGTTACCTTTTGTTATTTTAATCACCATCGCGCTTATTAGACATCACATGAAAATTTAGTTGGGTAGGTAGGGCCGTCGGTTTCTGTTGAATTCGTAATGAGTTGGAACAAAAGCAATATGGTTTATTATACGCACGATTATAAATAATTTTTGAGTGACAGCTGTTTTTCCAATTTAAGCGACTGTAATTAAATTTAAAGGCTGTCAACTGCGTGTACACATACCCCGGCTATATATACATAGTCGTATTATAGAGTTAATGCTCAATAAAATATTTATGCTTTTTATAACCCTAACATAAATATAAGTATTTCCAATTTATCATCATCATCACTAAATGGTTTTGCTGAGTATTTTTCAAACATAAGCTTTAAGCTTATATGTGTTTGAGTGGAATCGGAAAAGAAAACGTAAACAAAATTGTAATACAATTTCATTCTTGTTTGTGATTTAAAATAAATTGGTATGAGCGCAATTTCTCTATATAGATAAGATTCAATTAGAGATGAAACAAGAGAATAGCACAAGGATAATCTAATTTTCACGATAAACGATTTTTTCGATTCATTTTTCTATATGTGAAACAATAACGTGTTTAAGGAAATACAATTTAATAAATTGTTTGGGACAATTTGGTTTAGTTTTTTTTTTTATAGGACACGATTATTTGGATACATTTTTAGATTATACTAAAAGAAATGTTATTTTAATAGACTCACTCAATTTAGAGACGACTGATCGTCTTTGGTAACAAACTATGTGCTCGTCCATGGGTAAATCGTTGGTCCGTAGCTTATCAGTTTCTAGTCGATTTGTTGTTTATTCAATCCTTATATTAAAAAAAATAATATGCTCACAGGTGGTGGATCGCCTAGATCCCCGTGGATTCCACATTTTTTTCCGTGCTCGTTAAGCTTTATTTGATATTTTATGTACTCGTACATCTGTCACGACACCTCTATCTATAGTGCAATTTGGCTCCCTATAAGTTTATATGTATGTATAGATATGTGAAACAATTACTGTGGTTAATTCTGACTCCGCTTTATGTTTCCAGATCGATAAGCGAGCCATACCCAATATCTTCCGCATAAACAAAATCTTCAAATGTGGGTATATTAGTATTACCATTTGTCATTGAATGGCTATTCTCGAGTTGTTGTCCAATATGCGTTGGATCCGGGCTCATTAATGTTGTTGAAAAACAACATAAGAATTTAAGCTTGAATGTTTACTTGAATGGAATGGATAACTTTCGCCGGAACTTTTTCCTGCCAAGGGCTTTCCATATGCTTACCGTCTCAGTCTTTTGCACGCCTCCCAACACCAATAAAGAAGGCATATATATAGTTTGTTAAAATTCCTTAGTTTGTCAAAATTTGGAATGCTTGCTCTTGCTGAAGAATGTGGATGATAAATCCTGTCCATTTGTATAGTCGCTGCATTGTCCAAAACAATAATTTCACTTTATTGCCATTGTGTCAATCATAAAAATGACAGCATTATTATAAAACCTAAAACTTTGATAAAATATGTTTGGGTTTATGTGTTGTATGGCAGCCAAATTATTACTCGTGCTGCGCGGTATTTCAGAAAACGAAGCTAAATAATCTCCTGAGATAGTTTGTTATATACATAGATACGTCTCCGGAAAATAAATTGTCAAATCAACTAGCATCAGGAAATATACAATTTATTTTTATTTAAAAAATAACAAAAATCTTGAGGGCATTTCAATATTTTCGACATACATATACATATAATACGTATTTGGTACGTATGTACTCGATGTATGACGCAGGAATAAAAAAATCTTTGAATTATTGAGGAAATTGGAACACAATCATATCGATTTTTTGTCCATACATATGTATATACATTATACACCTATACATATACGGCAGATACTTCTGTGTATACATACCTGAAAAATGTCAAAATTTAATATTGATGATATTCATGTACAGTATGATGTATCCATTGATGTTGGTGACGGTTCGGAAAATATTATTTTTTATTCTGCTCTCCTTTCAAGGGTTATATCCATAGATCAGTATATAGTTGTATGTACATATATATTGTACTATTGTACATAGTTTGATTTATATACTCGGGAGAGTTTCAATTAAACTTTGATTGAATATTTCAAATTTAATCATGATCGTAGTATTGTTCTCTCTATATATCAAGCTATGATTTTGTTGGTTGGCTTTTAGAATATAAATGATGGGGTTCCACGTCAATTCACAGAAAAACAATTCACCGAAAACGACAAATCACCGGAAAAAAAATTCACCGAAAAACTCAATTCACCGAAAAAGAAAATACATGGGATTTACATTCAACTTGTCAAGCTCCATGATAATCGGTCAAGGATTGGACTTGTTTCGTTCCAGATAGCCATATCCCAGAATTGTATCCAACACTCATTTTCCAATCCAATTTCCATCAAATAATTCGAATTCATTATAATCGGTAAAGTTGTTCCCAATTCATCCAAAAAGAAAATACATTTTTGGATGAATTGTCGTTTTCGGTGAATTATCATTTTCGGGGAATTGTGATGTCGGTGAATTGTTTTTTCGGTGAATGGTCGTTTTCGGTGAATTGTTCTCGGTGAATTGTTTTCATTGAATTGTCGTTTTCTGTGAATTGTCGTGCTACCAAATGATGGATATTTTCATTCTTGACGAACTAGAAATTGGCACCGATGTTTAAATTTTAATTCAAATTTGAAATAAATGTTTGAAATGAAATTTGATTTGAATCAAGATGACGTAAAATTACAGAATTGCATGGGAGAATTTTACGTTTCATTAATAATTTTTAAGCTATATGATCGAATTAAATTGTTTCAAATAACATATTGATTGACAGTGAATTTGAATATAATGAACGCTGAATCAAACTGATAAAAATTATTTCGTTAACTAATTTCAATTAAATCAAGAGCAATAGTAAAATGCACAGGCATGAAATTATTTCTTTGGTTCGTTTTGCAAACCAAAAATAAATAAATTATTTTGAATATACAGAATAATAATAATCGCGAAGAATACACCTGAGATTCTATATATGTAGTTATATGTATGTACAATATATCTAGCCAAACAAGAAAAATTGTCCGTAAAATAAAAAAAATGCAGGAAATATTTTTTCGTTTCTTTGTGTCAGATACATTAGAAGAGCTTCCATTAAAAACTTTATTCCGCATTTTTCATCTTTTCCATTCGCTTGGGTTATATTTTATACGGGTACTATATACTATATCTATATACGTACAATGTTCACTTTATATTGTTTTTACCTATATGATGGAGAATCCCGGCGTATTAAGAGATTCATTTTTATTTACTATATACAGTCTTACCCCAAGAATTCATGTTGGGACTTTTTTTTTATTCGAAACCATTTTATACCGATTAAATGCTTTTAACTTTCCCAAGCGGTTAGAAACAAAAAATCTACCACATATAAATTATGTATTGCACTTTGATATTAAATAAAAAAATAGAAAACAAACCTATCGAACTAACCACCCACCAAGTCATAATGTATTCCATATGCGCTTCATAAATGCGTACATATATGCATACCACCTTTATCCACTAACCGTGCCTGATTGTGGTTAGTATTTATCATTGCTATCATTATCATCGACCTCGTAATAAAAATGTAATAATCACAATCCGCACACAGTCATGTAGAGTAATATATATACTTATGCTATACCATATACTAAAATATTATGAGGTGGAAGGATGAATAATGAATAAAACATAGCCCGCTGTTAATTAGTTTAATGAGTTTCGTAATTAGAAAGATAAAACCAGCATAATGTAAATGTAAAATATACGAATGATAAAAAATGTTGGATTTTCATTTTTTTTTTTGCAGTCGGTACACCTAGCAAGGTACATACAACTTTTTGATTTTGATTTGATTGTGTGTATTTATGTAAATAAATGTGTATTGATACACTTGTTGTATATATAGTTATTGTTCGGCAGGGAGATGCTCTGTCCCCGATACTCTTCAATCACATGTTGAAGTACATCTTTCGTAAATCAGGTGCTTGCATATGCAGATGACATATGCGTGATTGGACTGAATAGCACCGGAGTGAAGGAAATAGATCCGCTTGTAGAGTTTTCAGCTTCTATCGGACTCCAGATCAATGAGTCTAAAACGAAATACATGATTTCAGGATAATGGCACACGGGATTTTAGTAGTGGCCACTACACGTTTGAAGGATGTGAGGAGGTTCAAATATTTGGGATCTCTTATCACTCACGATAACAGTGTGGGTGAGGATATTAAGGTGCGGCTGGTAGCTGACAGCCGTATTTTGTTTCCTCTAAGGCCACTATTAAAATCTAAACACTTATCAAGTGCCGTGAAATTAAAACTTTACAAAGCGTTGATCAGACCCGTTGTTATGTTTGGATGTGAAAGTTGGGCGCTGACGGATGAGTGCGAGAGATGGCTCCATACATTTGAGAGAAGAGTCATGCGTGTGATTTACGGCCCAAAACGCGAAATAGATGGCACACACCGAGCTTTGTACAATTTCGAGATCAGAGATCTGATGAAGATCCCCGATATTGTGCATGAAATAAGATCTCAGCGAGTAAGCTTGCTCGGTCACGTTCTGCGTGCTGATCCGGAACGAATTGTGCAGCGATCTCTGAATGGAGAGCTACCATATGGTAGGCGCAGAGGTCGTTGCAGGTGACGATGGCTCCACGGTGTAGAGAATGACTTAGCTTCTTCATGTTATCTAGGACAGTATGAAGACCAAGTCCAAAATCGAAACCGTTGGAGCCAGATTGTTGACTCAGTAAGTAGTTATTGTTAATAATTATAGCATATGAAAGATTTCAAAATTATTTGTAAGTTTTATAACAATTTTGATGTGTAGCATTAGTTTGGGCTTTAACTTCTAATAATATTTGTGCTGGTCAGATCTAACTAGCAGGTAATCAATTAATTATAATATTTTCCATATTTTTCCAGATTATTCAAAATCTAGATCTCAAAAACTAAATATCAATAACCATACCCAAATATCCAGAACCAAAAATAAAATAAATAATATAAATAAAGTAAATAAAATAAAGAAAATAAAGTAAATAAATAAAAATAATTAAAATAATTAAATAAATTAAATAAATCAAAAAAATAAAATAAATACATAATATATAATAATTAATTATTAAATAAATTTTAAAAAAATTATAAATTAAACAATTTTTATAAATTATAGAAATAAAATAAATTTAAAAAATTAAATAAATTATATTAAATATATAAATTAAATTAAAAAAAAAAAAAATAAATTAAATATATAAACTAAATAAATTAAATAATTTAAACAAATTTAAAAAAATTATATAGATTAATTAAATAAATAAAGGGACTACAGCAGTCAAAATAATTATGATAATTATCCTTGGTTGTCCCTTCCATCGCGGTCTGATCTAGCATTCCAAAGTTAATTGAGTTCATAAGCTTAAAACATTCGTGTCCACATATTTATATTTTTACATATAGTACATATTAATTAATTATTGTGTATTGCTGAAGTCTATTATGATCGGTATAGAGTATTTAACAACAACAACAAAAATAAACACGTCCAAAAGATTTTAATTTGTGTAAATTCTTCAGTGAGTAAGATTGTGTGGCTATACCAATAAATTATTTTAAATTTAATAAAACACGGCCTAGCAGGCAAAACATTTAAAGTTTTGTGAAAAAACAAAGTGTTGCTACCATGGTACTGATCTGCTCAGTAAAATTCCTTTTATGGACGTGGCACTTTCACATTCTGGCGTTTCCAGATTAAATTTAATTTTTTTCAAGTTAACCGCAACTTTTTCCAAAATAAACGAAACTATTTCAAAATAGATTACACTTCTTTCAAATTTCCTGAAACTTTTTCCAATGAAAATTAAATATTTTTCAAACGGAATTAAACCATTGATGAATATAAATTAGACTTTTTAAAATTAAAATTAACAATTTTCCAATTCAAATTAAACTTTCATAAAATTGCATTTTTTAAATGTGTCATGGTTTGTCGATTGTGATTTTAAATAATCCGGTTTATTTTTAATGATTTTAATAGAATCCGTTTGTTCATTGGAATAAGATTGCGATAGAATTTTCTCGGTTTGCTCAATAGAACCGAGAAAAACTTATTTTCGTTGATGAATGTGTGTATAACCTATGTATATATTAACTATGTATAACCTAAGGTTCTATCTATTGGAGGTCAAATTATAACAATTAAATGCGCCATTAACGACCACACCGTCGCACGCTACAAAATAATTTCTAATGACACTTGCAATTTCAGTAAAATTTGTTTATTTTTATAGGAATTGAATGAAAAATTAGTACATGCGCTTACTAATTTAAATGCGGCCTCATTATGGATAATGTAGCTATCCATAAAACAAAGCAGTTCAGAGAGCTGGTCGAATCATTTAATTTAAATTTAAGATTTTTGCCTTCATATTCTCCAATGCTCAATCACATAGAGAAGTGTTTTTCTAAAATGAAACTCTATGCAAATCAGGTGTTGGCTGATGTGTCTTTTCAGCATAACCTAGTTGAGGTTATCGAACGATCGGCAAACCAAATTACAGATACCCACTGTTCTAATTATATTTTAGACATGCCAATGCAACTTGATGTTGCTTCTTCTGGTGAACCGCTTCATTAGTGGTTTGTCTACTATGTATGTATGTATATGGTGAAAAATACGTCAACTCACAAATATGAAGCCGGAGGTCATAAATAAATTTTTTGTTATTTCTTTATTTATTAATTAGTATATTAATCTGGAAAAGCTATATCGTTTTCCTAATTTGTTTCATCGTCAGTCTAATAAAATCATTAAAAATAAACTGGATAATTAATTTAATATCTCAATCGACAAACCTTGGCAGATTTAAAAAATGCAATTTTATGAATGTTTAATTTCAATTTGGAAAAACATTAATTTGAAATGGACAATTGTTAATTTTAATTCTAAAAAGTTTGATTTATATTCATCATTGGTTTAATTCCGTTTGGAAAAAATTTAATTTTAATTGGAAAAAGTTTCAGTGAATTTAGAAGAAGTGTAATCTGTTTTGAAATAGTTTCGTTTATTTTGGAAAAAGTTGCGGTTAACTTGAAAAACGTTCAATTTAATCTGGAAAAGCTATAAAAGCATAATAATGGGGTTGGAGAATATATAACAACAGTGAAGTTTTAATAAGTTTAAGTTTGTATTTAAAAATAGAGGGTTCTATGTGGATTGTTGATAGTTTGCTAAAAAATACCGGCTATCGAATAAGCGGATTAAACATTGTTTCACCAAAAGGGTTATGCCTATTACGACCGAACTCTGGGAACAATACTTAACATTATTCATATGGGCGGATATAGAAGTATAATATATTGGGCTACTCGAAGGTAGGAATTAAATAAAATAAAATGTAAACATAGTTGAAAATTATTTGAATCAACTGCCTGTAGTATACATGAAAAGTGTATGTATACTTTTTTTTTTAATTCGTTTTTTGGTTTCAAACAATAATAAATAAAAATTCAAACGAATTGAAAATGAAAATTACAACAGCACCAACAACAAAAAATTAAATTCAGCCAGAAATGGAAATTATTATATTTGTGGAAAAAAAGTCGCAATGACCGGACATCCTGGTATTGGGAATTTTTATTTTTAAAATGAACGTGTTTTCATAAATTCTGACTGTATATATTGAATCCTATTATTAAAAACAATTTTAATTTGCATAATACAAAAATGCAATTCATTTTATTATACGTTTTAAATTTATTGGAAGAAACACACAATAAATCGCAGTTTGAACTCTTTTGTTGCAGCTCTATATTTAAGTCATTTGTATAAAATTGTTATTGCATGTCCCCGTGATTCTGACAAATTATTCGTTTGAACATAAAGATTTCTAAGTAACATAACTATCGATTTCGTCGCTATGGTTATGTTTAAAGTTATTTCATGAATATATTATGGTAATCATACATATGAACAAAATACAAAAGTTATGTAAGAATCATGTCGCCCAACATTAATCCATATTTTAAAATTAATCCAAAAACATAAATCAATAGTTTTTTTTTACCTCAGCATATTATACAAACTTGACATCACACACAACATATATGAAAAAAATTACAAGCAAGAACTCATTTTGGGAATACAAGATTCACCCGTACACGAAATTTGAATTCAACCCATTTACTTTAAATAACTACATAAATTGGTAACTAATATTACTTCCGAAGCACAAATACGTATATAAATAATGTAGTTTGTGCATAAAATTTAATTGTTGTTGTTTTTTAACCCCAGCAAGTCGTAAAATTTATAAATATATTATTGGCATACAAATTCGTATACTGTGATAACATTAGTTGTGTACGGATGCTAGATTACTATGAATTTCGGTTTATTTGTGAATTTTTAACACGATGACTCTCAATTTGAAGTAGATCATTTTTTCCAAACCAAAGCTTTACCCACCATTACATATATACATACATCTCTACAACAATACTAATTTGTCATTATTGCCGGGCAATAGTATAGCTATATACACCGCAAATACAACCATTCTATATAGAAAAAGAAAATTGTCAACAAACTTTACTATCTTCACATTAAAAATAAATTGGCTTACAAAAAAAAATGGTTTATTGCCATCACCAAAAGTCGTAAAAAAAAGGAGCTTTTTAATAAGAAACCAGCCCGATGTAGTACACAAGACATACAACTAAAATAACAAAACTAGACTAGAGTCAAAATATCAAACATTCAATTTGTTACGAGCATAAATATTTGTAAAATTTGAAAATACATTATTAAACGACAACAAAACCAACAAGTTATTTCGTTGAGTGGTATAAGAAACATAAAAGCTCGACACAAATTTTATTATGCAACCTGTTGTACTCCCATATACGTGTATATGATTCGACGGATGGATATACTCGTACATATATGAATATTTTCTACAATCGCGGAATAAATTACATCGTTAATTGTATATGGCTGTCATTTAGTCACTACTACTTTTGATTTTGATTTTATTGTAATGTTCGACCAAGCATTAAGCAGGATCTCCCGGAGATTGCCGAGCCTCACCGAACACCCGTTTACACATAACATAAAGAGGATTTGGATAGGTTCAGTTAGTATGATAGAAATTGACTCGGTTACAGACACCCGGTATAGCCAGTAGTTAGTAACACTGGACGATACAGTTCTAATCTACTTTTATAATTTTTAACAGCATCACATAAAATTTATTAGTTTGCTGGATCAGACTTATGAGATACTCGTGAAAATTCAACTCAAATTAGTTACGATTTATTTTATTCTGCATTCCAACCTTTAATTTATTTATTTAAATTTAAGTTTAACTGGCGAGATCTTGAAATTTAAAACAATTTATTATTATTAATTCCATATATTTGAGCTGTGAATGACACTGTATAATGAATTAGTTTAGTACTAACATTTCAACTAAAAATTTTTGACAGCAAAACTGAGCTCTGTAATAAAATTTATTAGTTTACTGCATCAAAATTATGAGATACTTCTGAAAATCAATTCAAATTAGTTCCACTATAATCTGAATTCAAAGCTATAATTAATTAGTTCAAATTTAAGTAGCAGAGAACCTATAATCTAGTTCAATTTATTATTATTAATTCCATATTTGATCTGTGGTAGACCTGCAATTTGCGTTTAACACTCGTTCACGCTCTCTTCGCCTCTATCCTTGCAAAATTCAAATTACTTTATATGTAATTTACAATACGTTTGTAATCTACCTTTATGATTTATTAAAACAAAAACTGCACTCTGCAATATAATTTATTAGTTTGCTGGATGTGACTTTTAAGATGCTTCTGAAAATAATTTAAATTAGTTTCAATTTATTATATTCGGCATGCTTAACTGCAATTCATTAAAACTCCATAAAAATGCGGCAAAACTAGATGAAATAAAATTAATAAAATAAAATATAAAATAAATACAACCAAGAATAGTCCTTAGAAGAAAGAAATACAAGAATATAAGATATATGTATAAGAAACACAAAATATGTAAACCTCGGATGGTTCAAACTTCTTGAAACAGTTCTTCGGTTTTAAATAAATAATTTCAGCAAATCATGTTGAATATTTGACTTTTATATTACTACAATTTACATTATATTAATTGAAAATTGAAATATAAAATCATTTTCAAATCTAAACTGACATACAAAAAATATAAAATGTCAGCTGATTTCCTATCCATTTGTTGTACGAGTATTGTTTTCCTGTAATATACATATTGTTACGATCGTGGCGACATCTATGTTTGAATAGCGACACTATCGTTAATGTAAAATTGTTATAAAGTAGAACAGTAGAGGTGTCTAGACTTATCTGGACTAATCGAATATTCTGGACATTTCTAGAATTAAGTTAAATAAGTGAATTAGTTAAATTAGTGTTTAATCGGAAATAAATAAATTTAGTGTGTTCTAGAATTTACATCGTTTGTTTTATTCACAATCCAGTGATCGAACCTTGAATTTGACAAGGCAAACACGTAACAATATAATGTTCTAATGTAATATATAATTTATATAAGAACACTGTATACTACATACGTACACACATTTGTTTATATTTATAAATTTTTTTTAACTTTTTTTCTGTCTAACACACTAAAATAAGATGTGTTAAAAGTCGTAAAATATAGCACTCAATTAGCAATCACCACCTAAAGTAAATATCATTATTGATTACTTAATAAGAAATAAAATAAAATAAAACTGAATATTATGTATAAAATTAGACTAATTCATTCCACCTGACGCGCCATCTAGATACCAATATCCGTATCAATTGATACTATTTGTGGCTTGTCACTGTAAATCTAATTTAATTTAAAATCAATTCCAACTGGAACACATTTTCCCGTATACCCGTAAAATATAAAAATTTTGTTTTGATATCTAACCTAACTTAACAGACACATTTAGTCACTACTACTTTTGATGTATACTAATTGTGTTATTTGAGTTTAATATTCAGACAACATTATTATTATTATTTTATTTTTTTATAATACGAGTACATAATTATTTTACATATAGATAAAACATATAATTATTACTATACAATATAAAAAACATAAAATAATTAAATAAAACCATAGATAAAAGTTGTAATATATGTATTGATATTAAACTAGGAGATTCCGATGACCGAATAAACGATCAATAGCTTGAAATCACCGGCAAAATTTAAGATTAGAATAAAAAAACAGTTTGAGGAGAGGCAGAATATTTAAAATAAACAAATGACAAACAATGATACAAATATATACAGATACCTTCATACATATTAATATACAATTGTAAACAAGAAAGTTAAAAAAAAATAAAAATAAAAAAATTTAAAAATAAATCAAAAATCTAAAACTACAAAACGATTACTAACTAGTAGTTCTATTTAGTCAATTTAAAAAGATACTCAACATCATTTAACTCTAGCAACCATAATTTAAGTGACTTTAGAAATTCATTGATTCTAGTCATACTTCGTATGTTTAAAGGTAATTGTTTGAATAGGCTGGGTGCACAATGAGTAAAAAATCTCCTGTACAATTCGTTCTTCGAAACCGGGACAATACATGCATTTTCTCGTAAGAAATATTTTGATTGTTTAATGTTACGATTTCCGCTTCGAAGATAGAATACTTTTAAGACCCTGTAGACATATAAATTTCGAAACGATAAGATTTTTGATTTAATAAATAATGGTTTAGACGACTCATATCTAGGAACGTTATATAGTGTACGTATAATAAATTTCTGAGCTGTAACGACAGGTTTAATGTTTTGAAAATATATTCCACCCCAGACGATAATACCATAACTTAAACGCGATTGAATGAGTGAAAAATAAATATTCATTACTGTAGCAATACCACACAGAGGCCGTAATTTGTACAGACTACGATTGCTATTGATTAATTGACTTTGAAGTAATCTGATGTGGTTTTTAAACGCTAACCTACTGTCAATGGTTACACCAAGATATTTTATGTTATCAACATAATCTATTATTTTATACAAGAATCCAGATAGAATTTATTATCAACTGGAATCAAATTACCATGAAATACACAACAATGAGAATGTGCATATAAACTATTATTCTCAAGATGATTCATCTTGCCAATTTTGAAAGCCATTGCTTTTGATTTATCACTCATGACCATAAAATGAGCATCAAACCATTGACGTTAAAGCACCAAGTCTTCATTCATCCAAATAATGACTGTACTTCCACTATTGCTTGAATAAATTAACGATACATCATCAGCAAAGCCACTGGATGTCCCTTTAATGGAAGGAGAAAAAATGAATTGGTATAAATTAAAAATAGTAATAGGCCCAGGACCGACCTCTGTGGAACACCAACATTTACATAAAAAACATAGTTATTTGTCGAATTATTATTTTTTTCATCTGCTATTGGTCGGTGGAATACCCGTGTTTTTTGACCACGACAATATTCTAATTGGCTTACTATTTGGCAATGAGCAAAAGTACCTTGTGATTGGCGAAACAATTGCCATTTTTCATATAAAACAAAATTTTCAATAAAACAATAAAAAATCAAAATATCAGATAATTCAAAGTTCAAATTAACAGTTAAACAATTTGGTTTTAAAAATCATAAATCGGCAAACTAATTTGAGTAAATATTTTTAAGATATTTTGAAATGTCTTGGAATTTTATGAAATTTGAATAGCTATCGTGCACTTCGAATATACAGATTGGACAAGCTGGGGAGAGGCAAGTGACCACACCATCCAAGAAATAATTTCGACTAAAATTTGGTGACGAGAATTTTTATTTTAATTTTATTATTATTTATAAATTATAGTAAATGAAATTAAAACAAACAAAAAATGCATCCGAAATTTAAGTAGACCTTGCCAAGCGTTCGCAAAGAAAAACACACCAAAGTTGTCTAGCTCTGATGCAAGACCATTTTTCGTGTGCTTTACTATGTATATGCTTTAAAAGGTTGCCTAAAATTTGGTATCGAGTATTTGTTTGTTAATTTAATTATAATGAATTGAAATATAATAAAATTTTAATATCAAATTTTAGTCGAACTTATCAAGCACTAATTTGACCAGTTGAACATCTAATTTTTTTAGTTGGTGAAGTGTTCGTATTGTTTCTTGAGCGTATTAGAATACGTCTCAAAGAATGACACAAATGTTTTTTTTTTTTTTTTTTTTTATTTTTATCTTCTCTTTTTTGATTTATTACATATAGGATTAAAACTAAGATATAAAAAGTATTTAAATATTTTAAAATAAAAATTACACAATATAACAAGCTTATGATTTAAATACAAATATTATGAAATGTTGTGTTGAAATCATCTTATCAGTTTCTTATCCGGTAAAACTTTTGTTTCTATATGCTTAAAAAATTAAAGAGAATTAGGAAATATCTGTGATCACAAAGGATCAGAATCGATATTACCATCGAGAGTAATATACTAAAATTAAAGAAGCAGTGGAGAAGCTTCTATAAAAAACAATTTAAAAATACAATTCTAAAATCGACAGAATTTAAAATAATTCAGTTTTGAACTTCAATCAATAAAATATAGTTTCAATTAACTTAAAACGTAAAGGAATGTGGTTTCATTTCAAAGTGTGAAAGAGAGTTTCAATATCATTTACTTCCATTAGCCATGATTTAACACCCTTCAAAAAGGTCAAATAAACAGGAATTTGTTTTAAACTATCTGATAGCTGATTATAAATTTTAGGCGCCACAGAGCTAAACAAATGTTTAAAATGCTCCTTTCTTGGTGGTGGGCAATTAACGTAGTTTGCATTACGTAATGTATAGTTAGTAACTTTTAAATTCCTGTGACCACTGCGTAAAAAGAAAATTTTTAAAACTTTATAAACGTATAAATGTCTTAACGGAAGTATGTTTAAATTTCTAAATAAAGGTAGGGTAGAAGTTAATCGTGGTTTGCAACATATCGTTCTCATTATAAAATTTTGTGTAACTATTAGGGCCTTCAAATTGGAATAGTAAATTCCACCCCAACAAGTTAAGCCATACTGAAGTTTTGACTGCACAATGCCAAAATACACTGATCTTAGTACGGGTTCAGGACAAATATCACGTAGAAGGTATAATTTTCTATTACATGCTAACAAATAATTTTGTAACGACTTAACATGACTCTTAAAACTAAAACGCTTATCGATTGTGACTCCTAAGTATTTAAACGACTCAACTACATCTAAAACTTTACAATAGTCTGAACATGTAACACTATTATTTAAACAGTCTGAGGAATGATATACAACATCAGTTGGATTAGACACGACTCCAGATAATTTAATATATAGAATATTCGTTTTAGAACTGAGAACCATGTAGTGTAGGTCAAACCAGCGTCTCAGAATTCGAAGATCGTTATTAATCTTCTGGACATTAGTATCATTATCCCTGGAGCTATATACCATCCCTACATCATCAGCAAAGCCAACTGAATGCCCATCTAACTTTAGTTCGAAAAAAGAATTAATATAGATCAAGAATAAGATAGGTCCTAAGACTGATCCCTGTGGCACTCCACACTTAATTTTTCTAAATTCGCCAATACAATTCCCAATTTTTACCGCCTGCTGTCTATCAGAAAGGTAAGACAGAAACCATTCGTTTGCAATGCACCGTATCCCTGCTTTATCTAGCTTCAATAATAATAAATTATGATCTACAGTGTCGAACGCTTTTGTAACATCTATAAAATTTACTGCAGCAGATTCATCGTTATTTAAAGAAAATATAATTTTGTTTGTGAGCTCTAGCAGAGCATCTTCAGTACTTTTACCAACTCTGAAACCAAATTGGCTATTTAAAAAAAATTGAATTTTGCTAAAAAGGAAAGTAATCTTTTCTTAATTATTTTTTCAAATAGTTTAGAGAAAACGGAAAGCAGAGAAATTGGTCGATAGTTACCCAAACTAAGTGTATCTCCCTTTTTATGTAGTGGTATAACCACAGCTTTCTTTAAGACTTCAGGAAAAACACTGGTTGACATACTAAGATTAAAAATATAACTAAGAACAGATGAAATAAGCGGACCAACATATTTGATCAGAGAGTTACTTATTTTATCATATCCGCATGCTAATGAATTATTTAACGAATTAATGGTATCAAGTACCTCACAGCTGTCAGTTGGATTAAAGAAAAAAGTTTTGTCTTGTGTCTTTTTGAATAAATACTGGGATTCTTCTAATGCCACTGGATTTGCACACAAAATAGTATCTTTAAGATCTTCAGCAATGTTGGCAAAATATTTATTAAATTCATTTGCAATATTTACTTCATCGTTTAGAATATTATTATTCTGAGATCTGATGGTTTCAATAATAGGTTTCTCACTATTTCCATTTAAAAGTTCATTTACAAGTCGCCATTGAGAATTCACATCGTTTTTACAGTTATTAAAACGTTGGTAATAATAAAGTTCTTTTTCTATAGGAATTGCTTCACTTATTTTATTCTCTAACTTCTTTATTCTATCAATTAATTTAATATTTCTGGGATGTTTACGTAGAGTTTTTAAGAGTTTATTTTTCAAATTAATCGTTTTGGACAAAGAAATCGAAATCCAAGGGCGAATTCTTTTAGTTTTTTGCTTGTGAGAATGTTGAACTATAGATATAGCACAGTGTGTAATGTGAGTTGACAAAATATGAAAAAAACTGTTGTACGCTTCATTTGGATTTTTTTGCATAAAAACATGAGACCAATTTTCCCTACTCAAAACGTCATTTAACTTAGACTGATAATCACCTGCCTAGAATGGATATTAGTTTGTCTATTCGATTTTTTAAGGTTATTTTTTGTGATTTCAAGTGACAACATACAATGGTCAGATAATTTATAATCTAAAACCTCCGCATTTGTAACCAAATTCGAGTTAACATTAGTTCTACAAAAAATGTGATCAATAGTGGTCGAAGTAGTATCAGTAACTCTAGTGAACTCTTGGACTAGCGAAGTCAACCCAAAAGAAGACATCATTTGAAGATATACACTAACATTAGGATTCGTAAGATTACACCCTGAAATATCAATATTTAAATCACCCATAATAATAAGATTTTTATTTCTGATACCATTAAGAAAAGTCGAAAATTCATCAACAAACTCCAAGATTGAACAAAAGTGAAAACGATATACGCAAACCACACAAAAACTCTCAGAGTCGAATAAAATATTTAACCTCAAGACGTCAGCGGTTTTTAATGTTTTAGTAACAAAATTGAAATTTAGACCAGACTTCACATAGCCAATTATACCTCCGGATGAGTAAGAATTGTTACAGCAATCAACCAAATTAAAATTAGGAATCTTATAACTGGAAACCTCATTACTTCCAATCCAAATCTCTGAGAAAAATATAATATCCGGCAGGTTGGAATATGAATTAAGATGTGCAAATATTTTATCACTATTTTTTCGTAAGCTACGAGAATTTTGGTGGATTATCCACAATGTACTTTCATCTTTGGATATAGAGGAATTATTTATTGATGAGAGATTTACCATTTGATCGTGACGACTACAATTTACAACAGACATTTAAAATTTAAGTTATTTAATTTATAAATTGAGCAGGTCTTCTTTGTCCTTGATTTCTAGTCTCTCACTCCCATCAATTTTCCTCATGAAAATTTTAGAATTACGTACCCAAAGATGTTTATAGCCCTTTTCCAGTTGCAATATTTTAGCCTGATAGTGCAATTCCCGCATTTTGAAGCTCAATGACTCGTTGATGAATATAGGCTTACTCGTTTGAAAACCGCATGATGTCCCCTTAAGATTTCTTTTCAGCTTGGATTGAAGCACTTCGGATTTCGTGTTGCGACGACAAAACTTGACAAAAATTTTTCCAGATGCAGCTGAATTTTTACTTTTTCCGCGGTATGAAAAGCTTATGTCAGTCGCCTGAATCCGCAAACCCAATCCGTCATTTAAGATACGCATCACAACTTCATCAGTATTTTCATTTGGCACGAAAGGAACACCAACCACATCAATTGAGTTTTGGTATTCAAGCTGCTCCATAGTATCAATTTTTTGCTGCATAACCTTCACTTGGCATTTCAATTTGGCGTTTTCCTCGGTTAAATTTTTAACAATAATTTCAATTTTATCGTTCAAGGCTTTATAGTTTTCGGCAGATTCCTTTCTAAGCTGCTTTAATTCTTCATACATCATATCCATGACATTTGATTGACTGGTCAATGTTGAAGGCTGCTGTTTAGGTGATGCTGCGCAGGTGTCATCAATCCGGTTTAACTTTTTTTTCTTTTCGCATTCAGAGCAATTCCACTTGGTTTTTGTTTTGATTAAATATGCTATATCTATATCATTCAAAGACACGCAAGTTCGATGAAATAAAAAGTTACAACTACCACAACTGATAACAGTATCTGAATCCCTGCTGACTTTTAAATTACACGTGTAGCATTTAGACATGTTTTTATTTTTTAAACTCTTTATATAGTTCACAAAATTTGAAACCAAAGTACTATAAACCGTACAAAAACAATTGTTTATTTTATTATAGCTAATTGTTCAAAAAACCTGATAACCAATTCACTTTATTGATGACAAACACATTATTCACACAAAAACTGTTTATTTTGTAATTTTTATTTTATAGATCAAATTTAATTTTAGTTACTATGTTACTAAACTCTATTACAGTTCAAAAGCATTATTAGCATTATCACAAAAACTGTTTAATTGTCAATTTTTTTACAAAACAAAAAAAAAAATAAAAATATAAATATTTTATTTAATTTTAATTTTTTAAATTATTGTTTAGATGTTGCTTTCCCCACTTCACAACATTGAATTTTGGCTGAACCTTTAATTTTGAAATGGTTTAAAACACTATGATACTTCTTTCGATATTTTCCAGTGCTGATTAATTGAATATATATTGGCGACGATCTAGAATATATATCCTCCAATTTGAATTGCGTGATTTGCCTGATTTGCGTGATTTCTAAATAGCACTTTTGTTTGAACTGAATCTACAAAATTCCCTATCATAAATGATCGTTTATGGAATGATTCATGAAACTTAAATCAATTTCGCTCATCAGATTATCTCATCCGCACATTTTTAGCTACAAAAGAAAAAAATAAATTTGGGATTATGTTTGAGCGAGGTGGAGGCATTCTCAAGTATACAGTTCAGATATGCGAGATGCTAATATTATAGTCATATTGATTGCTGGCGCTTCATGTTCTATTCATTAGCAACTTAACTAATTTTTGGATAATCATTTCCCACACCATATAAATATAACCATGTGTGCAATTATTGGTAATAAAAACAATTTTTTACTTAAATACTACACATGTGTCGCTATGTATACCGAATTTTTTTTTTAAATAATCATAAACAAACAACAAAAATTTTTTAATAAATGCAATTAAAATGAACACAAAGCTGTTTGTAAGCTTATGTGAAAATTTTGTTTGATACGGAATTCGTCAGGTCAAACGTGAGTCATTGTTTGTATATACCTTGTGTTAGTATTGATGGAATGATGTATCGAGAAAAAACCAAGTTCGGATTTTGATATATTTAGACATTTCTAGTCCACTAGAATAGTTTATTTATATTAAGAAAATATATGAGGATAGTTAAATACGGCCCAGAACGCAATATGTGACTACCTATAAAATAGCTATTAGCAATAAAAACGATAAGACCACCAATTATCGGCTACTACAAGTGTACAACCGAGCCCAAATTTTAGCCTTTCTACTATTTAAGTACGACTAAATTAATTTAAGTTAACTATGTCATTTTAGTTATAGTAATATAAAAATGGCAAATTCGCAAGTTACCCATAATACATTCAATTTTCGGTAAGGGAGTTTTTTTCTATATACACAAAACGATTTAAATTGTAATCATTTTTAAACCAAATTTTAATTAAAAAATCAAATTCGAAAATTTAGCAAAACCTATCGGACAAAATTACAGCAAAACTTGATGTTTATTTTTTGTATCTTTATAGCAGAGATATTTGGAGTCCTGAAGCAACGAAGTTGCTTATAGTCACAAGACTAGATATGGAAAATGAATTCAACGACGGGAAAGCCAACACAACTACTATGTGGAAAAAATGTATCGATAAGATATAGAAATATATTCCTGTATTAGCCATTCCTCCATTAGAGGCCAGAGAAAAATTCAGTAACATTAATGGTTTCATAAAGGCGCATAAACAAATGCAAAGAAAAAAGTGGGAGGGATGCTATTGGCGTTATAATGGGGAGCTGATACATCTATGTTCCTCAGGCTTTTTGTACAGGCTGCTGCGACTCCAGACAGAGAAAACTTCTCTGAATTTTATTTACATATAACATATATACTTGTAAAGTTAAAGAAAGAAAACTTTTCCTGTTTTCATAACTAACTGCATCAACAGATGGGGTAGGGATTTCAAAGAGCATCCCATCTTTACTGCCAAAAACATTGGGGAAGCTATGCGTTCCTAACAATTTATTTAACTTTTTGATTACTGCACCCAGAGAAATGATTGTATAGATTATACTTATAAGAGCAATATTTATCCAAACTTTTTGTGCGATTTTCAACAGTGAATAAGATAGGAATAATAAATCCCATTTAAGTATGATCTATCCAATAACATAAATTGCATAGCCTATTCCTTCAAGGAAAAGTCAATCTTATGATGTACACATAAATCATGCAAATTTATTGTATAATATATGCATAAACATTTACGATCATCCAATAAATTTGGATATATCGTGCAACGCTAAGAATACTTACTCCTTTCAATTTGTGCAGCACATCCATAACAATTACATAATTTGACCACTCGTAGAGATAGTTTATCCAATTAGAATCATGACTTATGCATTCGATATGTATTTATTATGAAAAATATGGAATATTATATACATAAATATTACATAATAAATTACTTTATTACATAGTAAATGAAATGTAAAAATTGGAATTCATATCAAGTCAAAGAAAATATGACTTTGTAAAACCACCCTACCACCCCTCCTCCACTATGAGAAAACGACCGAATGGAGGCCTGACGGCGCGTAAAACCATTTAAAAATTTAAGTTATATCACAAATTAGAAAAATGAAAATAAATTTAATGAACCAATCTGTTTGAAATATAAATATGTGTATACATTTGCACATATGTGCACATGTATACATTTAAACATATACTTATACATGCACACACATATAAAAATTAAAAATAAAATAAATTTAATAAATGTTCTCGGTAGAAAAAATTTCTTTCCGTCGTTAAAGGTATGTAATTGAAGTGGTTTTTTTGTTTTGTGTTGTTTTTCAAAACATTGTCACCTTTTTTTGTTCCGGTGTGAGAAATTTTTAGGTTCGAATCAAAACATATAATTTCAATTTATAACAGAATTAACATCAAACTATTATCGGACATTATCATATCCTGAATTAAATACAGTTTCTCTGATTCATATATATGAAAACCACTTTTAAATAATGTAATGAAATTAATTCAACTGTACCATTTCTTAAATAACTATGAAAGATACTAAAATAAACATTATTATGAGATCGCAATATTTTTTTTTTAATGAATAAATAATTTGGTCTGATTAAGTATAATATTTAGTAAATAAACATAATAATATAAAATAATAATTATAACTAATAATATAAAATAATAATTATAACTAATAGTATAAAAATATAATTATAACTAATAACTAAAAATTTAATTATAGCAAAAAAAATAAATATTAAATTAAATTTTATTTAATTTAGATACATTTCAAACATCAATTTTAGATGTAAAAATTGGAATTCATATCAAGTCAAAGAAAAGATGACTTTGTAAAACCACCCTACCACCCCTCCTCCTCTATGAGAAAACGACCGAATGGAGGCCTGACGGCGCGTAAAACCATTTAAAAATTTAAGTTATATCACAAATTAGAAAAATGAAAATAAATTTAATGAACCAATCTGTTTGAAATATAAATATGTGTATACATTTGCACATATGTGCACATGTATACATTTAAACATATACTTATACATGCACACACATATAAAAATTAAAAATAAAATAAATTTAATAAATGTTCTCGGTAGAAAAAATTTCTTTCCGTCGTTAAAGGTATGTAATTGAAGTTGTTTTTTTGTTTAAGAGTGTTAATGTTTTTCAAAACACTGTCACCTTTTTGTTCCGGTATGAAAAATTTTTAGGTTCGAATCAAAACATATAATTTCAATTTATAACAGAATTAACATTAAACTATTATCGGATATTATCATATCCTGAATTAAATACAGTTTCTCTGATTCATATATATGAAAACCACTTTTAAATAATGTTCCTTTATACCGAACTTCTGAAATTAATTCCACTGTACCATTTCTTAAATAACTATGCAAAATACTAAAATAAACATTATTATGAGATCGCAAAAATTTTTTTTTAATTACTTCTATGTCATTTTTCTGTTGATATATGTATAATGTTAAATGCAAAACTGTAAGAACACTTTTTACTAAGTGAAAGAGGTAAATTAATTCGTGAACTACACACTTTAGAATATTCTTTCACTTGTTTGTTCTTACTTTCCATCCACATACAACTTAATAGCTTCAATGGGCCAGACTGTTCAATTAAACGAGTATAGTGGCAGAGGAAGTGATGTTTAGGTTTCAATTTAGTATTAAAGCAGCTTACATATTTCTTATGGTGATTTTTTATGAGTTCTCTCAAACAATTAATTTCTGCTTGAGTAAAAGAATCTTTGAGCAAGAATTCTACAAGTTCATATAAACAGAGAACGTATTTCCAATTCGAATCATTTTTAGGAATACTCTTTCCTACAAAAACTGGAAAATATTTTAAGAAACTGTAGCTCTCTCTAGCAGACATACGCAGATTTAGGGTTTTTATATGTTCTTCTTTGATTGAATTTGGGCGGTTCTGAACTTCGATTTCACCATAATCAAACGAATTAAATTTGGCATTGAGAAACTCTAGTGTAAAATATTGTTTTTCATAAATAAATATTTTTACCGCTCGTGCTAACCCAAATTTTATAATGCCTTCAAAGACATCATGCATAATTTCACTGTAGTAGTTTTGGGTTACATGAAATGTTCTAAAATCGTTGAATGAGGGATTAAATTTAATACCGGAGAATTTAAAATCATTTCTTTCAATATCTATTTTGTAGTCATTCACCGTACGTAATTTACCTACATTTTCAGTATATGAACATTCAAGAATTGATTTTTCCACTTTACAAAATCGACAATAATAATTATGTGAAAACGATAAACTGAATCTCATTATAGAATTTAAAGCTAAATTATCCCCAATAATAAGACCTAGAGCAAATTTAGCACATTTGGTATTATTTTCTATATTTATTAAAATACCTGTAGATTCAATTTCCTTTAAGCAATCAATTAGATAACTTAGAGATAGATTACTACCAAATTTTTTTAAATAATTTGTTTTCATTAATTGTGCAACCAATATATTATTTAAATTCAAGTCACCGGATGGTAGAGTTGGAAAATAGAAATAAAATCCCGCTATAGATTGGGACCCCGCATGACTACCCAGTGCATTTCCAGTTTCAAAATCATCATAGTATAAAATATAAGGTAGAACAATTTCTTCGGGTGAAAATAATTTTCGTTTATTACGCCATAATTTACCTTGAACAAAGTTTTGTAATTCATCCTTTGAATTCAATAAGCGATTTGTATTATTTATTGTTTCTTTGAGGATATTTGGTCTTTCAAAAAAACTTTTTATTTCAAAAATAATTGGCGAAAGTACGCAATAGTAATTAAAATTTTTTAATAATGGTTGACCCGATTTATATACTTGTCGTATTTCATTGTGAATTACACATTTCTGTGGATTTTGATACCCTAGCGTTTCAGTTAATTCTATATTAAACAAATATTCAGTTTTAACTTTATCAAATAGTTTTGCAATAATATCAAGAAACTGGTAAACTTCTATTTCAGACTTGGAAATAATTTGTTTAAGGGAAGCAATCAAAAGTTGCAAAATGCTATCAAAACTTGCTAGAATTGTTTCTATTAACACAGTAGTCAAACTTCTTTTTGAATATACATAGTTCTAAAACAAACTTTAATAACTGGTTTTTGATTGTTTTAGTCAAATCGATGATATTGATTTTCGACGTTTTCTCCAATGAATCAGTATTACATTTATTTACAACTAATTTATCGGACGTTTCAGATGATATAAGATTAGAGTTGTATGCAACTTGTGCTTGTTGCATGAAATTTTCGTTTTTTGAGTGGTTGTTTTATTAGTGGCGCTTAAAAGAATTGCGGTTCGAAAATAACTGATTGCATTTATTTTGACAACACTGCAAGACAGAAGATGGACCTAGCTGGTGTATATAAGTGAAGTGTTTCAATAAAAACTGAATTTGGTCGAATAAAGCAGAACACATAAAACTACATAGTGATTAATACGTTAGAAATTTATGACGTTAGAAATTAAAAGAGAAAACTTTGAATTATTATTTATCTATTTCTGATATTAAATCTACTAAATCAGGTGTAATTTTATCAAAATTGGTTGTTATATTATAAAAATATTTTTGAATGAACAGCCAAAATTTCTCTGACTGGTTTGGGTATGACAACTTAAATACAAAGAATGTTTTAAAGCAAACATCGAACGCAACTAAAAAGTGGTCGAATGTATAAACAATTTCATCGTACACAACACAAAACTGAGAATTATCGTTATTAATAAAAATTATAAACGGTTGTAACGTTAAATTTCTCGAAAGGCAAAATGTTTTAGTATTATGTACCTTTTCTTGTATATGTGCTGGATCTATTACTTCTATTAAAAATGATTGTATCGAGTCGTTGATTGTAAACTTCCAAACTACGTCATTTTGCTTCTGCTTTCCGGAAGGTTTAAGAATATAATGCATCAATTTGCAAATTTGGATGTTTCGAATATCTGCAAAACAAAATAAAATAAATTAAAATTCAATTCCAAAATACATGGAATTATTTATTCTTGTGATTACCTTCGTCAGTAGATAGATCGTGATATATTTGCAACGCTAATTTATCCTTTAGTTTCTTCTTAAAAGTTTCTCCAATTTGAGCTTTAAAGGTGATCCATTTCTTAAATAGCTGTCCATCAGAGTCTACATGCGTCAATTCAAAGTCAATTTCGATCTAAATAGAATATAGAATATAAAATAAATCAAAAACTACAATGGTAGTGCACCTAGAATACTAATGACACCACTGCTTTTGTAACATATTTGCTATGTGACGTGAATTTAATTCGACGCCACCTTTAACCAATGCGTGTCACTATATAAATTGAAAAATGATATAATTTTTTTGGTATACAATTTCTTATAATTTCTACCGAAAGGAGAAAATGTTCTTAATAAATTATATTAAGTTTGCAAATTATGCATTTGTTATTAGTGCATATGCATTAATGTATACTTACAAGGCGAAATCCTTTTGTATTTTGATACAATGGCCATTCATTTATGAAAGATGCACTATCCTTCGATTTTGACAACTCTTTCATGCGAATGTCGTAAGAAATTTTCCATTTCTGTTCAATCACTTCCCATGGTTGGTTGTGAACCTTCAACCAATCTTTAGTTATGTCAGTAAGCTCTTCTGTACCGATTACATTTGCTAGAACTTCGACCTCTTCAACCTTACCGCGTCGCCGTTTACTATCAGTGAAATATCCCACCTTCGATAAATTTTTTTGCAGCACTCTGTATTTGTTGTATAACTTCCCTGTCGGATGCTTTATGTTGCAGAAATAGTAATCCTATTTCCATATAAAAAAAATGTTATTAGAATCCTGAATTTGAAGATTTATAGTACAGAAAAAATATTGAATTTTATGTAACTCACTGGATTTTCTTCTGGAAAACGATCAATAATTTGAGTCGTTATGCAACGAAAATCATTAATTGTCATACATTTATTGTTTTCGACAAAGAATCGCGCTATATGTGTGCAGAGTAAATCACGTAAATCCGAAGTAAATTGAGGAGGTTTCTTATCTTGGTACATGGAGTTAATTTTCGCTCCAGCTGGTGTTGTTAGAAAATTAGCCAACACCTAAGAATTATGATATACACACAAATATACATATACTACATAATTTTAGAAGTTAAAATATTAGAAATGTTTGAGTTTAGCAGTGTTATAGTGGGCAGCTTTTGTTTGAATTTACTTGATGAAAAAATTGATTAAGCCACAAAAACCATTAATATGGCCATAAGACAAACATAATGAAGAATCAAAAAGTCAAAATGAGAAATAGATTCATATAATGGCTGAAATAATTTAACACGTTGCGTGCCAAAGTTGTAAAAAACATACATTCCAATAATAATACTGGCATACACAAAACTTTTAAGGAATGAAATTTGGTTTTTAGACCTTCGATAAAAGTAGATACTTGCAAGACATTCACAGTTAACAACTTTTAAACCCAAACAAAATTTTAAATACATACAAAAAAATCCGCTGGCGGCAGAGGCGATGCAGACGGAGATAACGATAACGGAGATGGTGAGAATGACATATTTGATACTCTAGCAAGTCTTCCTTGTAGTAAACTGTCACTATTGGTAATTGTCGTATCAGTGTCGTTTAAAGTTGAAGAATGCGGCGGGTAATTCTGTAATAAATATTTTTCAATAAACATTGTTTTTAAGCAGTGTTGGCATATCGCGTTCCGTTACAATAACGGTATGCCAACACTGTTTTTAAATAATTTTATAAATTAAAGTACATTTTTTACTCTCCAATCCAAAAGCATAGCTCTGAACCGTGCTTTATTTCCTAAATCGTCCTGAAATATAGAACTAAGTTCTAGTTCTGGTAGGTACTGGAGACTGTCTGTAGTGACATTTTTACCATATAAAAATGCAATATTTATTTGAAAATGTTTTGTTATACTTCGAGTACAATATTACTTACTTAATAATATGGGAAGTATTGATTCCAAGGACCCTTGCTTCAAAAGTTCGTCTAGGCCATTGTCGCTCGAGAAAATTAGAACATCATCAATACTATATACTTGTTCTTCATCAGTAAATGAATGAGTATCACTGAAGTTATCCATCTGTTAAATAATCAAGCGTCACGGTATAATAACGACCAAATTTCTTTATAAGAAATTTTATTTTTAAATCGAATGAAAAAAATGTAATAAAATTAATTCCACTGTACTATTTCCTAAATAACTATGCAAAATACTAAAATAAACATTATTATGAGATCGCAAAATACAATATATTGTATAACTTATGCATTCGATTTTTGTGTATTATGAAAATTATTAGATGCCCTATACATACATATTGCACAGTATAAATACCTACATATATACATAAGCAACAACTACAACTAATTTTTATTTTGTTGGATAAATATTTAACCACTGAGAACACACAAATCAAATCACTTTTACTAATCACAATAAAATTAATTGAACTATGAAATCAAATGAAAATTAAAATGGCGTCATTAAGGATCGCAAATTATTTTTATAACAAAAGGTTACGACACTAGTATTCAAATTGACTTATACACATAATACCTGGTTAAATATATTAATATATTCGGTAATATATTCGGAAAAAACAAACAACTTTACAAATTAATTTATTCGCAAATAATTATGGGGAAAGCCAAGAAGTTAGCAGATTTGTAAAGATCAACAGTTTTAGTAAGTCGTCGACCTTGTCGATATATGTAATCAAAAATTTCCAATAATTTTAATGGACGTACATACATATATGTATATTAATGTATATACATACACATACAGCGATTCCATAAGAATTAAGAAAACCATTAAAAAACGCAAAATTTTGTCCTGACTCCTTTTGATTTCTTCAGCCACCGCACAAAACAGATTTAATATTTTTCGGCACTCTAAAATTTTATTTTTACACGCCACACTAATTTAACACACAAAATGATCACAACGTTTTACTATTTAGACTGCAATAACTAGAATGACGAATGATCAACTTCCTTCGTCTTGTTCGGTTGATAATACCGTTACCGAGAAAAAAAGAAAAAAATATGTACATTTTATGTTTTACTCTAACGAACCTGATATCCTATTTTGGTTTTAGCAGAAATTTTCACATAAGAGAAAACGAAGAAACTTAACAATAAAATAATAAGTGAGTGGGAGATAGAATGATTGGCTAGGTACAAATTATACAAAAAATTTGTATAACTTATGCATTCGATTTGTGCGTATTATGAAAATTATTAGATGTCCCATACATACATACATACATATCGGTTTGCTTTGTTTGATATGATTTTTAGTAGTATATGGCATCGTTTATATTTCTAGCGAAATATGTATACTTATATGGATTGGTTTTTTGGGTTGTACTAAAATCGTTTGACCTACATTAAATCAGATGTTGTCTTGTAAAAACCTTCGAACTTCATTTGTGATGTATGTATGTATTAAAAATATGTATACATTTTATGCAAAGATATTTTGCATTTCCCTATATTTAAACTATTTGATCTATTAATATTTTATTTCTTATATGTATATATAATATATATGTATAATTATATATGTACTTATAATATATTAAATGGTTATGTCACTCTTGTATCTAGATCTACCACTGAGGGCAACGCCGCACTATAAGTTAATGCATTACTAAAGATCTTTACAATGTTATATAAGCTACTTACATATGTACATAGAACGTACAATTGTGTTCTTCCTCACCGTGGAGATTTTTACTTGATTTTGAACAAAAATCGAGACTCAAGTTTATTTAACTTTTTCTGCGAATAAATATGTACATTGGTTCATCACGCAAAATTGATTTTGTTTTACCTTCAACCAGTTAGATTAAATGTAGGACCTTCTCATACTTTATTTGAAAAATACTCATGTACAATACATTAGCAGATGAGTAACAGACGAGAATCAATTGAAATAGATATAAGTAGAAATTTTAGCCTAAAATCGCAATAAAATAGACAATTTTGAAAAAACAAACAACTTTACAAATTAATTTATTCGCAAATAATTATGGGGAAAGCCAAGAAGTTAGCAGATTTGTAGAGATCAACAGTTTTAGTAAGCCGTCGACCTTGTCGATATATGTAATCAAAAATTTCCAATAATTTTAATGGACGTACATACATATATGTATATTAATGTATATACATACACATACAGCGATTCCATAAGAAAACCATTAAAAAACGCAAAATTTTGTCCTGACTCCTTTTGATTTCTATGAAACTTCCCAAAAATGTACTCTATATGCAATAACTCGAGACGTATTTTATTTATTCCCTTCTGCGTCACTGTTTTTTAAAACAGGAGCGTACGGCGTTTTTTTTATTTTTTCTAAAAAATGATCATTTTTGGAAGCCTCTGTCGCGAGAACCACTTAACGGATTTTAACAATTTATATCTCAAATGAGAGGGAATGAATAGATCTTATAAATAGCGGTAAAATTTATATTAAAAAATTCCATCTTAAAGAAAAAACGTGTTTTCTTGGAAAATGTGAATTAACGTTACAATAATTTTATGATAATTCAATGCTGTTGTATTTATTATACATTAATTTTGCATACTCTATTCAATCGTAAGAACGATAACATTATGATTTAGTTTCCTAAATATTATCCCAGTTAAGTATGGCCCATGCGAAAACAGGAATAATTTTTTAGGAATAATGTATACCTTTTAATGCATAGATTATACAATTATTGGAATAAAATAAATTTTATTGCACGATTTAAGCATAAAATGTATGATCTATTCCTAATTACTTTTTGGCATTATTATCCAATTCTAATGAATAGTCCATGCACTATCATTTCTCTGGGTGTGCCCTTATTTAGTCAACTGAAGCAGAGTTGATATGTTTTGATGACAGTTTCGTCAGATCCTGACATATAAATAAAACCGTTCTCACAGCAGAAACTTTCGAAACGCCAAATCTCTACATCCCGATAGCAACACAAATTTCGCAATACCCAAATGGCCATTAATAATGCTTTTTCCGTATCAATTATATAGGTCGTCTCCTAGGACGATTATTTAGAAATTATTAGTGGACGAACCACTATAATTACTATAATTAATAAAAATTGTATATTTTAATTTTGGCCAACTTACCGGAAAGCTACCATTAGTCATACGTGTATAATCTCAATGTAATTGTTCATTTTTACGATAATCCGTTTTAAAGGAGTTTTCTTTTTTCATAAGTCGAATTTTTTCTAAACACAAGATATCTGTTTTAGTTTTACATAAACTTTCAATTATGACGTTGTTTATAATTCCATTCATTTTATTTCTTATTACTTCGTCATGCGTGAGTACAATAGTGTCCTATACGCCATTTGTAAAATTCGCGGGAAATCGCATTTTTAACTTTCAGCTAAAATTTGTTCAGATTCCAGATAAAATGTTAACGTTTTGTTAATTTTGGTTAAAACGAACAACATTCCTGAATAATTTACAAAAAAGAAAAACTTGATTTTCTTTTAAATAAATCCGGAAAATGGGTTTTCCACAAAAAAGACAATAATGAATATAGGGCACTACCCATATCTACTGTAAAAGCGTCGTTTTTTTATTTAACAATAATTTTAAAACACATTGGATATGGGACAAACAACTTAAAACTTATAAAACGAGAGATTTTTAATTTAAAAAAAATATATAATTCACATTTTATTAATCTTAAATTTACATTTCACAGCATTACAATACATGTAATAAATAATTCATTTTTTATAAAAAATAAAAAAAATGTAAAATTTTGTCTTAATAATATAATAATTCAGTCTTTGAAGCTTAATTTTAGTGAGGTAGTTTCCAAATAATTTTATAAAATTGTTGGTCTTCCGAAGGCATGTAATCGAACATTGCAACTAAATCTTTGATTTTTTCTTTTGAAACTATTCCCGGAGAATTTAACAAAGGTACATTTGGAAGAGTTGAGATTTTTTCAAAATTTTTACGCCGGTTTTCTTTAACTATTAGAGGTATGTATAATCAATTTCATTTTCCAATTCTCCGTAGCCTACTTTGTATTTAATTAGAAAAATATCCTTCTTACTATATTTAATTTCGGTCGCCAATGTAAATTTATGTTCTGAAAAATTAAGACCCAAACTGGCTTTATTATAGTTGTAGAAATCGTTTGATTGCAGCTGCATAATTTTTAAGTGTACATTATTATATTGCATTGATTTAAGATGTCGAATCAATGAAATCGGGCTATAATAGACGATATGTTTTAAGTGTTTCTCTATATGACATTGTGTACAGCATCGACCTCTTGTATTCTCGAATGTCCAGGCACCGAAAACCGTTGTATGATTGTCTCTATTTTTGAATTGTCACAAAATTTTAATAGTGTACGACTAGTAATGAGGTTGCGATTCCGTATGACACACGAATCGGACCATAATATTATTTTTGTAACATCGGGATTATCGGTTACAACGGCCTTGAGGATTTTAATCAGTACATTTGCTATGTCATTTCCTGTTCTGCCACTTTGGCTTTCGTACCAAATGGCACAGGAAGTGATCTTGTTTAAATGGCAATAGCTCGTTAGGTTATATAGGTTAATAATTTTCTTTTATAAAGGTACAGGTTATACATTTTTTGTATTGTTAACCCTGACTCGAGAAACTGTCTCTCTGTACCTGCTCTTGAATAATGAGAGTCCATACAAGGGAAACTCTCTATGTGCTTTCGGACTTGTTGTAAAAGAACTTCATTCACCGACTTTTTCACATGTTTACCCTTAGTTGGCGGTTTCGGTACACCAGTTTCTTTATCGAAGTTATTTTTAAAAAAATGGTAAATCGGTCGTTGCGATATGAACAATGTAGTACACTCGTAGTACATGTTTGCTGTTTTGAAAAAAATATTGGAACGAGTTTTGCTTGCGGAAGTGTCCGTTGCAGAGCGTTTACGCTTTGCTGGTGCAACTTTCACGAATTAAGCATAAAATATTTTCTTTTCCTCATCGTTTAGTACCCAAAAATTTTCATGTATATTTTTTCTAGCAGCTTCCGTAAACAAAACGGTACACTCAAATAGGCACTTGTTATCACATTTAGTAGGTTTTAGTTTCTTAGCAGGTATACCTAATTTTCCCATTGGTGGTAGATACATACAGTTTACCTGATTGTCGCCTTCTTTTAGTTAGTTTTCGTTTCCAATATTCTTGTCGTTTTCTAGAAGGTGCCTTAGTTCCTTTTACCGATCTTGGTTGAAGTAGTGGTGCTGATTTCACGTATACAGGAGTTAAAATGTTTACTTCTTCTTCTTTATGATCATTAGTTGGATCTTCTAAGGAGTCGTCTCCATACACAGTTAGGTTACAGTCGGAAACAGAATTAATTCCGTTTTTATTATCATCCGAATCGAGTACGTCTGCTAATATTCTAAAGAAAAATCAAATAAAATTTATTACAATAAAAAGTTTATTGAATAATTAAATAATTTAAGTAATAAACATGTTTCTAAGAATTTAATGTTTGATTACCGAACAGGTGAAGAAAATTCTGTTGTATCACTATGAATTTTTATTAGTTAAATTAATTGAAAAAATGTATATTATTTATAATTTTACTTACCACATTATTGTTGTACGAAACGAGATATTTTGTTGCACGAAAAATGAAACAAGACTAAATTTTTTCCCGAAAACATTGTTCTTTTATACTTTAGGTTAAACTAATGAAATTTCCTATTGGATATAGGTCACAGTAAAATAAAATAAAATTTTGATAATTATGTCTCATATCCATATTTTTTGGATATGGGACATTATAGCATTAATGTTTACCTATTGTATATTGCCATAAATAAATGTCCTACTTGAAAGGAATTTGGTCAGTACGACAAATAAGAATTAAAATGATTACAAAAAAAGCAAGTAATGTGGTCTATAGGACAAAAGCAAAAATAATTATTACAGAAACTAAAGAAGATACGACAAAATGGATTAAAAAATCTGAAAGAGCGTATTCGGAAATATAAGAATCCATTAAAAGGTCATTTTTGAAAAAAATGGTCTATAGGACACTATAGTACTCATATGACGTTGTTGGGAATATAATCATTCAATCTAAAAGTACTTAACCTCAATTTTACGCATACCGGCTGCTAACCAATTTGTTTTTGCAGTGCAGCAGCTGCATTCTTGACCGCACCCAATGTGCGTGTAACATTATGATAATGGTTTCGTAATAGCATGAAAAATTATTTTCTGAGTTTAAATTTAAAGATTCCTATATGTGGTTCCTTCAGTTAAGGTTTAACTCATTATTATAATTATACGTATAGTTGATTTGGCAAACTCAAAATTCCGTATACTAAAAATCTAACTTGATATCGGAACGATCCAGTCAAAGGATATACGTACAAATTAGAAAACAGTTGAAAATAATTCCATGATAATCTGTCAAGGATTGACCTAGTTCCGATACAAATGGCTGTATTCCAGAACTTTATCAAAAAATCATTTTCCAATCCCATTTCCATAAAATAATTCGAATTCATTATAATCGGTATAGTCTCGTTTTCGGTGAATTGTCGTTTTCGGTGAATTATTTTTCTGTGAATTGTCGTGGAACCTTGTCGTGGTATTCTATTAAAGTGTATTTAATGACCTATACTCGTATGTGAATGGCCAAAAATTAAAATCAAATACAAAATGCAAAATTTTCGATCAAGTTTGAATTTTTTATTTTATTAATAATTTAACACTTGTATTATGGATCATTTAAAATTGGGATCAAATCATTTATCATAATATTCTAACTCTGATCCGCTACACATCCGGTAAAACGTTCTTGGTTATCCATTGTGTTGATTACCAATACCAGTTGCTGTTGAGGCAGCTGATAATGGTACTGCAGTGAAATATGCCGTATTCACAAGGGTACGATTTTTATTTTCCAAAACGATCAGATTATTATTTAGACGTGTACTTTCATCCGAAGAACAACTTGATAAACTTGCTACCAATACATTAATATGTCGACGAAAAATTCGATAGAGCCCATTAGAAAGTGCGTAGAATTTACGAAAAATTTCTCGAATCGATTCATTAAATCGTACAGCTAAACTAATCGCTATGCTATTACCCCAGCAATTTGATTTAAATCAACCCATTTATTTAGTACACACATACAATCATTTTTTGTAGTCAATGGGTATTACTTTTATTATTAAAATTAGTTGGAACCCACGAGGATTCTGCACTCAATGCCACAAAAACCCATGGTGCAAACCAAGAATTATATCCCAAATAAACAAGTGCAAACGCGCACTATTAACTTTAAAATTTAAAGACATGAAATTGAATACCTGAAGCCGAGGTGCTCTCGAAGTGAAAGCAATAGTGTTCATCCTCATCAAGGTAGTCCTCGAAAATAACATCATGAGCAAAGCCCATACGATGTAGATGATACTTAAAACGGCCATGTCTCGTAAGAATCGCTACCAAGATTCTTAACTGGTCCTGTTTCAAAGATAAAGCTTACTTCGTTGATCTCAAATAGAGCTCCTTAATGAAGTACTTTGCCTGACGATAGCTAAAAGTCTCAAGCCACTGAAGCCTTAGGGTGTTCAAAGCGTAGTCCATTATAATTTTCTACCCGTATTTGAAAGATGAAAGAACCGCTGGACCAATTAAAGTTATTTGGGAACCAGCTTTGGGTAACCTATGGGCGATCTTATTACCTACGATATCATAATCAGCCAGTACCCACATGACCGTAACTTTATTATTGTTAGAAAAAATAAGGTTCATGAAATGTTTGCATTTATCGACGAGTTTGGAGGCAGTCAAGGGATTTCTTAAAGAGTGAAAAACAACTTTACTATCTAAACATACAAAACACTTTTGTTTTTAACTGCAAAATTGAGACTACCGAAAAGTCTCAGGTCAGACCAACGACGTTGTTTTCAAAACCTGCACTGAGGATAGACCCATCAGAAAATAGGACTATGAACTCATCTTATTTGTTGAGAAAATTATGTGAACTCTACAATAATATAATAATATAAAAGCTCCCGCTATATCCAGGTAAGTACCGACAAGAAACTCCTTATTATTAAGAGATTATTCAATTCTGGTTACAAGTTCATGTAGGGCGGTTTCACAGGACTTACCGACTCTGTAAACATATTGCATGTTACTGAGTGGGAAAATGCGATTAGAAATAGGTCTCTAATGAATTTATCGACGATTTTTCCAGAGCTTTAAGAAATGTTGAGGAAGCTAATAGGCCGAAATGAGTTAGGGTCCGTATAATCGGACTAACCAGATTTCGGGATACAAACAAATCTACTCCTACACCAAGATTTTAGAACAATACTGAAAGCAATGCACTCTTGAAAAAGAGGAGCAAATGATCATGAATTAGAGAAAACCCCTGCTGTAATTCAGCAGAAAAAATCCCATCAGGCCACCAGGCTTATAAAATGCAAAGGGAAAGAGGCTCCAGCACAAGACATCCCGATTGATCAGATTATGAGGTACATTTCAAAAGGGACTCGCAACAGAAGTTCAGTGACATTAATAATTTTTGTAACTTCTTTTATATTCCTTTTGTGTTACCAAGAATTTAACCTAAACAATTTGTCGCTTAGACTTTTTTGCTCTGTTCTTCAGTTTCCTATAGCAGATTTCCTTAATTTTTTAATATCAGAATACAAGAAAAGTTTGTTTCGAGTCTTCTGATAAGAGGACACAAGTTTTCGAAAGCTCTCGAAATTGCCATTGCAATTGACGATGCTTGAGAGAGAAAAAAAGTTCCCAATCGGTTAATTTCCTACTACGGTATTGTTTTAGAGGCGGTCGTTTAAGGTTAATATTAAATGAGAGACACCGGTGATCAGAGGTGAGGTTATCATCCGTCACCCTCCAGTCCAAAATTAAATCAATCATGAATATTGAGCATTAACTAATGTCAATCACCTCCAGCCGGACAAAGTTAACAAAAATAGGTTCGCCTCCAGTATTAAGAATTTCAAGCTTTGGTATCACAGCCAATCACCAAAGGGATATGCTGATTACTACATATCAAAGTAATGAACACAGCCGTAAGATCAACGAAGCTACACTAGTGCATAATATTTGAATTAATATTATTGCCTGCAGTAATATTTGTATGCATTACAGAAAGCAACTTCCTTAATTCAAATGAAGCTGTCTTACTGTGTTGCAAGTTCATCTGTTTTATTCTAATCATGGACGACATTGTAAACTCGAGCAAAAAGCAGAATAAAAGGTGTCTACGGGCCATAAATAATCTTGAAAGACATTCTCTCCAGAACGTACTGTAAAAACAAAGCGGAACCACTTATACTCTCGAAGGATTTCTGGTCAACCCGGAAAACAATGGATTGGCAATTCGCCTAACGTTTGTAACGGGACCTTTGAAACCTCTTTTATAGCTGGATTTATCAGCTTGATGTTGGTGGTTTCTTTACATGGATCCTCAGGCGGACCAGGAATCTATATTAGTAAAAGTACAGGGTTTTGAGGGGTCGCCAATCAATAGTAGACAACCGCTCTAAATATCTTTGATTTAGCACCCAAGCATTCGCGGTACAAATTGACGGTAAGAATAGACGACTAAGATAAATTCGAAAAATATCCAATTTCTCTTCATCAAAAGAGATATCTGGGGTGTTCTACCGAACATAAAATTTTTTGATCGTTGCCTCAGCGACGGTCTGAGCATACGAGCGGATGCAGAAATATATTAAATACGCTAAAAGGGAAGAAAAAAGCACTGAAATAGTGGCATAGAAGATAAAAACCACCATTCAATACTAGCGCACTATTACAAAGCACTTGAATAATACTGCGTCAGTTGAATTTATTTTGGATAATGGCCGACAGAAGATTACTATATTTATACCAGCTGATGTTTCGTTCGCCAAAATTACTATTGTGATTGTCCATTCCCATACCACCTTTTATATCAAATATAGTTACTTTATGTGTGTATACTTCGGAGAATGTTAGTGGAACTTGAGTCAATATTCCAATGAATAACAAATATACATAAACATTTATCGGTACAATTAAGCATATTACGCGAGTATGAAAGATAGGTATGCGGTAGCAAATAGCGCAGTGGTTAAAGCTGCGACGTTTGGATCTGGAGGTACCGGGTTCGATTCCCAACAGAGGCGGGATGCAAAAGTGATTTTTCATCTCCCGATTACGATCGGTGATTAAATTGAAAACATCTATGAACCTCTGTTGGAATGTAGAACTCATGGGCCGACCCATCTTCCATGTCACTGTACAGGGTGACATGGAGCTATGCAATGCGCAGGTGGTAAACTGTACTTGTGTGAATGGGATGAATGGGTTGAATGAATGTTAGTGTGAATGTGGATATTGCACCGTGGGCCCATTAGTGGCATTGAGTGCTGGAGTAAAATCCGCCCAATTTTAATTTAAAAAAAAAAAAAAAATTTAGGTATGCGGTATAATCACGTTTCTGCTGATGAAATTTTTATTTTTATATCAGTTGAATATTCAATAAAACGGTCTACGATTTGGTTCTTAATTTATATATGCTTCCTACATCTAACATTGTGGTGTTCCCTATTTTTATTTTTATGTTTTTGATTACGTGATTACAATTGAAACCACGCAATTGTAAATTTTTAGTAATTTTCATCTCTCCACTCTCTTATATACCACTGCGTCTAAGGAAGGAAATATATAAGAAACCATGTAAAAGTCGAAAAAGATTTTCCGTCGAATTAATTTAGACGGTATTCTATTAATAGGGATTTTAGGATGATTGTGAAGTTCATACTAAAAAAAATAACAAAAAATTACACTGTTAAATGTGGCAATTTTTCCAATTGGAATTTTATTTATACGAAAATTTGAATTTGAGGTGTTTTGTAAATTGTATGCTGCCGATTCTAGTAATAATTATATTCTCTCGAGTTAATATTCGGATTGCTTAAAACAAATGCGACCTTTGCGTCCATAGAAATTAAATTAGATTAAGCGGTTAGATTTTCACAGAATTATGAAGCTTCGTGATTTTAAACCAATTTTAATCATTTATACTGCCTATCATAGAGATGTCCACGGCAACTCATGTATTTTTTCAGATAGTTTAGACCACCTAGGATTTTTGTGGTCAATCCGATTAAATTCTGATTAACTTTTCTATTTGTTTATGGAATTTAAAATTTCTTGGTTTTTATTGATTATTAAAATTTTGTACCGCCGATCCTAGAGATGTCCACAGGTATTGGCATATATTTCCAGATATTTTAGGCTATTCCGAATCTGTATGATCAACAAAATTAAATTCTGATGAACTTTACTATTTATTTTACATCATTTAGAAGTTTCGTAAACGATTTCAATTTAAACGATTTTTAATAATTTGTACCGCCGATCCTAGAGATGTCCACGGGTATTGGCATATATTTCCAGATATTTTAGGCTATTCCGAAGCTGTATGATCAAAAAAATTAAATTCTGATGAACTTTACTATTTATTTTACATCATTTAGATGTTTCGTAATCTATTTTATTTTAAACGATTTTTAATAATTTGTACCGCCGATCCTAGAGATGTCCACAGGTATTGGCATATATTTCCAGATATTTTAGGCTATTCCGAATCTGTATGATCAAAAAAATTAAATTCTGATGAACTTTACTATTTATTTTACATCATTTAGAAGTTTCGTAAACGATTTCAATTTAAACGATTTTTAATAATTTGTTCCGCCGATCCTAGAGATGTCCACGGGTATTGGCATATATTTCCAGATATTTTAGGCTATTCCGAATCTGTATGATCAACAAAATTAAATTCTGATGAACTTTACTATTTATTTTACATCATTTAGAAGTTTCGTAAACGATTTCATTTTAAACGATTTTTAATAATTTGTACCGCCGATCCTAGAGATGTCCACGGGTATTGGCATATATTTCCAGATATTTTAGGCTATTCCGAATCTGTATGATCAAAAAAATTAAATTCTGATGAACTTTACTATTTATTTTACATCATTTAGAAGTTTCGTAATCGACTTCATTTTAAACGATTTTTAATAATTTGTACCGCCGATCCTAGAGATGTCCACGGGTATTGGCATATATTTCCAGATATATTAGGCTATTCTGAATCTGTATGATCAAAAATATTAAATTCTGATGAACTTTACTATTTATTTTACCTCATTTAGAATTTCAGTGATTTGAATAACTTTTATTATTTTTCTCTATTGGATTTTTTGTTATTTTTCCCAATTGGATTTTTTATTATTTTTTCCAATTGGAATTCTTAAATAGGCGATAAAATCTGTACATTTAAATAATAATAGTCGTGTTTTTTAATTCAAAAATTTTCTTATTGGAATGAAGTTCTGGATAAGAATTTTCTCATTTTTTCAGTAAAATCCAAATGAATTTAATTTTTTATCAATAAATAAGATACATTTAATGTTAAACTACACATTTTAATTCACTATTATCGAAATAATATCAAATTTAACTTTATTTTTCAATGTTCTGGATAAAACATTGGTTTTTTCAAGTTCGCGATAAATTCATAGTACACGAACTCGAAAAAAAAGGGAAATTTTAAAAGGAAATATTTTAAACAAATATTTTTCATTGTTTTATGCTTGATACCTGTATTATTTCACAATAGACGTCAAAAAATATAGTTAGAAGTTGAAATTTATTCAAATAAATAGAACTTAAATTAAATATATTGGTTAAATTAAATAAAATTTCCCAGTATTATTCCCGATGTTCTTATAGAACTTGAAGTTCTGTTAATAAAAAAACGCACCTAATATAACCAAAATTGTAGAGATGTGTACAGGTTCTTGCTTAGGTTTTCGAATAGCTTCGACCAACTAGTATCTTATTGTGGTCAAGTTGACTTAATTCTGATGGACTTTGCTATTTTTCATAGTAAATAATCATTTACGATATATACTTAAATAAATATATATATGGCCCTTGTGGTCGGGCGGCATCCACATGTCTCGTAAATTAAAATTCCACGAACATGTTTCCCAAGAATACCACCACAGTATCCTTTGCTTGTCGTAGGAGGCGACTAAACGGTTGGATCGCTGGGCGGACGACCCGCAACCGTAAAAAAAGCAAACTGTTTATAAAGTCAACTAAAAGAAAGATGGATACCGCCAAAACAACACCGGACCTCCGCTCAAGTACCCGGACACGAGATTTAGGATCGGCACGTGGAACGTGCAATCACTAAGAAAACCAGGAGTGTTAGAGGGCCTATTCACGTGCATGAAGGAGTATCGGCTGGAACTCGTTGCTCTTCAAGAAACCCGCTGGCCTAAAAGTGGAGACCATGTGTCCCAGGGCTATACGTTGTTCTACAGTGGAGATGACCTCGGAAATCTTGGAGCTGGATTTCTTCTTGGGCCGCAGGTAATGAAGGCTGTTTTGGATTTCCAAGCAGTCAATAACCGATTGTGTAAGCTTCGCTTGCGCATAAAGTTAGCCAATCTATCGATAATTTGTGTACATGCGCCCACAGAAGTCAGCCATCCCCAAGATAAAGACTCATTTGACAATGACTTAGACGATCTGATGGGATTTATACCCGAACACGATGTTAGAATGGTAAATCGGGACTTTAATGCTAGAATTGGCAGAAATCAGACCGACTTGTGTGAAAACATAGGTCCGTACTCCCGACACGAAATTGCAACTGATAATGGTGAGAGAATGATGTACTTTGAGGTTGCTCATGATCTTAGAGTAGCAAGCACATTCTTCCCTCACAAACACATACATTTATAGACATGGACACATCCTCGCGGAACTTCACGCAGCTAAATTGTCCATGTGTTAATTTCTAAAGGACGGGCTCGAGTTGTGCAGGATGTGAGAACTTATCGGTCAGCAACCAAATACGTAGGCAGCGATCATCATTTGGTCGCTGCAAAGCTACGATGGAAGTTTTCGTACAAGTCTGGGAACACATCACAAATTATTAAAAATCGTTTAAAATTAAATCGTTTACGAAACTTCTAAATGATGTAAAATAAATAGTAAAGTTCATCAGAATTTAATTTTTTTGATCATACAGATTCGGAATAGCCTAAAATATCTGGAAATATATGCCAATACCTGTGGACATCTCTAGGATCGGCGGTACAAATTATTAAAAATCGTTTAAAATGAAGTCGATTACGAAACTTCTAAATGATGCAAAATAAATAGTAAAGTTCATCAGAATTTAATTTTTTTGATCATACAGATTCGGAATAGCCTAAAATATCTGGAAATATATGGCAATACCCGTGGACATCTCTAGGATCGGCGGTACAAATTATTAAAAATCGTTTAAAATGAAATCGTTTACGAAACTTCTAAATGATGTAAAATAAATAGTAAAGTCCATCAGAATTGAGTCGCCTTGACCACAATAAGATACTAGTTGGACTAAGCTAATCGAAAACGTAAACGAGAACCTGTAGACATCTTTACAATTTGGTTATTTTATTATTTTAATTTATAGATTTTATCGCCTATTTAAGCATTCCAATTGGAAAAAATAATAAAAAATCCAATTGGGAAAAATAACAAAAACTCCAATAGAGAAAAATAATAAAAGTTATTCAAATCACTGAAATTCTAAATGAGGTAAAATAAATAGTAAAGTTCATCAGAATTTAATTTTGTTGATCATAGAGATTCGGAATAGCCCAAAATATCTGGAAATATATGCCAATACCCGTGGACATCTCTAGGATCGGCGGTACAAATTATTAAAAATCGTTTAAAATTAAATCGTTTACGAAACTTCTAAATGATGTAAAATAAATAGTAAAGTTCATCAGAATTTAATTTTTTTGATCATACAGATTCGGAATAGCCTAAAATATCTGGAAATATATGCCAATACCCGTGGACATCTCTAGGATCGACGGTACAAATTATTAAAAATCGTTTAAAATGAAATCGTTTACGAAACTTCTAAATGATGTAAAATAAATAGTAAAGTTCATCAGAATTTAATTTTTTTGATCATACAGATTCGGAATAGCCTAAAATATCTGGAAATATATACCAATACCCGTGAACATCTCTAGGATCGGCGGTACAAATTATTAAAAATCGTTTAAAATAAAATCGTTTACGAAACTTCTAAATGATGTAAAATAAATAGTAAAGTCCATCAGAATTGAGTTGCCTTGACGACAATAATATACTAGTTGGACTAAGCTATTCGAAAACGTAAACGAGAACCTTTAGACATCTTTACAATTTGGTTATTTTATTATTTTAATTTATAGATTTTATCGCCTATTTAAGCATTCCAATTGGAAAAAATAATAAAAAATCCAATTGGGAAAAATAACAAAAAATCCAATAGAGAAAAATAATAAAAGTTATTCAAATCACTGAAATTCTAAATGAGGTAAAATAAATAGTAAAGTTCATCAGAATTTAATTTTGTTGATCATACAGATTCGGAATAGCCTAAAATATCTGGAAATATATGCCAATACCCGTGGACATCTCTAGGATCGGCGGTACAAATTATTAAAAATCGTTTAAAATGAAATCGTTGACGAAACTTCTAAATGATGTAAAATAAATAGTAAAGTTCATCAGAATTTAATTTTTTTGATCATACAGATTCGGAATAGCCTAAAATATCTGGAAATATATGCCAATACCCGTGGACATCTCTAGGATCGGCGGTACAAATTATTAAAAATCGTTTAAAATGAAATCGTTTACGAGACTTCTAAATGATGTAAAATAAATAGTAAAGTTCATCAGAATTTAATTTTTTTGATCATACAGATTCGGAATAGCCTAAAATATCTGGAAATATATGCCAATACCCGTGGACATCTCTAGGATCGGCGGTACAAATTATTAAAAATCGTTTAAAATGAAGTCGATTACGAAACTTCTAAATGATGTAAAATAAATAGTAAAGTTCATCAGAATTTAATTTTTTTGATCATACAGATTCGGAATAGCCTAAAATATCTGGAAATATATGCCAATACCTGTGGACATCTCTAGGATCGGCGGTACAAAATTTTAATAATCATTAAAAACCAAGAAATTTTAAATTCCATAAACAAATAGAAAAGTTAATCAGAATTTAATCGGATTGACCACAAAAATCCTAGGTGGTCTAAACTATCTGAAAATATACATGAGTTGCCGTGGACATCTCTATGATAGGCAGTATAAATGATTAAAATTGGTTTAAAATCACGAAGCTTCATAATTCTGTGAAAATCTAACCGCTTAATCTAATTTAATTTCTATGGACGCAAAGGTCGCATTTGTTTTAAGCTATCCGAATATTAACTCGAGAGAATATAATTATTACTAGAATCGGCAGCATACAATTTACAAAACACCTCAAATTCAAATTTTCGTATAAATAAAATTCCAATTGGAAAAATTGCCACATTTAACAGTGTAATTTTTTGTTATTTTTTTTAGTATGAATTTCACAATCATATTTTAGGTATTGCGCTGAGGAGGTAGGTGAGAACTGGGAAGAAAAATGTAATCAGGAATTTATAGGATTTGTTTCCTAATTAATGTTGCTTGTCCAATTCGGACTTCTCAAGTTAAAACACCAAAACACAATAATATTCAACCAATTAATTTTGGTTTGATTTGCATATCATTTATTTTTTAAGTACACGTATTTTATTTATTTATTTAGTTTAATTTATTTTAATATTTAATTTATATATTTATATATATATATATATATATGTATGTACCACCACTCGCACATGTGACATTTGCAAAAACTAAAAACGCAATAGGGAATGGACGACTGAATTGTTTTTTTGTTTTGTTTTGTAATGACGTCGCCTTCGTCTTCGTTTTTTGTGAGGGAACACATGCGCCGGCGACGGTCGACATTGCACTTATGCATAAGTGTTGCATCACCGAACAATGTTAGTTCGTGGTGATGTTGTGCGATGGCGACATGCTTTACTATAAATGTTTTATAGTAGTGGTTCGGCTATTGGATGTGTGATGGGGTTAGTGAATGCTTAATTCAAATAAGTTGATTTATATTTGAATTTCACTAATTGTTTTGTTTGTGGCAGAATCGAATATCGGTGAGTCGAATATTCGAGCTGCTACAAATTATTTCGTATATACGGTATAGTGAAATCGTATTTTAATTATTGTATATATGTACGTGTTTTGTAAATAAAGCAGTGCCACGGCATTTGCATATTTGTATTTAGTCATAACATTTATGGAACATAAAATATGTTTCACAACCAGACAGAATAACGGTTACGGGTAGCTTCATATATTTAAAAATTATTCTCCACTTGACCTGGGGCTCACGGCTCTTCCAACTCTATCGCAGTTCGATTATCTGCGTTCTTTGCGAAACACAATCACTAGTCTTGAATACACACTAAAACGTTTTACCATCACCGAAATTAACTTTTAAAAATAATTGCCAACAATTTAATTGTTAAAATTATTGATTTTTTGAAATCAATTCATAGATCAAAATCAAAACCTACTCCACTCTGACTGTAGTATTGCCTGAGTAGAATGAATTTAGTTAGCTAAACCGGTATACAAAAATATAGTGAAAACATTTAATACTAATTTTTTAGTCTGGTTTCCAAAGCACTCTCATAGTAAAACATACGAAAAATTGTCGTGCATCAGTGTTGGACAATATTTCGTATATTTTACTATGTGAATGCTTGGCAAGGTCGACTGAAATTTTGTATTAAAATTTTATTTTTATAAAATTATAGTAAATACATTTTCAATATGGAATTTCGAATGAACAAAGCTTTCAGAATTAATTAATAATTCAGTACGACCAAATCTTGGTGTGATTAACGCCTTATTTTAATATTCAGAAAGACATTTGGGAGCCCGTGTCACGGTAAGGCTGCAAAATAGAAATCGTTTTCAATAGAAATCGAGCGGATACATTAATAAAATTAAACAAGTTTTTGTTTGCTGTAATAAAACTCTTTAAACTTATATACACATATAAGCACGCATTTACATAATATAATTAATCCAGGCACGCAACTGCGGCCAAAACTAATGGAAATACAATACTGGCTGTCTTAGCCGCTTGAATAGTTTCAGAAACCGTTATTCTAAAATTAGCTGTTTTAAGTGTGAGTGCATCGTTACCGGCAACCTTAATTGTATCTTCTACAGTTGTAGCTTTAATGATATCAGTTGCAGCTTCATCTTCATATTTTTTAATAAGTGTATTATATTGCTCCTTATTCTCTCTGAGTTTTGCAATTTCAGTTGATACGGGTGATATAAAATCAACACTTTGGTTGGTATTAGTGTTTGAAACACTACTGGAGCAAGTGGTTTCAACACCAGTTAAATATGAAAATATATTTTGGAAACCAGATTTAGCGGCTGATAAAATACCAGCGGTTGTTTCAATTATATTACTGATTCCTCCAAAAGCATTACTTAGTTCCGCCTTTATTATAATTGATGCTAGCTTGAGGAAAGCCTCATTGGTGTATACTGTAATTGAAGGTTTTGTATTTTCAAGTTCATCGATAATGGTATTGAGTTCCTCAACCCTATATTTAAGGCACAATATAATATTGTTAACTGTATTATTGATTGCTGGTGTTATTGCAATTGTAATATTTGATAAATCTTGAACTCCAGCGGCATAAGCATCATTAATTGGGTCCTTAAGATTAACTCCAGTTGTATTTAAAAAAAATTGAATTTTAATAAGCACATCAGTAGGTACTGGTACTATTCCCAAAGCTGTATTAACTAGATCGGTTATTTGATCGACAACAGCATTTAATACGGCTACATTGGCTAAAGTGTCAAGTGCAGTACTAATTAATGTTAAATCTGATTCATTTTCTAGGGCCTTGGCAGCTGTAGCCAATGCTTCATTTGTTATATTAGTTAAAACGGTACCAGTTATCGTTGTGATATTCGAGTTCGTTAAAATAGCCGACACATTAGCGATAGCGTTTACCATAGCATCAATTTTGTTGTCCAATAGTAATGGTTCATTTAAGAAAGCATCATTAATGATGTTTATTAGAATTTGGCTAATATTTGCGACAAGATTTGTTTCAAAAGCAGCTGCATTTGCTACAACTTGATTAGCTGTTGCAATAGTGTTGCTTAGATAGGTAGCAGCATCGGTGCTCAAGAATGCATTATTAGAATCGGTTCTTAATTGGTTTGTGGCATTAACAGCGTTATCAATGGCATTATTTGCTCTTGTTGATGTTATCGAATCAGCAGCACTAGTCGTTGTTTGTGTAACGGTGGCATCTGCTGTTGTTGTTGCCTTAGTGATTAGTGTACTAGCAGCTTTACTAACGGTGGTTACGGCCAATTGAACCGCGGAGCTTATTTTACTAGTAACGTCCCTTAATATGGATGGTTTTGGGTTTGGTGTTCCAAGCGTACCCTAAAATTAAAAATAAATATATATTTCAAATGTCAAAAATTTCGAAAATTTAAAATAAATACCTGTACTACGAAGAACACGACCACAATTATCAAAATATTGTATTTCATCTTATTTTTCGATTACAAATTTTTTTTTTTTTTTGCAAAGTCGAACTTGCTTTTCCGTTCAGCTAAACCACAGCTTTAGTATACCGGTTTTTGAAAAATTGGCTCTTCTTATATACAAATCCGTTATCATTTTAAAATTGAACCAAATGCGTATTTAGTTAATACTTATTTATCCAGCTGGTATATAGAGTACACGTGCGCGTTATGAATTTTTAAATTTCACGAACTAAATAAGTCTGGGCTGTATTTATATACACGGACGTAATTCAATACGAATATTTATTTAGCTTAAGTCAATCTTTCGGATTTCTATGTTTGTTAACAAACATTATACTGTGACGTGGTTTAGTATTGCATCTTATTGTGTCAACTCGTGTATAATGATGCGGATGGATATTAAAACAAGCGTTGGAAAAATTGTATACACAGGTGTATATTATTGTTAAATTGATGTAACCGCCTATTGGATCTCCGACTAAACTTAACCGCGTAGAAACAAAATTAACTAATTTCCGTTGTTTTTGAATATATATTTGTCAAAATTCAATGGAAACATTTTTTAGTTTTTATGGATTCCATTAAATTTAATGATGGTGTTTTCACTAAAAGCACCCATAATTATGTGTTTGAACCGTTTTTTGCCATAACGCGAGTATCTTGAAATTTTAAATCAAATTTCCAAAAGTATTGACTAATTGGTTGTATTGACAAATACATAATCCATTTTTACCGCGTATGACATTATTTTGCAGCCTAATATTTTTGAAATTTTTATTAATTAATTATAGATGGCACAGGTGAAAATTGCTCTATCATGAAACACACATATGTAGATATATGTATATGTTGGTTTGTGTTTTAGATTTAACATAATATGTTTGGATTGTAATATGACAGATGGCAGCATAAAATTTAATATTCGTATCTATTTGCACAATTTCATAAATTAATAAAATAGTTAACTAAAGTCTATAGCATGTTAAACTATAATTTTAAATGAAAGCTCTGATTTGCATGAAACATATAATTTACAGTAATCTACACACTTGCGATTACGGTTAAATAAATAGAAAAAGCCAATTTATAAATCCAGCAGAACTGCCTATAAACAGCAGTTTAAAATTATTAGACGTAAAAATAATGACGAAGATGGATTTAATTTTTCGAAAGCTATAACACCAAAATTAAGTCGAAATTTGTTTCAGCGTTCTTGATCGAGGTGAAATAAATCGATCGGGGATTGACAGAAAATCACGTCAGCGATTATTGCTTACACCAGAACAAGCCAGAAAAAGTGAGGGTTGTTGTTTCGGACAAAACGCCTACTCTTTACGCGCAGACTCAATTCACACCGGAAAAATAAAAATGCGAGCGGCGAGTAGTTACACATTTATTGCCTCACTATTAAATGCACAATGACTCAACTCAATTTCTCCATTGTAACCGGCCCAGACGTTCCCGTCGTACCAAATAATAGTAGTAAAAATTTAGAGACTTGATTTGTTTCAGCTGACCAACTCATATATTATAGAACGCCGATTCTATTCTTTGATATCAGCACCAATATGTCAGCACAGTAAGGACATTAATGCTCCCATTTATATACGCGTTTATTTACTGAAAATTCGGCCCTGTGGTCGGGGGGCACACATTCTCGTACACTTAAATTGCACGATCATGTTTTACAGAAATACCACAAACGCTTCGCTAGGCTGACGACCCGCATCCGTAAAAAAAGAATAAGTTTAAAAAGTCAACAAAACGAAAAATAAATACCGCCAAAACAACACCGGACCAGATTTGGAATCGGCACAGGTCCATACTCCCGATACGAAATTGCGACTGATAATGGTGGGAGAATGATGTACTTTGCAATTGCTCACGATTTTAGAGTAGCAAGTACATTTTCCCTCAAACAGATACAATTGGAAACATGGACAAATCCTCGCAAAATTTCCCGCAGCCTAATTGACCACGTGTTAATTTCAAAAGGACGACCTCGGGTTGTGCAGGATGTGAACCAAATACGTAGGCAAATGCATGGAACGTTTTGACTGTGAAGGTTTGATAAATGAAGATCAAAAGAAACGATATCTGGATCTTGTCAGCGATAACATTGAGGAAGCTAATTACCAGTCTGACTGTGTGAACTCTCTGGGAGGTACTGAAAACTTCGGTTGTCAGTGCTGCTCAATAGACTTAAGGTATAGAGAAAGTCAAACTCAAGAATGATTGGTTTAATGACGAACGTCGTCTTGTAGTTGAGCATAAAATATAGCCCATAGTGAAGTGCAACAATGTCTTACAATCGCGAGGATAAGCAAAAGGCTACTCTTACTAAAAGGGCTGATAAGCAGATTTGTAGACGGAAAACGCGAGAATGGTGGAAGACCGAAGTTTTGAAAGTACAACAACTCAGCAAAGTGAGCGCAGTTCGCGTTATATCTTTAAAGGAATTACTGGATTGCACGATACTATCAGGCCTGCGTCAACTGCCATTCGGCACCGGGATGGAAACTTCTGTGTCAACATTGACGTAGTACTCTTGTCAGGAATGGGCACTTTGCTGACCTGGTTATTGTTCATCATGCGTCACAGACTGTAGTTGAATCAGCTAAAATACAGACTGCGGAAATTTGAATTGAGGGTCCATCCAATGAGGAATTCACTAGGGCCCTGCAGAGACTTAAACAAAACCGCTCACCTGGAGTGGACTGCATTACTTCAAAGCTCTTGATATTCGGAGGGAATACTTTGTGGAACTGTCTTTTCGACCATATTTGATTAGTATGGTGAACTAAAGTAATGCCTGATCAATGGAAAGTGGCCGTGATGTACTCTACATTCAAGAAGAAAGACCGCTTGAAGTAAGAATTATCGCGGTATAGCTATCGTGCACAGAATACAAGTTACTGTCCTCCATTATATTGGATAGAATCACGTTTCTATAGTGGAGGGCGTGGTTGGTGACTAACAAGGATCCGGTCTGTTCGCTACGGATAAATCTATCTATAATCTACTCCCGTACTTCTGGTTTTCCTAGATCTCCAGCATTACTCGATCAATCGAGAGTGTTTGCGGAATACCTAGGAATGCCAACAAAATCGGTACGATAGTGTATAGAATGACAGTGTCACAGGTTTAATGCTGTGTTAAAGTTGAGAACCGGCTATGACGAACTTTTGCAGTTTACTCGAGTGTTCGGCAAGAGGATGCTCTGTACCCGATGCTCTTTAATCTCATATTGGAGTACATCTTTCGTAAAACTGAAACAGCTTAGCGCAACTTCTAGCGCCAGTCCAATCAGGTGTTTGCATATGCAGACGACATATGCGTGATAAGACTGAATAGCAACGGAGTGAAGGAAATACTTGACCCGCTTGTAGAGTTCTAGCTTCTGTTGAACTTCAGATCAATGAATTCAAAACAAAATACAATATTTCTGGATATAGGGATAATGGCTCCGTAGAGATGTCTCCTTACATTTGAGAGAAGAGCCGTGCGTGGGACCTACGCCCAACACGCGGAGTAGATGGTACACACCAACCTCTGTACAATATGAGACCTGGTGAAGATCCCCGATATTATACATGAAATAAGATCTCAGCGAGTGTGCTGGGTCGGTCACGTTCTGCGTGCTAATCCGTAACGAATTGTGCAGCGATTTCTGAAAGGAGAGCCACCATACGATATACGCAGAGGTCAGGATATTGGCTCCACGGTGTAGAGGACGACTTGGCTTCTTCAGGTTATCTAAGACAGTATGAAGACCAAGGCCAGGTTCAAAACCTTTGGACCCAGATTGTTGTCACAGGAAGGGCCCATTAATAGCCTTTAAACGATGTTTATTATTATTATTTACTGAAGAAGGCCCATATGGGGTTCGTGGAGTTTCACAGAAGATCATGTACCTTCTTCATGACCCATATCATCAAAAGGGAAAACAATATTGCTGCGTTTATGGTACTCTCCTTATTATGTTCGGACGATTCTAATTTATGTACAATTCGGTAAAATATGACGAACTGAAGATCTAGACGTTGCAAGTCTATCATTCTGGCACGAAACGTCCAGTAATGCTATACGTATACGACCATACATCTTATAAAAAATGCGTCATATGAATTTTAAAGAGGTAGCGAAGTTCTCAAATATACTCGGAATAGCCCACAAAACAACATATATAAAATATGCACTAAAAAACTTAATGTAGTTTGTAAAGAGGTTGCGTTTATTTATTTATTATATAAATATAGTTTAAGGGGTTTACGTCCAGTCTAATCCTAACCGGATAAAACACACGTCAGCGATCCAGTTACAATTGGTGCTAGGGTCAATAGTGACGCGGTATATTGACTTGTTACGCATAATGGGAATGTAGCTGAGATAGATGTAACATCGAGTGGGATTGATGCGGCTGCTGTTATAATGTTGGCAATTAAACCAAGTCGTAATCGTCCTAATTGAATGGCACTATTAATTTCGGCTTGAATTGAATCGATCAAAGCCACATCAGTGCTAATTAAATTAATCACGTTGTAGATACATGTTTAAACATTAGCGGCTAACGTTTTTATAAAATTTTGTTTCGCTTGATTAACCGATGTCCAACATGCTGAACCTGGTGCTATATTCAATGCTGCTATTCCACTAGTGATGATATTTTCTGCAACATTCGTAATGTTGGTGAATGTTTGGTTTGTAGCTGAAATGACATTTTGTAAAACAGTGATGGCTTTAGATAGAACACTGGAAACTTCTTGTAAGAATTCTCCGACCGATGTATCACTTGTATTTATTGGAAGTGTAATTACAGTGCTATTAAGGTATCCATTAGCACCAATTATATCGAAAATGCTGTTTATAATGTTGGCCGTCGATCTAGATTTTACAGCCGTAATGATATTGGTGACGTCCGAAAGGAGAGTAAGTGGTTGTACACTTGATACAGTTTTTGTAATATCGGATACGATACTAAACAAATTTTTTACACCAGTACCTCGATTTTGTTGCCTTTTTGAGACTATGAGACTATGAGACTACGAAATATTTTGTATACATACACTGTGTATAGTATTAAATATTGTTATAGTGTGTTGTCATTTTTTTTATGTGTATTAACAATGAGAGTGTGACAATAAGCATCAAAAATTGTCGAACCGGTAATAATCGGTAAAAAAATACAAAATTTTTTGGTGCTTACACTCCGTTTTCTCATGCTTTTGACACGGAGAATTTGAATTTGAAATGACATTTACGTTGAAGCAAAATGGTAAGATTAAATTTAATTTGTGAAATATATTATATACCTCATTTATTTGTGTAACATATTATATATTATATTATATTAAATAGTTTTTGTTTGTGTAGTGATATTAAAATATTAATTTATTTGTAAATGTTTAATATTTCTATAAATCTAAATACGTATTGTGTAGATTTACATATACCGCATTATCCATTAACTACATATACATAAGTGTGTGTTGTTGTTCAATTGTGCCAAAGTTTTTAAAACGAAAATTTTGAATGGATAGTGCGGTATATTATTCTGCACAATAAATCATTCCAAATATTATTTAAGTAATTTTCTTTATGTTATATATACACAAATATATGCGGCTTTATTAATTATATTTTTTAAAATATCACCATTATGTATATTTTCAGAATCGAATAACAACTCAACAAAAAGCTATGCTATTAGATATGGTAGAGGACAATACCCATATTTTATTTGGATTTGGTGAGGCAGGCGGTAACCAAAGAAGAATAGAGTTGTGGAGGGAAATTGCCTCCAACCTAAATTTGTTATCGCCTGTCACAAGAAGTGTGGAACAGTGGAAAAGGGTAATTATGATAAGATACTTTAATAATAAATAAAACTTTGTTTAAATTTTATATTTATATTTTAGGCTTGGCAAGATTTAAAAAAAAATATTAAAAAAAAACTAAACAGGCATCGTGCGGCCCAACACGAGACTGGGGGAGGAGAGTTTCCCGAATTAAATTTGACCATCGAAGAAAATAGGCTCATATCTATTTGTGGCTTACAAAATTTAGACGGGTCAACAGTTGTTGGAGATTTCGGAATTGTAAGTTTTATTTCAATGAACTATATGTTTATGAATTAGATATTCTAAAATATATATTTATTATTAAATTTCTTTAGGGACCAGAAACAAATGTTTCAACAATAACAGTAAGACCGGATACGGGGCCACAAGTAGAAGATGTAGAAATATTAGAAGATACACAAGAAACTCACCCGATGACTGAGGAGTGGTTATCCCCAACAACATCCTCACCTGCCACATTAGAACCTACAAGACCACAACAGGCACCAGCAGAGCGCAGAAGCAATACGGAAACGCAGCGATCAAGAGCTTATAGGGCTCGTATTCAGGAAATACTGCCAGAAAGAGCCCAACGATATCGGGATACCTACCCGAGAAGTGTAAGTAATATATATAATTGTATTGGAATATTATTTGACCTATATTATATTTTATTCAACAGCGAAGCGTTGCGGTTACTTCGGTGATCCGGTCATTAAGGATACAGGAGGAAACCCTGGCTGTACTAAAAGACATAAGGACATTACTGCAGCGGAGGGACCCCATATAAATAATATTTATATTTTTGAATTTTTTGAATTTATTTTTTTCAATTAAATATAAATATATATATATAACGCATAATGCAACACAATTGTTTAAAAGTTGTTTTGTTTTATTTAAATATTTTTTTTAAATTCTAATGCCCCTTTCTTCTATATAATTTGCCAAAAATTGGCGATTGATATCACCTGAATTTTCGTTTTCCACCGCATTATTTAGAGGAATAATTTCGTCTTCTACTATCTCATCAATTGGATAATTATGTTGCAATAAAATGTTGTGCAATACTGCACAAGACGCAATAATGTTTGCTGCTCTCTCGTGGCTGTAGTGTAGGTGTCCCGAAGCACGTTTAAGGCATCTAAATCGGCTTTTTAAAATGCCAAAACAACGCTCAATTCCACTTCTTATTGTTGCGTGTACAACATTAAAATTAATCTCTGTTTGTGTTGATGGCCTTCGGATTGGAACCATCATGTACGGTTTCAACGCATACCCGCTATCGCCTGTAATAAAATTGAATCATCCGATAAGTAATTTATTAAGCAAATTTATATTAGTTATATTACCAAATAACCATGTTTTATTGTCTTCAATGTTTATCCTTTTTAAAATTGGGACAATAACGCATCCATCCCATATATGGGAGTCGTGTGTAGAGCCCGGATATCTCGCATTCAATGCTATAATTCGTAAATTAGCGTCACATATCTATAAGTAAAAATATATATATTAACAAATAAAATTATTCATATTAATTTTATAACTACCATTTGAGTATTAATAGAATGGAAGCCTTTCCTATTAACATACGCATATTCATTTAATTTGTTAATGTTGGCTATTGCTATGTGGGTGCAATCTATTAATCCCACTATGCCGGGTACACCGTATTTCGCATGAAATGCTTCTTTATTATTATTAGCCTCTATTAAAGATGTTGGGAATCGGATATGGCCATGGATCAATTGAGTCCCAATCACTTTGCTTATCTTTGATATGCAATATGAGATTTTTGATTGGCTCATCACGGCAAATGCGTCTAACCCAACACGACGTTGGTGGCTTCCACTGGCATAAAAATTTAATGTTGCCAATACCTCTAAATGAAGTGGCACTCTCACAGGGTTGTCACTTTCATCGATAAATGGCCGGATATCACTAATTAAGGTATGAACTAAATGTTTTGGCATACGATAATTATCAAAAAAACTGAAAAATAAAATTGTATACAATATATAGTGAAATTAGTGAAATAAATTAAATGATTTGAAGTTATAATTAACTCACCATCTATCGGATATGTTAAAAGGATCCAATGTATCACGCAAATAAATATTGTACCGTCTCGTTTTTATTTTACGGTCATAATATAAAATTGGAATAATACCACTCATATTTTATATGAAAAATGTATTTTAATTAAATTAATATAGAAGTTTTTATTAATATAAATAAATTTATAAATTATTTATTTGTATAATTAAATTTACTAAACCTTTTATAAATTTGAATTTAATTTAATACGTTTGACTTTACTGAATTAAATTTAAAATGACGTGACGATGTCAAAATAAAATACAAAACAAATAGAAAAGCGCATGCGCACAAATACACACATGCTCACTAATATTACTGTTTTCCGGTAATTTTTACTCTCCTAGTCTCATAGTCTCAAAAAGGCAACAAAATCGAGGTACAGGACAGGGATTTTGGTCGTTTCATGAGGCTAGTCTCACGCGAAAAAATTGAAAATTTCGTATACGTACAAAGTATAATGTATACAATTTTATAGTTGTGTATAGCTATTTGTTTTCTTTGTATTAGTATGTTTTTTGCTATGGTAAGCACCAAATGTATATGAATCGGTACAAATCGGTTCATTTTATTGGTGCTTACGTTTATTATTATGACACTTCTCCCATGTCATCTACTAGTGGAATTGTCATTAGTTATGTTTGGTGTTTTGATTTATTTGACATAACTTTATTTACTTTCGTTTTGTCCATGGCAACCATAGTATATAAATAACAATAATAGAAAAGCACACTTGATGGACTGAAATCAATACACGCACATTTACCAATACTATTATTTTCCGGTTAATTTTGTCTCACAGTCTCATAAAACGACCAAAATCCCTGTCCAGGAACAGTTGATTCGATTGTTGATAAAACGGCAGCTTCACTAATTGCCGTCGCATTAGTTATATTTGCAACTGTATTGCTAACGGCACTAGTTGCAGTCGACACAGAACTAATCACCGATGAGAATAACTGATTTAGGCTTGGATTAGCGAGTGCACCCTAAAAAAATTACCAGAATTATTATCTCTTGAAATTTATTCGACCGGCGAACCAACATACCTGTGCTACTAGGACCACAACAGCGATAGCCAAAAACTTCATGATGATTAGTTGAAAATGATTTGAATAGACCGAGAGACGTCTTACAATTTATTTATATACCACACGCAATACAATTATTAAGAAGCTTGGTTATTTACTTAAGTGTTCTTTTAAGACGCATATACTTAAGTACATAAACAATATATGCTAGTGCGCGTGTAAAACTATAATCAGTATCGTAATTATTATTTTAATAAAATGTTTGAACAGTTTTTTACAACGTATGATCGGAATTGAATTCTGCGAAGAATGTCAAACTCAAATTTACATAGAGATATAGGTTGCTATGCAATACCGTTTAATTTGAGGTAACTAGTCTATAGATATAAACAGAACCAATGATACATTTACAAGCGATAATGCCTGTCAAATTAAATTAAAATACACAGTATGCCATGCTCACACAACCAATGTCGGTGTTGACTGGGACATAACGTCAACTATTTTTTTCTGGAACTCTATGTTGGTAACATATTTTTGGCCGTACATTTTTTTGTTAACAAAATAAATAAAAACTAGATCCTTTCTCTTCGTTAGCGCTGACGCTCATTGTTTACTCAAATGATATCGCAAGCAGACAAATGTATTTGATCGTTATATGTTTGGTTCCATTTATACCATATTAACTGTGATTTTAAAAGGAATCATAGTCCGTTTTTGTCAGTCCTACAACACTTAAATACATCGTCTTTGCAAGCTAAGGAAAATGTCTATATATGCCAATGACGAATTCACCAAACCACTTTATTTAAAAAAAATTAACTATTAAGGCTCAGGAAGTATTTTAGAGCCGACGGCGGCTTTATGAATTTACCCAAAAAAGTTTTGGTCTGGGAAATGCGGAAAACACAATGACAAATATTTGTTCAAGAAAACGTTTTATTAAATTGTATTTTATTTAGGAAATAGTGAATTAACACATTTACCGCCGTGCAGTTTAATATTAAATGTGATTTAAATTGATAAACAATTAAATTTATTTGGATGTTACTGCAATAATAACAAGTTTTTCGATTTGTGTGACCACAAAAAATTTATTTGTATTTTCTATCAAATATAACAATTTTTAACAAATTGACACATGGCCTTGTTTATAAGGAAAATTTATATAAAAATAATTTATCCTTTACATACTTTATGTACATATTTAATTGAATTATTATAAGTTACGTTAGGTTTTAGTAACTGGCAAAGCACACTTAGACCGTTGACGGTTCATTTTGATACCGCACGATCTTACTTTCCTTGTACTTCTATAGTGGAACCAATCAGAGCTACTTATGTAGCGTATACCCTTACAATGGCGTTGCATCTAGGTTCACGTTCATTATTGAACGGGTGGATTAAAGTGATCTAGGTGTGAGGCCGGACACGCAAATGACGGAGAATGGGCCAATTTATGGTTTAATGCGGCCCGTGCCGATAAGCTACCAGGCTAACAGCCAATTTAAAAAAGCGCAGTCGCAAACTTAGCCTTCTGTATACAAGGCGACCTCCAGTTGTAAGCAGACTTACCTGTGTACACGGATCTGTGCGGTAGGTAGACCATAATGTAGACCGAAACTCGTAGAAATAAAATGCTCAAAATTAATTTATAAAAATAAAAAATGTGATCGGCACTCTCCAAAAGCCGGAAACAACGAGAGAGAATTGGAACCAGAACAGTGGGACTCCCTCCACGACAGCAAGGATGAATGACTAAAGCCAGGTGACAGCAGTGTCATCCAAGTAAAATTTTGCGCTGGTAACGTTATAGTGGCAAACATCTCACCGTCGAAGCACCGCTATAGAGACCGGCATTCAGTGTCCAGGATACTGGGCAAGTACCGACTCCCGATGGGTAGCTCACAGCTGAGCAAAAAGAGTAGGTGGTATGGAAGGCACAGACCCACTTGTAAAAAAAGTAGCAGTCAAAGGTGAAAATCCAGAAGCACCTCCATCCTGTTCAGATGCGTGTTGATTCCAGGAGCTTGTTAAACTAATAGCGTACCTGGTCCAAAGATCGGTTGATCTCAAAAGATTGGCAATAGCTGAGATAGGGGAATTGTGGCAGATCGCTCGATTTGCGGTTGTAAGCAGTCAAGAATTAATTAATTAATTAACAGTATCGGCAATTGGAAGATTGTAAAGCAAGAGGAGTCAAAGAGAGCTCTAGATTATAATCTGTGGTAATCAACAAAGAGTCCCTACCCCTTCTTGCTAAGTCAAAGGCAGTTTATTGTTTTTTCTTTTTATTTTTGGACATTTTATTCCTAGTTTCGGAAAAGTTATGGTCCCCCTGCATAGAGATCTGTGTATGAAGGTAAGGTTATTTACAACTGGAGGTCGTTTGGTATCCAGAGGACTCCTTACAATTTCACCTTGATAATGATCAATTATTTATATATATAAATGACAACATATACCTTATGTTCAAATTTGTTGATACAATTTGTTCGCAACATTGTCTACGTACTAACCAAATATTTTTGACAAAATACTAAATATTTATATTTGATCGATAGCAGAAAATAATAAATATTTGGGTAGATGTTTTTTTCCGAGAAAACAAAGTATTACAACAGAAAACAATATTCGATACCGGATAATATTATTGAAAGTCAACTCAATGTCGACACAATTCACGGTTATCTGCGGACAACTTACACGTTTATAATTATTTATTTTAGCAATATATAAATTGAACTGAATTTTTATAATCATTATCACAATATCATTAACAGTAGTCGATTCAATATGAAATTGAAAGTATTAAGTGTACTAATTATCGTGCTTGTTGCTCAGGTAATTTAAACCGCGATCAAAGAACTGATTTAAATGATTTTAATAATATTTAAATATTTTTTATTGTTTTAAATATTTAGGCGCATATAGTACAAGGAATTGGTTTTATTAATATTGCAAGTGGCTTAACAGCTCTTAAAAATGCCACAACGACTGTTACTAACGCAGTAACCACTACAATCGCAAACACAACAACTGCTGTAGGAAATGTAGCTACCACTGTTGTTACAACCGGAGCAACATTCTTAAACAATATAGTTAGTACAATTAATAATACCATTGCCAATGTGTCATCTACTCTACAAAAATTGAATATCAACCCAGAAATTACCGATGTTCTCATCAGCAAAACGAGTGCAATTCTTACCACACTTTCAAATGCCATTTCGAATTTACCAACTATAACCCAAGTGTTAGCAGATCAAATCAAAAATTTGGTCTCGGTCATTCTAACCGCAATTAATAATCTTGTTGCGGGGCTACAAAATGCAACCGCTAGTATCAATCTACCAACATTTGATGTACTTAGTGAAATTCAAAATTGGTTTACTACCACCGGATCTGATATTACGACTACAATTACAAATGCAATTGACGCAGGAGCAGATGAATTATCAGGTGTTATCGTTCCATTGACGAATACCACTAGTTTGCCACTAAATGATATTTTAGCGGTAATTGGTAGCGCAAAAGTTTTACTCACCGGTATTATTGATACTCTGGGAAATAAAGTTGTGGAAATTGCTAATATAGTTAAGACTGCTCTGACGGGTTTAATCAGTTTACTTACTGGATTCACTGGTATTACACCAACTTGTACCAGTAATTTATTAAGCGCTCTGGAAGTGTTCAAAAGCAATGCTACAGCAAATGCGATGTCATGTGTAACGGACGAAATGACGAAATTCCAAGGCTATATATCTGAATATGAAAACCTCAACCAACAATATCAAGCTGCAATTGCAAGTCAATCCATTAGTGCTTCAACAGTAGAAGGTACATTAACAACTACCGCTGCGGCTGCATTCGAAGCTGAAGTTGCTATGTATAGATTACCGATTTGTGAAGTCGTCCAAGCGATTAATTCATTATCCAATATCGATCCAATAGTGTCTACCTTAGTTTCATGTTTAGCTTAAAGTAAATTATATCGAATAACTGTATATTGTGTTGAATAAAGTTATAGTGAATTATATCCGAGTAAAGTCTTTATTAATTATTAGTTTTTAATACGGAATAATGTTTGGTTTTAGATAAAGGCCATGTATTTTACAATTAGTGCAGGCGATTGACGTATAGGACTACTATGTCTTTGTTTCTATAGTATAAGATGGTGTATTATTGATTTCAATTGAAATGGGATTAACGTTTCGAAACAAAGGCATATTCATACGCTCGATTTCAAGAACTGCTGAAATAAAATTGTGTGATTTAGCATATCGTTCATTTCAACATCTAAGAAAGAATTGACGACTGTCATGGTATAAATGACGTATATATAGTTAACAACGATATTGACATAAACGTCAAAAGAAAAATCATGCCGTATTTAAACATTTTTGATTTAATAATTCAAATTGTTTGAAAAGTGCTTGCTTCATTATTAAATTACAAAAAGAAACTGATGAATTTAGTAATTTCAATAAACGAAGATGAATTGGATGATGAAGAAGAAGATATCACAATTATTGCAAGATTATTGTACTAGTCGAAAAATCCCCCTCGAATTACGGGATATATAGTGGATGTAGTAAATCACTACGATGACCTCCAGTTTCAACAAAAGTTTAGATTGAAAAGTATTATATTTGAAAAATAGTTAAGTATCATTTCAATGAACACCACTATATACATCAGGGAGGAGGTAGGCTACCAGTCGAATTGACACATCAGCTTCTGGCATTAATTTAGCTCTTAGGAATACCAGATTCATACAGATATCTAAAGCTTCGAGCATTCATAGAAATCGTGAGTTCCTTTTACTGTTTTTAAATTTTCAAACTTAGTTGCAAGTTTGGTTTGTTTGTAATTATGTTCTGCGTATGAACAAATTCCAAAATTGATACGTGTCTTCAACGTTTTAGCCCATTTAAATAATTCATCTGCATTGATTATTTACTGCCTTATTGTGGGACTAGCTCTGGATGCCATTCTTTTGATGGTACCATTTACTCCATCACATGGACCTTTTCCATGAGCTGTTGCATGAAAATGCTATTCACAGTCAACTCCAAAATCCTCTTTGTATCTTAGGATGTTCTTAAAATGTTTCTTATTTTTATAATGCGTTTTGCAAATATTGTTTAAACTTATCCAGTCATGGGCAGCTTTCGCATTCCAGAAGGTAACATGTTGGTCTAGGCTCAGCGCATAATATAGATGAAATACAATCGCGGTAGTGTGCTATCTTTCCGTTGGTATTAGCTTCCATTTTGATGCAATAAATAATTAATTTTACATGATGTATGGTACACACGCAGACTGTATGCATTTCATTACTACCTGGTTGTACACAATATTTTGGACGAAGTAGTGAAAATTTGGAAAATTCAATTTTTTTTTACTCGTCGCCCTGGTGCAACGACTTATATCCCTCGTAGTAGTCTTTCAGTGTACACATCATTAGCCGCTTTAGAACTTTAGCTTTATCGATAGTTAAACAATTGTTTTTACCTGGCATTATCCGACAACATCATCATCAGTATAATAAGATAGTACTGCTTGCTCGTGCTCCTTACTTATTCGCTTTCCTACTTTAGTTACTGAACGACTTAGTGGACCGTTCTTGTCGATTTTTAGCTGTTCCCACCATATGTTGCGGTGAGTTGAACTCGCCCTGAATTTCTTGAATAGTTAATGATTTTGGCAATATAGTAAGTAGCTGAATCTTATTACTGATTTTCTCCAGTTCTTTGAATTTGGTTTTTAGACCACCATTCAATTCACCATATAGATCAATCTTCCTTTGGTCATCGATTGACTGATTAAAAAGCGGCCCGATTCCCGAACCCAAAGATGTTGGTACTGTCATTGAAGTTAAATCGATTAATTTTTGCTGCTAATGTTTTGGCCTGGCATCTAATGCATTCGGATATATAGGAGACTTTCCAATAACTGGTAACACCTCATTCATTTTTTCCAAAATATTGATTTTTTAAATAATACGCTTCACTATCTCTACTATCATCGTTATTGGTTATTTGCGGTGTTATAGGTGATGTTACTGGTCCCACACCTGGTGACAATTCTGGGACCATTTAACGTCGTTTGCAGGTAATATTTATATATCATGTTGAACAGAGATACAATTTATCTTCATTCTCAACCGATTGTGGCATAAATTGCTTAACATAACTGGTTTTAGTTTACTCGAACACTTTGAATCGTGATATGGTTTACAACACTTTTGAAATGTATCCAATTAATTGCACTAGTACTTATTTATCCCTCAATTTAACACACTGTTTTTTTCAAATTTTAAAATATTTTGCTCCTTATTTAAATGTTATTTTCAAATCACAATGTCAACTAATCAAAAAGTTAAATTTTAACTGTTATTTAGATCAACAATATTCTTTTATTTATTTTCAAAAGATTTACTCATCGTTTAACAGGTACGCCTGTCAAGTAAAAATAATGATCCCCCTAAAAAAGGGTAAAACAACATTTTATTTAGTCCTGTATAAAATAACCTAAGAAAGAAAAGGGATTTATGGTACTATGATTAACCAATTTTTAAACGATATAAACCAGGGGTGGCACCTTCCAATCCGGTGACTCATATTTAAATGCAAAATTGTTTATTAATTAATAAACAATACAAAAAATTACCTTCATTTTCTTTTTTGTAAACAGTTTTAAAACACTGAGATATACCTATTCAAATATAGTGTTTCCATATAAAAATCAAATAATGCTTTTATTAAAACGTGTTTTGCAAGAAAACAAGAAATAACGGTGGTCCAGTTATTTTAAATGTGTTAAAATATTAATTTAAAAAAAATCTGTTTTTGAGAAAATTGAAAAAGAACATTTTGGCGGGAAATTTAAAGAAGAAGAAAATAAACATGATATTATTTTTATATTTTTTTATTAATTGTTATTAACTTATCTTTAAAATGAGCCCAAAATCATGAGTATCGGACAATTATTATATATATATATATATATATATATATATATATATATATATATATATATATATATATATATATATATATATATATATATATATATTTTATTATGCGATGTTATAGTCGATTTTAATCGATGCGGGGTTTGGACATGAAATCGATAAAATAAGCGATAAAATAAATATAAAATAGTCAAAAAGTGCAGTAGTAGTAGATAGTAGTTTCTTTTTTAATTATTTTATATACATTCCCGGTCAAAATTATTGGGTCGATGAGTATTTTTTTTTAAATTAAGGTGGTACTCCAGACTGGCCTCTATGAGGTCTGAAGAGGGCCATCTGGTGCATAACCACGGAACACCAAACCCGTTCCAAAGAAGACCAAACATAAGAAGATCACCAGAAAAAAGTAGCAACTCGTTAGTTCTAGGAGATATAAATATGACTTTATCTTCACCAACAATTAATGTTGAAAGCGAAAAAAGCACACTTCATAACCAATTAAAAAGCCTAGAAGAGGTGGTCTCAAAGCTGAGTAATGAAATTACCCTATTAAGCTTGATTTACATTCAACGATTAAGCAGATCTGCAAGAAACGTCAAAAATAACTAATAATAACTAAAATAACTATAATATTTTAAATTATTTTCAATGTGTGTACAAAATTTAGTATATTATACATTTTAAGTACATGAATTGACGTCTGTTTATAGTAGCAGATGAAGCTCGACATCTTTTTTTCGTTTGCATCTGCTTTTTTTTGGTTTACTGGGATCGTTTTGGTATGATTTTTTTTTTGCAGCCGATATATTTTTCTCGTTCTCGCTTTAATAAATTTTAATCATTATATCTCAGGTTTTTTGTAGACGTCGAAAGTCGTCAAGTGTAAATTAAGCTTTAGAGGGAGAAAATGAAGACCTGAAAAGGATCATCGAATCAAGTAAAGAAAAAAAACAAGTCTGTTATGATTATTACACAGACGAAGAGGAACTCGGAAGAGAAATAGGAACCAGTTCCCAGTGGAAACTAGGATCAAGAAACATAAGAAAAACCGCCACATTCAACACCACAGTTTCCGATGAAGAGGAAGTGGCAAGGGAATCTGATTGGATCGTGAAAAAAAGCAAGACCAGCAAGAAACGAAAAGCAGAATCATTGCCAGAATATGTTGAGCAGGGAAAGCAAACATCAACATCATGTAAATCAACTACTCAGTGCAACGATGAAATTCCTAACACAGTGAAAAAAAACAGCCTCCACCAATACTGTCACGGCTCTGATGACCTAAATTACAGACAATGATTTCAAGCTTGTAGCACTAAATAATGATGTTTGGAAGGTAAATGTGCCAGACTCAGATACTTATAGAAATCTCTCTATGAAGCTTAATGCGTCTACTACTACATTACACATTCGAGAGTGAAGATATAATTGCCGAGGCAATCATTAAAAAAGAGGGAAAGGTAGTTGAGAAAGGCAACAATGTCGTCACAAAACGCGGGCTACCGCTATTCATGATAACGTTTGGCAAAGAGGAAAATATTCAAAAAATTCATGATATTCGAGCCATTCAAAATATGAAAGTCAGAATAGAACCAGTGAAGAAAAAGTCTCTGCAGATAGTCCAATTCAAAAAATGTCAGGGCTTCAATCACACTCAGAGATACTGTGGAAGTATGACAGGATGCGTTAAATGTGCGGATGACCACCTTACGAGCACGTGTACATTAGATAGGAACTCAGCTTCAAAATCTTTTTGATGATTCTATCTAAATCTCATGGGACATCCGTTCGGGAACATCAGGTGTTCCTATATTCCAGGCTGCCCTGAAATACCTAGGAATATCAACAAAATTGGTACAATTGCCTAGAATGCCAGTGACGCAGTCCCAATGCTGTGTTAAAATTGAGAACATACTATCGAGAATTTTTGCGCAGTTGAATCTGGTGTTAGCAAGAAGATGCTCTGTTCTTGATACTCTTTAATCTCCATCGTTCGGAAAACTGAAACACCTCAGCGCCACATCTTATATTGCCTGGCTATTCAGGTGCTTACTACGGCCGATCACATAAATAGCAGCAGAGTGAAGGAAATACTTGATCCCTATTAGAGTTTATCGCTTCTGTTGGACTCCAGATAAATGAGTTGAATGAAATCCACGTTGCATTTTAACACTACACGTTTGAGGGAGTATTGTTCTCTCTTATCCATGAGAAACCCACCGTTGCATTTTAACACTTCACGGTTGAGCGAGTTCAAATATATTTCTTTCTTATCACTCACGATAACTGTAACGGTTGGAATATTAACGCAGTTCTTGGGATATTAAAAATCCGGTTACTTCAGATTTTTTAAGACAGTATGCTGGCTTCTTCAGATTGTTTAAGACAGTACGAAGGCCTAGCTCAGGATTGAATCCGATGGAGTCAGATTATTGCCTCCTTGATCGGCCAGTAGCTTCATAGATATGTTGGCCCATTGGCATTGCCATACTTCCAAAATTATTTTCTTATTATTGCATTGTAATGACTCTCCACAAGGAGTTTATGTTCCATGTGATTAAAATAATCTGTATAGGATCATCTCTTTTTGTATTGCGAATTTTTGAGAGGACAAACCAATTCTTCTCACAGATATTCATTGTTTGATCAATGTATTTGAATATTCTTAAAATCAATAAAGCAGTACTACCGCACGCGATACAAGATGCTAAGTGATACAGATTGATTTTGGAGTATTTTTTTTATTTTGACGGCGATGTCATAATATACCAAGTTGTGGTAGTTCTGGTACTAAATCATAAATCAGTAATGAGTTTACCAATACTTGATAGTAGACCTCCTCGTGCAACTTGTGACTGAAATTGTAAATTTATTTATTGGTAATGTGATAACATTTTTACCGAATTTTTTGTTATACCTGGGCCACAAGCACAAAGAAGAAAATAGTTATTATTTAAACTTTCATATTGAAATGATTTTTTTATTATTCTTTTTTCTGCTATTATCAGTTATAGTCAAGCAATAAACTGCAAAGTTATGATACTAATAACTAAAATGCAGTTCAATTAATATACGAAAATAATAATATTTTTGAGTTGCTAACCTATATTTTTATTCTACTTATACATACTGCAGCTAAGCTAATTCAAATAAGCAAACATTAGCATTGCTGCATTTTGTTATTAAGCCACTGCACAAAGAGTTCTATATTTACAATAAAATATCTATTTACTATTCGATCTTGTTGATACAAATGTCTCGTGCGTCAGTGTCTAAACTAAGGTACTAAAATTTGCTAAAATTTAAAATATTTGGACAAGTATTTTCTATAGAATATATAACTTTGGCATATACTTATGTATGTAAGTACATATTAGAACAGTTTACATTCAATGCCGATCAATATTGTCAAATGTTTTTCTTAGAAAGTAAACTCAATGTCGACACAATTATTTGTAAGGTTATACCAAATTTGGTTGTCCTATATATGTCATTTTGGTGTTAGCTTCCTAGAATTTGCCGCAGAAAATTTGAAAAAAAATGTATTATACAAAATTTGGTAACTAAGTTGAAACCAAAAGAAATTACTTCAGGTAAAGTCACACGTCCGGATCTGCTCTTCTAAGTCGCCTAAATCACGGCTGTTTTAATATATCCCTGGCCAATTCATTGGGATGTGTCTCTAGTTTTGAGTGATATTTCGAACTGAATTCTTTAATGGTTTCTTTAACAGTTTTAATTCCAAGATATTCGTGTATATTACTATTTCGAATATACCACGGATCATTGGTAATACTTCGAAGTATTTTTGCTTTGGTTCGTTACAAGAGTTCTCTGTATGACGCGCTGGTGGATCCCCATAACTGAATACCATATGTCCATATGGGTTTGATATCACTTGTGCAACAAAACTTTATTGGCTAATGACAGCTGAGAATTAATTAAATAGGGATTACCGTGTGACACCAGGGCGGCAGTATCATCGGCAAAGGTTGATATGACTACCTTGTTGGTTACAGGTAAGTCAGCTGTTTACAGCAGGTATAATATTGGACCTAGAACGCTGCCTTGTGGAACACCTGCATTGATATCATTTAAACAAGTAACAAAATAATGCAACTATTTTGTTTAACCATGTACTGCCTTTGAAGGAGATAGTTTTCCAGAACTGATTGAAATTTCTTCGGTAGAAGTCCTTTAAATTTGTATATTAGCCCATCATGCCAAACTTTATCAAAGGCTTGTGCAATGTCCAAGAAGGCAGCAGAACAATATATCTTTTCCTCAAAGGTGTTTTTGATTGCATTTACAATTCTGTGTACTTGTTCTGTGGTACCATGTTGGTTTCGGAACCCAAATTAATGGTCTGGAATAATATGCCGTTCTTCTAATACTGGTTTCAATTGTATTAGTAGCATTTTTTCAAATAACTTTGAGATTGTAGGCAGCGTGCTTATTGGACGATATGATCTGTGTTTCATTTTTTACAGCTTTATGTGTCATTGTGATCAAAGATATCTTTCATTTTTAAGGATAACCAGTCCGCATGATTGCGTTGAATATGAACGTTATTAGTTTTATGCATTTGTCTGGCAATTCCCTAATCATTTTTCCAGTAATAAGATCATGCCCTGGTGGCTTTTTTGGACTTACATATATTTTTTAATTGTATGCTTAACTTTCTTCCAATTATATTTTATTGGTTTCAAGGACAAACCATCATTCATTTGGTCGGGTAGTACGAAGTTATTAGTTTCTTCGTGTGGTGCGAATACTGTTGCGAATTGTCCGCTTTTTCTGGATTAGTTCCTGTATATTATGTGACAGTTTATTAACTTTTTCTGTACTATTTAAGATGGGTGTGGCCTTTTCAGCTGATAATGACAGGACATCTTTTAGATTTTCTTCCGCCGGATCAATATCTGCTGGTGTGATAAGACGGATATTCAGTACACAATTTTTTTCGACTAGCCTCTTATAATGATCCCAATAAGTTTGCTTGTTTGTAAGCCGTTTTGGCGTTTCTATTCTTAGGACTCCGGTGCTCACTCTTACAATTACAGGTGAGTGATCAGAAGACAGATCATAGCAATCGGAGGCCTTAGCATATGTGCGTGGAATGCCTTTAGTTACACAAAACTCTATTAAATCAGGAACTTATTTTTTATCTGTGGGCCAGTACGTTGGGTGACCGGCAGATAAGTAATGCACAGACTGTTCTTCTATAGCTTCGTAAAGTTGTTTGCCTTTCGGCGATGTTAATCTGGAACCCCATTGGGTGTGTTTGGCGTTGAAATCACCCCCCGCAAGAAATGTATTACCATTACCTTCCATGAACTGCAATTTTTTTATGGCATGTTTTGGAGGACAGTACACTGCTGAAATGACACAGTTCCCAGACCACTCCTGCAGACAGATGCTCGTTGATTGGATATGTTCCTTCTCATATTTCATAAATTCATAGTGTTTTAATCTTGTTTTTATCAGTACAGCTGTGCCTCCATGTGCTTTCCCATCTGGGTGCTTTGTGTCATAAACAGAGTACCCATTAATTTTGAAATAGTTATTTTTGGTGAAGTGTGTTTTAGATATTAACATTATGTTAATATTGTGATTAGTGAGGATTCACACTTCTGGATTCACACTACTCTTAACAGTTGCTTTTGGTTGGTTATTTTGTGCATTATGATATGAAACTTCTGGTCGCAGTTTTGGTTTAGTGGAAGAATGAATTCTAGGTAAATTGGACACCCTCTATAACTTGCAGTGTGATTTCGGCCACAGTTGCTACATTTTCTCACTCTTGCTTCCGTTTTTTCTTTGTTGCATGCATTTGAGTTATGGAGTTCACCACAGATAACACAAACATCGCTTAAAGTATATATGTTAAGTATAAAACAATATGCTTTAGTGTGTCCATACTCTTGGTACTTAACACACTGTACCGGTCCAGATCTTTTTCTGGGTTCCTCAACGATAATTCTTCTATGCAGTATATATTTTAAGTCAAATATTGCATGTTTCTCTTTGATTTTTTTATTACCTGGTTCTAATTCCAGACGAAACAATGGCTAAGGCAACTTCTCATAGTTAATAATGTTGGTGATTGATTTACATTGAAATCCTTTTTCAGCGGGAGAGGCTCATATCTCATTTGCATCCACGTAGGCCTCTATACCTTTTAACACGACGACGAACCCTTTTTGGTTTTTTAATTGGTAAGTGTAGTAATGTTTACCAACTTCGTCGAAATGTTTAACTAACGCACTGTAAGCATCAATATTCAGCGGTTGAAGTTTTGTTTCTTTTATATATCCTCTTTTTATCACGGAGATATAAAATTCTCCATTAGTAATGAATTCGATTGTTTTTGCCAGCTCTCTATTTGATTCTTCCCCCAAATAGATTGGTGGCGGTTTCTCCAGCCCTGTTTGCACTAAATACTGACCTACTTCACTGTTTATTTTTATTATCATCTGTTGACAATGCACTTTTATTGTTCAACGCACTAAGTTCATTTACGTTAATTTTTAGTTGATATTAATATTCACTTGATATTAAATTACCTGGTAAAGTAATTTTTGATGTATTTGCGATGTGTTGTCTTTTTGGACTATGTTGCACCTTTTTGTTTGTCACTATTGTGGTTGTGTCGTTTAGCGTTTTCAACTTTTCACACAAGTAATAAGTAAATTATTTTTAATGTTTACTCGGGGGTATCAAAATGGTTTTTATGTGTGTATATAGAATTGTGAATTTTATAGAATATCCTAAATTGAACTTTTAGGATAGAATAGGGATCAGGTTTTCGTGAATTGTATTAACATTTGCAATAATCTAGTCAACGAGTCTCCCATAATAATCACTATTTGAGTGAGGTAGTATGTTGTATTCTATATGTAGATGCATATAAATTTATTTAATTGATTTTTATTTTCACACAATTCAACTTTTGATGGAACCAAAACAACTGGTGCTTCATACGCCGCCACCCGAATTCTTTGAACTTTTTCCAGCAGAGCGATCAATTTTATGCTTGTTGATCAATATAATAATATCCAGAATATTTTCAACTAAGAGTATTGGAATTTATTGTGCTTTCTCACATTACATATGGAAATTTTATGTTGATGATCTTATGTGCTCTCGGTATTCCGAAAAATAGAATTTCGTCAAAAGGATTTACCAATCCTGTTAACAATTATTCCGCTGGACCCTTACAGCACTAATAATGTAAGACATAATTTAATTTTGATGAAATTGATGATGATATTGTCGATGAAAAATTTGGTCAAATCCGTTAATTGTTATTGTCTGCACTTTATTGTTTTGAAATTTGATTACTACGATTGCTGCGATCATTCTTTATGAACCATTTTGACCGAATTGTCTAATATATAGGATGCAAATCTTTCATAAACACCATATACATAATCATGACGTCATTCATGAATTAGTTTTTTGTTGCCGATACAGTACAGTTGCAGCTGATTACCTTATCCCTTACACAAAACGATTACATATTTTTTTCAATTGACATATTTAATTTAATTCCGAGAATTGTCATTTCAGTGTGAGAGGTACTTTAAAGGTACATTATAAACCATCTCTAATAAAATGTTGGCTGTTTTATTTAGGCCAAAAACCAGAGTTTAAATTTTAAAAATGAATTTTTCTTATTAATTCATAGAAATTAATCTATGAAAAATTAATTAATTAATTTATTAAATTAGTTGAATGTCCTATATTTGGTAATTTTCACAAAATAAAAGAAAAGCTGATCTCACATTATATGTAATTACGACACTGGTGTCTAACAAATAATTCAAACAGCAAAAAAAATAATTTGATCTATGTTTGATTTCATAAAATAATTTAATTTCGGTATAATTTGTTACTCTACTTTAATTAAATCTTGCACCGAAAACTTTATTCTTTTACCATTTCCGTTGTTATGTATTTTTCGAAATAATAATTAAAATAATTGTATTTCTTTTCCGTCATCATTAAATAGAAAAAAAAATATTCTACGAGCAATCAAAATTAAATATCCCTTTTTTAGGTTTTTTTCGTTTTTATTATTATAACCATCAGACCCCAATCCAATTAATTTCTTATGCACAATAAGAAATACAAAAACAAGGACATCTCTCATTAACTTTTAGATAACATAGTAAAGCAACCACCAAAAAAAACGGAAAAGATGAGGAAAATTAACGAAACACCTGATTGTTTTTTATACTTTTTTCGTATATACATATATTCAATCATTTCCATTCAGCTGCAAAATTTTCTTTTCCCAGTCTTCATATTTTTGTGTTATATTTAATTAGCCGCGATTCAAAATTAAAAAAAATTATTTCGTAAAAATTTGGCGCACCGTGCAAAAAAAAATACATTTTTAATTTTCACGAATAAATATTTTATTCGTGGTTTGCGCAGAGATGGATGATTGAACATTTTTCCATCGTTGCCTATAATTAACTTAATTTAATTATCTTTTCTTTCAGTCTTGTATCAAAGATGCATATTTGCGGTTACTCAACATTTGCATACAATTGTTTTCGCTTATTCAGTTAATGTTCACAATTCAAATCTGTAAATTACAACTTCAAATATTTTACCGATGGCATTCATCATTAATTTTTTCACTCGATTAATATTCCTCTGATAACCGCCACTCATCACTATCTGAATTACTAAAAATGGTTTAGCTAATTTATTCTTAAATTTTGTAGCAGTCATGAATTGAAGAGTTTTAACTCAAATAAAAATGGAAAGTTTGAAAATTCATACATAAAAATAGAATCAATACAATAATAATAAAAAAATTAATATATTTTCTTTATAAATTCTAATAAATTCTAATCATCGAATTTGAAAAATGTTGGATCTTTTGTAAAAATAAATTAAAATTTTAAATTTTTATTTAATTTATCAAAGATTGTAAACTTATGTTAAAAATCCATATGTTATGGATATTTTTAAAATTCGAATTTCATAATGTGGAATTTAAATTTTAGTATAGGAATTTAATTTATTTAAGATAAAATGTGCCCACATGTTCAGGCTTGCATTTAAACTCATTGTATCTATATAATCCCTTACTTTTTCCAAAATTGAAATATTTTTTGGATAGCTTAAATCTTAAGATATCTTGATATATGCGTCATTATGGTGTCCGCTTCCTAGGATTTTCCCAAGCAAATTAGGGAAAATTATATAATCGAAACACATCAGGTAATACGAAACTTGGTTGTCCTAAACCCCCTAATCCCCTACTTTTTCCAAAATTTAAATATTTTTCGGATAGCTTAGACCTTAAGATATCTTGATATTTGCAACACTATGGTGTCTGCTTCCTGAGATTTTCCCAAGAAAATTAGGAAAAATTATATAATCGAGATACATCAGGTCATACCAAAATTGAAATATTTTTCGCATAGTTAAGACCTTCAGATATCTTAGTATATGCATCATCCTAGGAAGCGGACACTATACGCTTCCTAGGATTTTCCCAAGAAAATTAGGAAAATTCATATAATCGAAATACATGAGGTCATACCAAACTTGGTTGTCCTAAACTCTCTAATCCCCTACTTTTTCAAAAATTTAAATATTTTTCGGATAGCTTAGACCCTTAGAATTCTTAATATATGCGTCATTATGGTGTCCGCTTCCTAGGACTTTTCCACCAAAATTCAGGAAATCATGTATATTTCTTAGCAAATTTTGTTTTCTTTATTTAAAATTCGTTATATCGAGACAATCTGCATTGCACACTAACACACATAAACGAAAATTGTTTTTGTTGTGTTTAAGTACAATTTTAGGACAAACTTCACGCGTCTATATAAAATTGTGAAGTTTGTCCTAAAAAACTCCTAATTTTTTTTTTTTTTTGTAGGAAAGATTTAGGACAAAATCCACGTGAATGTCTTGACTTCGATCAAGACATGCTTAATGTGTATATCACGGAGGGTTTAGCAAAAAAAAACCATAATATTATTGCGGAAGAATCAGAATTACCTGGATCACGGAGTTAAAATCAAGATATACCAATAAACAGTAGCACCACAAAACGTACAGAAATTTGTCTTCAAATAAGAAAATAAATTGCTTATTTTAATATTATATTCAAAATGTATTGTTTAATTTTCATTATTTGTAATAACTGATTTAATTTAATTAGGTTGTCCGCGGATTCACATAATTGGAGCACTTTGTGTTTGCTTGGCTTTTTTCCTAAATTTTTTTAAATTCTACCAACTCGTCCAGAATGATTTGCTCTAGTTTTTATCTTTTGTTTGGGTGGAGAAAATTCATCATCAGAATCTATAATTTTAAAGAAAACTATATTGTTACGTTTTTGCCTTGTCAAATTCAAGGCTCGATCACTGGATTGTGAATAAAACAAACGATGTAAATTCTAGAACACACTAAATTTATTTATTTCCGATTAAACACTAATTTAATTAATTCACTTATTTAACTTAATTATTTAACTTCACAATAATTATTTTCTACACTTTAACAACACTATATATTACACTTTAATAACACTTTATTTTATTTTATAAACACTTTCCTTTTAATTATTATTAGCACTCTCACGGTTAAAACACAACTGATTTTTCTCCCAAATGTCTGTCGCGTATTTATACCAAATATTCTAACCATTCTAGAAATGTCCAGAATATTCGATTAGTCTAGATAAGTCTAGACACATCTACTGTTCTACTTTATAACAATTTTACATTAACGATAGTGTCGCTATTCAAACATAGATGTCGCCACGATCGTACCATTACCCCCTACCTAATCCTCATTCGTCCCGAACAGGATCCAACTCACTACCCCTGTAGATCGCTAATCGCTCTATATGCACCACCTTCAACTTTCCTCGCTGCCCTTTCTTGATCCGGTAGACCACGTAATTTATTTTGGTGATGATGGTATACGGCCCTTCCCATGAAGGTTGCAGCTTTGGTGATAAACCCTTCTTCCGTTGTGGGTTGTAAAGCCATACTAAATCTCCTTCTTCGAAACCTTTATTATTTGCTCGTATGTCATATCGAGCCTTCATCCGGTCACTTGATACTCGTATCTTCTCTCGTACAAGCTGGTGTATCTCGTCGAGTTCTCCTCTCATCTGGTCAACATAATTCTGTCTATCTAAAGCTGATGACGGAACAGCTCCAAACTTTAGATCTCCGGGTAATCGCAGATTATTTCCAAAACGGATTCTCCCTGGTGTCATTCCCGTTGAGTCATGTACTGCTGATCGATACGCCATCAGGAACATCAGAATATGTCGATCCCAGTTGCGTTGATCATTGTCCACGACCTTTGCTAAATATTTCTCCAACGTCCCGTTGAATCTTTCCACCATACCATCCGACTATGGATGCAGAGGCGTTGTTCTTGTTTTATTTATACCGAGCAACTGACAGACTTCCTGAAATACAACTGACTCAAAATTTCTTCCTTGGTCTGTGTGAAACTCCATTGGTACTCCAAAACGACTTATCCAATTATTAACCACGGCGTCAGCTACCGTGGTTGCCTCCTGATTGGGTATGGGATACACCTCTGGCCACTTGCTAAAATAGTCCATTATTACTAGCACATATTTGTTACCAACATCCGTAGTCCGGAATGGTCCTGCCACATCCATTGCGATCCTTTCAAACGGCGCACCAACGTTATATTGCTGCATTGCTTCCCGACTTTTCCGTGCGGGACCCTTTACCGCCGCACATTGATCACATTTTTGACACCACTCCATTACAGATTGTCTACATCCTGACCAGTAAAAACGTTGACGTATTTTGGCAAGTGTTCTATTAATTCCCAGATGACCCCCACTTGCCCCTCCGTGATACTCCTTCAATATCTCGGCAATCCTAGACTTAGGAACCACTTTTACCGATTGTTTCACATTACCGTCCGAGCTTTCCCAAATTCGTTTTAAACATCCGTTCTCGATTTGGAGGCTATCCCATTGTGCCCAGTAAGCCTTTACTGTGGGACTCTTATCCGCAATTTCACACCAAGTTGGATGATTTCCTGTCTCCTTAAATTGCATGATTATTGCCAAATCTGGATCTGCTAACTGCTCGTCCCTAACCTTTTCATCCGTCCATTCCTTATCGGGTAGTATTTGCATAAGCCTGATGTCAATAACGTCTTCCTTTGCTTCTATACGCCCGCAGTGCTTACATTCCACTTGACATGGTCGTCTTGAAAATGCATCGGCATTTCCATGTGTACTCCCTTTCCGATGTTCGATCTGGTAATGATATCTCTGTAGTCGCTCAATCCAACGCGCTACCTGTCCTTCTGGGTTCTTGAACTGCAGTAGCCAACGTAATGCTCCATGGTCCGTTCGTATATGAAATTCTTGGCCATAGAGGTACTTATGAAAATGTTTCACACATTCCACTATAGCCAACAATTCCTTACGAGTTACACAATAGTTACGTTCTGGTTTAGATACCACCTTCGAGTAATAAGCTATTACTCTTTCTTGCCCTTCAATTTCTTGCGACAACACCCCTCCAATGCCATCATTACTTGCATCGGTATCAAGAATAAACTTAACACCAGGTATAGGGTATGCCAACAATGGTGCCGTACATAGTCGCCTTCTCAACGCTTGAATGACTCCTCTTGCTCGTCATTCCATTCAAATGCCCTGTTCTTCCGGGTCAAATCATGTAAGCTCTTTGCTACATTGGCAAATCCTGGCACAAATCGCCTATAATAAGTGCACAATCCGAGGAAGCTCCGTAATTCCCGTAAATTTTTAGGTTTTGGCCAGTCCTTTACCGCTGATATCTTGTCCTCATCGGTGTGGATTCCATTGGTCGTTACCTCGTGCCCCAAAAATTTTACCTATACGTTCTGAATAATGAACACTTCTTCGGATTCAACTTTAAACCGGCTGATTGTAATCGCTTCCATACCTCTGCCAAATTTCTTAAGTGTTCTTCGAAATCCTTTCCCATAACTATGATGTCATCCAAATACACGAGGCAAGTCTTCCAGTGCAGTCCCTTTAACACGCGCTCCATAAGTCGTTCAAAAGTTGCCGCGCCATTACATAATCCAAATGGCATCACGTTAAACTGCCATAGCCCATTACCCACACTGAACGCCGTTTTTTCACGATCTTGCTCTTGGACTTCCACCTGCCAATACCCAATTTGCAGGTCCAATGTTGAAAACATTCTAGCACCTGACAATGTGTCTAACATGTCATCGATCCTTGGTAATGGGTAGCTATCCTTTTTCGTTACTGAATTTAGCTTTCGGTAATCGACACAAAAGCGCATTTTCCCATCCTTCCTTTGGACTAATACTACTGGTGAACTCCATGGACTGTTTGATGATTCAATCACTCCAGCGGCCTGCATGTTTGTTACCATTCGATCCACCTCTTCTCGTTTTGCTAAAGGTAACCTTCTCGGTGCTTGGCGTATAGGTGTCTCCGTTCCGGTATCAATTCGATGTTTCACCATGTTAGCCCTTCCATTATTATCCGGTGTACTGCAAAATATCGACTTATACTGTTCGAACAGTTGTCGTGCTGAATTTTTTTGGTTCATGGTAAGATCCCCAGTCCATTTCTGCATGAGGTGTTCCACTGTTTGTGTATTGGTGTTTCTAATCGGATTTTTCTGCTCGCATTTCATTATTGTTGACACCTCTTCACATTTACCAATAACAGTTCCTTTCTTAATTGTTTTTGTCTTTTCCGAGAGATTTAGGGTCCTAATTGGTACCCTACATTCGTTATCTGATTTTTCTAACGTCCTCCCTATCATAATTCCTTTGGTTTCGCTTTCTTCTTCACTGGCTTCTACAACCCACAACCTGGGTGGCCCAGAACCTCCCTCCAATCTCCCCCACACAATTGTTTCCGAATTCGGTGGCAGCTTTTCCCGATGTTCTATTATTACCCGCCTAGTATTTGTTTCCACATCATCCACTCGCAGTGGTAACTTGAAATTATCACAGTCCAATACTCCTCTTCCAACATCCACCACGAAGCCATTCGCTCTCATGAAGTCCATCTCCAAGATGACTTCATCCACTATCTTTGCGACCAGCACTTCGTGTTGGAATTTCGTCAACTTTTAAACTGCTCGGACGTGTGTGCTAAAAATAAAAGAAAAAAAATAATTAACATAAAATATATTTATCCAAAATTGGTAGTTGAAGTAAAATTTAATTGGATTAATTAAATAACTTAGTAGTTATTTAAACATATTAGTTATAAATTATTAGCCGTGCTATTATAGTGTAATTGCAATAAGTCAAGTGACGCCCTGGTTTCGCGCTAATTTTTTGTGATTTTTCAAACAAAATGCCATTCTATGAAAATGCAGAGTGCTACCCAAATTACCAGCCAAATTTGATATGTTCTGCGCCATCATGTGCTAAGGGTATAACGCAAAAGCAATCTGTTGTTGTATGCGGTTTTTGTCAAAAGATGTACCATCCACCATGCAAAGGTGTAATTGGAGGAGCTAAAATTAAAAAAGCGATGGAAAGAATGTATGTTATGTTTTAATTTTATATATAATTACACACAAACATATACAACATGGTTTAATGTTTTTGGCTTAGATGTATATCTCTACTTATTCATAGTGTAATGGCGGTACAAACTTGCAATAATTTTAATTTTATTTTACAGAACATTCGAAGCCTACGTAAAAATTTTGACACTCTTCTAACAAATATAAATGCGATTAATTTAGACTTTGACTGTTTATTTTTCACTGAAACATGGATCTCAAGTTCTGAAATCTCAGATTACAGCCTAGATGGGTTTTCCTTCTATGCTAATTGTAATGATAATTATCGAGCTGGTGGCGTAGCTGCGTTTGTGAAATCGGATTTGGATCATCAGGTATTCATGCTTAAGTTCTCTTCTGCTGATGTTATGAAAATTGTTATTCAACTTGGTAGTATTAAAGTGTGCTTTGTGTTAATTTACAGATTCAACTTTTGTACGTTTGAGTCGTTTTTAAATGAATTAAAGAATTTCTTTGATACTGATAGAGCCAATCATAAGATCCTGCTTGGAGATATAAACTTGGATTTGCTGAAGGAATCGCAGGCAAAGGATGATTATCTGGTTGTATGCTCATCGGCCGGTTTGGAATCCCGTTTGAATTGTGTAACTAGACCATCCTCTAGTTCCTGTATAGACCATATTTTCTCTGAAACCGTTTCTCAGAATTTCAATATTGAGATCCAAAATTTGCAGCTATCAGAGGCACTCAGCTTATATAGTTGGACTGAAGTATTTTCTTCGGATAATTCTAATTTAGCCTATACAAGTTTTATTAATAAACTAAGTAAAATTATTCGTAAACATAAATCTATTGTTAAGGTTAAACGACGTAATTTTAGGCTAAAGCCCTGGATGTCCGACTCCCTACTTAAATTGATAAATCGCAGAAACAGTTTTTTGAAAAAACTATCTAAAGATCCCAATAATAATGTTTTTAAAGAGAGTTTTAACATGCTGAATTCCCAAATTAAAATTCTGATACCGGTCACAAAAGAGCAGTATTTTAAAATCAAGCTAAGTGAAGCTATTGATTTGAAATCTAGGTGGAAAATTGTAAATAAAGTTTTGAATAATAGTTGCACCCCAAATAATGTTACTTCGATTGTTATTGGTGACAATTTGGTTAGTTCTGACTCGTTTGAAATTGCAAATGCGTTTAATGACCATTTCTGTCGAATACCTCACGCAATCATTACTGAGAATTATGAAAATGTGATTTTGGACGATACTGTTAGATGTGATTTGGTACTGTCGAGGTATTCTAGTTCAAATTTATTCTTTTTCCCAGTTAGTGAAGCGGAAATAATGGCTGCTGTTAATGCCTTAAAATCTAGCAGCTCCTGTGGTATTGATGGGATATCAAGCAAATTGGTTAAACATATTATTTCTAATATTTGCCATATTCTGGTATTCATTTTTAATATGTGTTTTTCAGAGGGGGTTTTCCCTGATAAATTAAAATTCGGCATTGTTAAGCCTCTCTTTAAGAAAGATTCACGAAATGACCCGAATAATTATCGTCCGATCACATTACTAAACACATTTTCGAAGATCTTTGAGAAAATTATCAAATATAGATTGTTGAATTACCTTGATAAAATACATTTCCTTGACAAGAGGCAGTTTGGTTTTGTAGAAAATTCGTTAACTGAGAAAGCCCTAACATCTTTTTTAACAGCGCTGCTGCAAGGCCTTAATAATAACTGCAAAGTTTCTGCTGTTTTCATTGACTTCACCAAAGCTTTTGATACAGTAAATCATGAGGTATTATTGGCTAAGTTATCGTATGTCGGTGTCAGAGGCGTTGCACTTTCTCTTTTTAGATCATATCTTCAAAATCGGGTACAAAGTGTAATTATTAATAATACATATAGTAATGAAAAAATTGTGAACGTCGGGGTTCCACAAGGATCTGTTTTGGGCCCGCTGTTGTTTATTATCTACTGTAACTCGATTTTTGATCTTAGAGTAAATGGTGATATCATCGCGTTTGCGGATGATATGGCGTTTCTGTACACTACGAATAATGATGTGGCTACGTTGGAAGAGAAAATTAATGAGGATATGTGCTTGCTGAAAAAATGGTGTTATGTGCATGAGATGATTCTAAGCGCTAAGTCCAAATTGATGTCTTTCAGTGTTGGAGGTACTATCCGAGATTCTCAACCATTGGTTTATCATTCTCTGGTTTGTAATCGGTCTGGGTGTAATGATCTGTGCGTGCGTATTGAAACTGTGGAGTCCTTTAAATACTTAGGAGTGATGCTTGATGCACAACTAAATTTTAAAGAACATGTGAGCATTTTAAAAAAGAAACTGTGCCAGGTATTAAGATCCTTTTATTTTTTGCGTAAAATATGTAGCCGGGATCTTTTGAAATGTCTTTATTTTGCAATATTTAATTCCTACCTCCAATATGGTTTAATATGTTGGGGTGGAATTTTTTTGACCAATATCAAACCTTTGATGATCATCCAAAAAGCTGTTTTGAGGTCCATAAATTATTTACCCAGGACTTCACCATCGTTTCCCATTTTTGTAAATAATAAGATTATGCCTCTGCGTCATCTGTATGTTTACAAAGTACTTAAAATGCATTATATTAGGAGCGGAAATCGTTTTCGTGGTGTGGATATTAGTGGACCATATATGTTACGGAACAAATCTAGGATCTGGGTGCCTCGTCCCAACAAAGAACATTTCAAAAGAAATTTTTTGTACATCACACCGAAGCTAGTTAGTCAATTACCAATGGGCATTTTAAACGCAGTTACGCTGACTGAATTTTGTAGGCTGTTAAAAGAATGGCTCTTTACAGTCATTGATGTTGAGAGTCTGTTTAAAACGATTATGTAGTTTGTCAAATATTTTTTATTATTTTCTTTTTTTATTTTTATTTTATTAATTATATGCTTAATTGAGCTATTTTTACTCAATTTCTATCATGTTGTGTGTAATTCATATTTACTTTTATATGATTTTTATTTTTATAGTTATTTTTTATTTTATTTTATTTTTGATTTTATTTAATGTGTTTATATTTTGATTTTTGATTTTATTTTGTCTAATTCTATTTTTATTTTTTATTTTTAGTCTTATTTCTATTTTTTCTAACTTTATATGTATGAATCGTGGCTCCGTGACATTTTTTTTTTTTTTAAATTTGGAGTTCACTAATAAAAAAAAAAAAAAAAAAAAAAATTGAGCATTGCCTATTTTAATTCTCACAAGCTTCCTGCCCTTTATGTCTGCGCTCTCTCCTGTGGCTGTACCTAATTTCAACTCATTGGCTGGTAGTACTCTTCCCTTTACTAGATCCTCACGGACAAACGTGCGCACCGCTCCTTTATCCAGGGTAATAACACAGCTCTTCCCATCAATACTTCCTTTAATTGTTAAGCTGTCACCTACTCGTCCCAATCTCGAAATAGGGATGGAGGTTATGGGGCAATTGGTTGTGGGAGTCAGCTTCTGCCCCTTTAGGCTGACTCGTTGTTGTTTAACGACTCCTTTTGTTCTTGGCCATCTTCCTTGACCAACATTCGCTCTCTACTTAATACTCGTCGTTGCCGACATTGACCAACATTCGCTCTCTACTTAATACTCGTCGTGTTTCCGGATCCCGTATTCCATCGATGAATGCGTCCATTTTAATCCTCTCCATATAATCGGGAGATGTATTCACATGTGCCAAATGCACTAGCCGCTCGACTGCTGCGGAATATTCTTGAAGAGTCTCTCCGATCTTTTGACATCGGCTCTTCAGCTCCATGCGATACATCTCTCGCTTATGGTCACTTCCATACTTTCGATCCAGCGCCTTCATTATTTCGTTGTAATTACTACGGTCATACTGCGGAATAGTCTGCAGTGTTTCAGCCGCTTCTCCTTTTAGAGCCACTATTAACGCTGTTCCCCGATTTGCGTCATTCCACCCATTTTGGTTAACCGTTGTCTCAAATTGAAATTTGAAAACCGCAAACGATGTTGTGCCTTTAAATATCGGTGGCTTAAATTTCATTGTTTGAATTGGCTGAGATACTGGCGATGCTGTTCCGTTTCTATACATAGAAGTTTCTTCTCGAAGCCTAGAACTTTCTCTTGTAATTCTTCCATATCTGTTTGTATTTTTCCGTGGCCGTCAATAACTTTCTGCTCCAACCCTTGGATGTCCTTTTGTAATTTTTGTTCAATTTGCTCTACTTCTTCATGTAAATTGATATACATTTCATTGAATTTCTCGTCCATTTTGTTATTGATCTCGCCCACTGACTGCTCCATGCGCTGATTGGACTGTTTAATTTCTTTCATTTCCTGCTTTAATTGGCTACTGGACTTTTCAACTGACTTTTTTATTGATGTTTCAATAGACTGTTTCATTTCCAAATTGGACTGTTGAATAGCAGCCATTAATTGCGCCATATCGAAATTTCCAGAAGGTACCGCTGCAACCTCCACTACCGCCTCTTTACTTTCTCCATTCTCTTCGTCCCCTTCTGCGTGGTCGGAAAATGTCGATTCATCAAAATTATGACTAGCTGGATCATTACCCTCCAACTCTAATGCTTGAAGTAATCGTTGCCTCAATACATTTTTCTGACCGACCGTTGACAAACCACGTCGCTCCAACTCTTCCTTTAAATCGGAAATCTTCAATTCGTCTAGAATCATCTTTTAATTCACAATCCCACCGCTGTCACCAATTGTTACGTTTTTGCCTTGTCAAATTCAAGGTTCGATCACTGTCACAATCCAGTAAAACAAACGATGTAAATTCTAGAACACACTAAATTTATTTATTTCCGATTAAACACTAATTTAATTAATTCACTTATTTAACTTAATTATTTAACTTCACAATAATTATTTTCTACACTTTAACAACACTATATTACACTTTAATAACACTTTATTTTATTTTATATTATTTCATAAACACTTTCCTTTTAATTACTATTAGCACTCTCACGGTTAAAACACAACTGATTTTTCCCCCAAATGTCTGTCGCGTATTTATACCAAATATTCTAACCATTCTAGAAATGTCCAGAATATTCGATTAGTCTAGATAAGTCTAGACACCTCTACTGTTCTACTTTATAACAATTTTACATTAACGATAGTGTCGCTATTCAAACATAGATGTCGCCACGATCGTAACAATATTGTTACGATCGTGGCGACATCTATGTTTAAATAGCGACACTATCGTTAATGTAAAATTGTTATAAAGTAGAACAGTATAGAGGTGTCTAGACTTATCTAGACTAATCGAATATTCTGGACATTTCTAGAATGGTTAGAATATTTGGTATAAATACGCAACAAACATTTGGGAGAAAATCAGTTGTGTTTTAACCGTCAGAGTGCTAATAGTAATTAAAAGGAAAGTGTTGATAAAGTAAAATAAAGTGTTATTAAAGTGTAATATAGTGTTGTTAAAGTGTAGTTAAATAATTAAAGTGTAGTTAAATAATTAAGTTAAATAACTGAATTAGTGTTTAATCGGAAATAAATAAATTTAGTGTGTTCTAGAATTTACATCGTTTGTTTTATTCACAATCCAGTGATCGAACCTTGAATTTGACAAGGCAAAAACGTAACAAGTGGTGACAGCGGTGGGATTGTGAATTAAAAGATGATTCTAGACGAATTGAAGATTTCCGATTTAAAGGAAGAGTTGGAGCGACGTGGTTTGTCAACGGTCGGCCAGAAAAATGTATTGAGGCAACGATTACTTCAAGCATTAGAGCTGGAGGGTAATGATCCGGCTAGTTATAATTTTGATGAATCGACATTTTCCGACCACGCAGAAGGGGACGAAGAGAATGGAGAAAGTAAAGAGGCGGTAGTGGAGGTTGCATCGGTACCTTCTGGAAATTTCGATATGGCGCAGTTAATGGCTGCTATTCAACAGTCCAATTTGGAAATGAAACAGTCTATTGAAACATCAGTAGAAAAGACAGTTGAAAAGTCTGTTGAAAAATTAAACCATAAAATGGAACAATCTAGTAATCAATTAAATCAGAAAATTGATCAATCAAATCAGGAAATGAAAGAAATTAAACGGTCAAATCAGCGCATGGAACAGTCAGTGGGCGAGATCAATAATAAAATGGATGAGAAATTCAATGAAATGTATATCAATTTACATGAAGAAGTAGAGCAAATTGAACAAAAATTACAAAAGGACATCCAAGGGTTGGAGCAGAAAGTTATTGACGGCAACGGAAAAATACAAACAGATATGGAAGAATTACAAGAGAAAGTTCTAGGCTTCGAAAAAGAACTTCTTTACCTCAAAGTTAACGGAACAACGTCGCCAGTATCTCAGCCAATTCAAGCAATGAAATTTAAGCCACCGATATTTGATGGTACAACATCGTTTGCGGTTTTCAAATTTCAATTTGAGACAACGGTTAATCAAAATGGGTGGAATGATGCAAATCGAGGAACAGCATTAATAGTGGCTCTAAAAGGAGAAGCGGCTGAAACACTGCAGACTATTCCGCAGTATGACCGTAGTAATTACAACGAAATAATGAAGGCGTTGGAGCGAAAGTATGGAAGTGACCATAAGCGAGAGATGTATCGTATGGAGCTGAAGAGCCGAGGTCAAAAGATCGGAGAGACTCTTCAAGATTATGAAGAAGAGGTGGACCGAATGGTAACGGACATGCGGGCAGCTGGAGTGATTGAATCATCAAACAGTCCATGGAGTTCACCAGTAGTATTAGTCCAAAGGAAGGATGGGAAAATGCGCTTTTGTGTCGATTACCGAAAACTAAATTCAGTAACGAAAAAGGATAGCTACCCATTACCAAGGATCGATGACACGTTGGACACATTGTCAGGTGCTAGAATGTTTTCAACATTGGACCTGCAAAGCGGGTATTGGCAGGTGGAAGTCCAAGAGCAAGATCGTGAAAAAACGGCATTCAGTGTGGGTAATGGGCTATGGCAGTTTAACGTGATGCCATTTGGATTATGTAATGGCGCGGCAATCTTTGAACGACTTATGGAGCGCGTGTTAAAGGGACTGCACTGGAAGACTTGCCTCGTGTATTTGGATGACATCATAGTTATGGGAAAGGATTTCGAAGAACACTTAAGAAATTTGTCAGAGGTATGGAAGCGATTACAATCAGCCGGTTTAAAGTTGAATCCGAAGAAGTGTTCATTATTCAGAACGGAGGTAAAATTTTTGGGGCACAAGGTAACGACCAATGGAATCCACACCGATGAGGACAAAATATCAGCGGTAAAGGACTGGCCAAGACCTAAAAATTTACGGGAATTACGGAGCTTCCTCGGATTGTGCACTTATTATAGGCGATTTGTGCCAGGATTTGCCAATGTAGCAAAGAGCTTACATTATTTGACCCGGAAGAACAGGGCATTTGAATGGAATGACGAGCACGAGGAGTCATTCAATGAGTTGAGAAGGCGATTATGTACGGCACCATTGTTGGCATACCCTATGCCTGGTGTTAAGTTTATTCTTGATACCGATGCAAGTAATGATGGCATTGGAGGGGTGTTGTCTCAAGAAATTGAAGGGCAAGAAAGAGTAATAGCTTATTACTCGAAGGTGTTATTTAAACCAGAACGTAACTATTGTGTAACTCGTAAGGAATTGTTGGCTATAGTGGAATGTGTGAAACATTTTCATAAGTACCTCTATGGCCAAGAATTCCATATACGAACGGACCATGGAGCATTACGTTGGCTACTGCAGTTCAAGAACCCAGAAGGACAGGTAGCGCGTTGGCTTGAGCGACTACAGAGCTATCATTACCAGATCGAACATCGGAAAGGGAGTGCACATGGAAATGCTGATGCATTGTCAAGACGACCATGTCAAGTGGAATGTAAGCACTGCGGGCGTATAGAAGCAAAGGAAGACGTTATCGACATCAGGCTTATGCAAATACTACCCGATAAGGAATGGACGGATGAAACGGTTAAGGACGAGCAGTTAGCAGATCCAGATTTGGCAATAATCATGCAACTTAAAGAGACAGGAAATCGTCCAACTTGGTGTGAAATTGCGGATAAGAGTCCCACGGTAAAGGCTTACTGGGCACAATGGGATAGCCTCCAAATCGAGAACGGATGCTTAAAACGAATATGGGAAAGCTCGGACGGTAATATGAAACAATTGGTAAAAGTGGTGCCTAAGTCTAGGATTGCCGAGATATTGAAGGAGTATCACGGAGGGGCAAGTGGGGGTCATCTGGGAATTAATAAAACACTTGCCAAAATACGTCAACGTTTTTACTGGTCAGGATGTAGACAATCTGTAGTGGAGTGGTGCCAGAAATGTGATCAATGTGCGGCGGTAAAAGGTCCTGCACGGAAAAGTCGAGGAGCAATGCAGCAATATAACGTTGGAGCGCCCTTTGAAAGGATCGCAATGGATGTGGCAGGACCATTCCGGACTACGGATGTTGGTAACAAATATGTGCTAGTAATAATGGACTATTTTAGCAAGTGGCCAGAGGTGTATCGCATACCTAATCAGGAGGCAACCACGATAGCTGACGCCGTGGTTAATAATTGGATAATTCGTTTTGGAGTACCAATGGAGATTCACACAGACCAAGGAAGAAATTTTGAATCAGTTGTATTTCAGGAAGTCTGTCAGTTATTCGGTATAAATAAAACAAGAACAACGCCTCTGCATCCACAGTCAGATGGTATGGTGGAAAGATTTAACGCGACGTTGGAGAAATATTTAGCAAAGGTCGTGGATAATAATCAACGCAACTGGGATCGACATATTCCGATGTTCCTGATGGCGTATCGATCAGCAGTACATGACTCAACGGGAATGACACCAGCGAGAATCCTTTTTGGAAATAATCTGCGATTACCCGGAGATCTAAAGTTTGGAGCTGTTCCATCATCAGCTTTAGATAGACAGAATTATGTTGACCAGATGAGAGGAGAACTCGACGAGATACACCAGTTTGTACGAGAGAAGATACGAGTATCAAGTGACCGAATGAAGGCTCGATATGACATACGAGCAAATAATAAAGGTTTCGAAGAAGGAGAGTTAGTATGGCTTTACAACCCACAACGGAAGAAGGGTTTATCACCAAAGCTGCAACCTTCATGGGAAGGGCCGTATACCATCATCACCAAAATAAATGACGTGGTCTACCGGATCAAGAAAGGGCAACGAGGAAAGTTAAAGGTGGTGCATATAGAGCGATTAGCGATCTACAGGGGTAGTGAGTTGGATCCTGTTCGGGACGAATCAGGATTAGGTAGGGGGTAATGTTACGATCGTGGCGACATCTATGTTTAAATAGCGACACTATCGTTAATGTAAAATTGTTATAAAGTAGAACAGTATAGAGGTGTCTAGACTTATCTAGACTAATCGAATATTCTGGACATTTCTAGAATGGTTAGAATATTTGGTATAAATACGCAACAAACATTTGGGAGAAAATCAGTTGTGTTTTAACCGTCAGAGTGCTAATAGTAATTAAAAGGAAAGTGTTGATAAAGTAAAATAAAGTGTTATTAAAGTGTAATATAGTGTTGTTAAAGTGTAGTTAAATAATTAAAGTGTAGTTAAATAATTAAGTTAAATAACTGAATTAGTGTTTAATCGGAAATAAATAAATTTAGTGTGTTCTAGAATTTACATCGTTTGTTTTATTCACAATCCAGTGATCGAACCTTGAATTTGACAAGGCAAAAACGTAACAATATGTTATATGTATTTCTATTTTTAGTGCTTCATTTGGTATTTAGTTTATAATTAACACAAATATCCGCATATAGACCGATGCCTATGTATTACTCGCCTGATAAGTGCGTTTATAGCATTAGTAGTGGTCGAGTAATAACAAACAAAAATCACTCCATACAAATCATATGAAAACTACTATTTTTTTGCATTTTGTGGTCTTCGATTTGAAATCACTTAAAAATTAGGCCCAAAGATACCTTTTCATGTACCTGAGTACAAAGAACAATATGTTTTCGTTCATGTTAAGGATTAAAAATTATTCATTTTCCAAACTTTTCATTCATGAATTTCAGTTCTCAGTCAAGATTTTCATTCTTTTTTAGGGGAAAATATGAGAAATTAATAATGTTTGCTCTTCGTGTCTCTTATTACTCATAGCAACTGCATCTGTTTCACATTCGAAATAAACGAGCTAACAAAAATCGCTTGGTGTGAGTGACAGAGATAAATAGAATTTTTACGAAAACAAATGGAATGAAAATAGGTGGGGATTCTCAGAAAGAGTATAAAATACAAAATAAAATATTTTTAATTTACACACACATGCAAACCGGAGAAAATATAATCAACAATATCAGAATCTTGTCAGCGATAGCATTCCTCCGATGAGGAAGGTAATTGTCAGTCTGACTGTGTAAACTCTGTTTCAGAGGTATTGAAAATTCTAGTTGCCCGTGCTGCACAGATTTTAGATATAGTTAAAGTCAGACCCAAGAATGATTGGTTTAATGATGATTGAAAAAAAAGCTGCTTTTCCTCGGAGGGCAGCTAATCGAATTTTTAGATGGAAGAAGCGCGAATGGTGGCAGGCCAAGGTTCTGAAAGTACCACAACCCTGCAATGAGAGCAGTTTGCGTAATTTGTTTAAGGGAATTACTGTATTGCACCATACTTTCAGGCTTGCGTCAACCACCATTCGGGACCGGGATGGAAACCTCTGTGTCAACATCGATGCAGTACTCGACGCATGGAGTGAACACTTCACCGACCTGACTGGTATTGATCATGTGTCACAAACTGTAGTTGAGTCACCTCAAATACAGACTGCGGAGATTTGCTTTGAGGATCTTCCTATAAGGAATTCACTAGGGCCAAGCAGAAACTAAAACGAAACCGCTCACCTGGTGAACTGCATTAATTCTTGGTGGAACTGTCTTCTCGATTTTATTCTATTAGTATGTCGTTATCGCGGTATAACCCTCCTTTGCACAGCAAGTTACTGTCCTACATTATATGGAATAGAATCACCTATCTAACGGAGGGTTTAGTTGGTGAATATCAAGGAGGATTCCGTCCGAATCGATCAGGTCTTTTCGTTGCGAATGATTCTATTTAAATATTACGAGACATCCATCTTCTTACATCAGGTGTTCCTGGATTTCCGGCATTCCTATGACTCGATCAACCGAGAGAATTTGTGATCTGCTCAAATGCATGTGTTAAAGTCTCAATTCTGTGTTAAAGTTGACAACAGGCTAACGACAATTTTTGCTGTTCACTTGGGTGTTCAGCAGGGAGATCTTATATCGCTAGTCCAATCAGGTGCTTGCATATGCAGATGACATATGCGTGATTGGACTGCATAGCAACGGAGTAAAGGAAATTCTTGATCCGCTTGTACATTTTCGGCTTCTGTTGGATGCCAGATCAATGAGTCCAAAACAAAATACATGATCTCTGGTTATAGTGACAATGGCATACCAGCTTTTAGTAGTGCACAGTAATAAATTTACATTGACTTATACATTCTTTTGAGAGTGGGCAAGAATGCAATCGCTTTGCATGTAATTGTACGGAAGTATGTAAAGTTACATCCACAGTGTAAAATTCAACTTTTGTAATTACATTAATTATTCGTAATTTTACAGACCTCATATGTAATTAATAACATGACTGCAAATGTAAAATTACATTTGAAATGTACTTGTTCGGTACTTTTACATGATACGTTAAGTAATTTTTATGAGAAAAAGAGTTCAAAATTACTGAAAGTTTGCGTTTTTAAACTATGTTAATGTAAAAATTAAGTGAAGAAAAGGGAATATTCAGTGAAAAACTATACAATTTTCAAAATTCAATTAATTTATAATTAATTTTAATAAAAAAATAAATGTGTACATTTTTAATTCATATATTATATAAATATATTCGTTTATGTTTGTATAAAATTATTTTTAAATTATACTCTTTACAGTTTATCCCTATAACACTATAATATTTATCTCATGCCAACTTGATTGCCTTAATAAAAAAAGGACTTTAAAATTTAATTCAACTAAGGATTTGGTTTAAAAAATTTACAATTTTTGATTTGCCGTTCATTTTTCATTTCTTTAACCTTGAAAAATTCACAGGTATGCTAAAAAAATGCACGTTGAAGGGTCTCCAAGGTCTGGGACAACTTGACCGGATACTCGATGTTAAAAACGAAATAGCTTACGATCGTTGCAAATAATATAGCACGATTAATGGAGCAGCAATCTGTGTTATAAATATATAATCAGAAATAATAATAATTGGATCCATTGCATCGTTATTACCTACGATACCCTACCATGGTGTGGCTATATTGGTACTTTTATTTGGGTTTGTGTAGTGCCGATCTATAGAAAAAAATGTACTTTAAATTTACGTGTTTAACCACTATCCGTATTTAACCCCTTGAAGATATACGGCCGCTCGAAACACCAATTGTAGATACCAATGACATATCCGATGATAAGCATTGACCGTCTGAAACAATACCGGTTTTTAAAATGGTACCGGACGAATCAATCCAACTAATAATTGGATCGTTATTTGTAAGTAGCTCAGAAAGTACATCAAGAAATACAATTTCTGGTGTAGTGACAGTTGATGTGACGGGTGTAGGAACCCAACATTGATTTTCTTCCAGTAAGAGGAAAGTAATATTATTTACGCAATAATGCTCCAGAACCGTCCGTGTCTTCAATTTCCGTGCCATCTGATTCTAATACCAATTTCGATCCACTAATACCGACTGCATTTGCTGTAATTGTAATAAATATGTTTTATATCATAATTCAAAAATAATATTCAGCTGTAACTTGACATTACCTTTTTGGATAAGTTTAGAAATATCCCCAAGAAAATTAATTTTTTTTTTTTTTGGAGACGATTGCAATTCCAAACTTTTGCGACATAAGTTGACATTGATCTTTAAATATAGGTTTTGAATGTTAAATAAATGTGTATTTAAAATATATTATTATATATGTAGCATACATAATAAAATTGATTCTCACCAAAAATGAGGGATTGCCGATTGTAATGTAGCTCGCATTTTGTTCGACATTAGAATAAAAGGAAAAGCGAAGATGGAATGGCAAATTATAGTATTACCTTGGTACTAACGTCTCTAACTTCATAAAAGCCGGATTTGTACATATTTCCAACAAACGCTATCTTATAATAATTCCGATTAGTTAAAATATACTTAATACTTAAACAAGTGAGAATTCCGTCCATGGCATTAGAAATTGCTAATGATTGCCCATTATAAAATATTTTGTGTTTTGTACGGTATAGTTTTTACATGAAATGTATAAATGTGGGGAACACTTTTTGTAAATTTATTAAATTGTCTGAAAGAGCGTTGATTGCAAAGTTTAATGTCAAAGTTCGGTCTTACACTTTAAAAATTTAATTTTGTGAACGAAATTAATATGATTTCTAAAAGTTTCGGCATTTCTAAATATTTTAAAACAACAATCAATAGGGCACTATAACACAAAATTACGTAGGCATCGTAAATGTTTTTGAAATATTTGGACAAGTGTTTTCTATAGAATAGAACAACCTTAGATAAAATATAACTTTGGCATATATGTAAGTACATATTAGAACAGATTGCATTCAATGTCGATCAATATTGTCTATAGATTCTGTTTTGTTCGGTTACGTTATTCTTAGAAAGTCAACTCAATGTCGACACAATTAATTATAAGGTACGCACATCTTGAATGATGTAAAAAATCGTATCTTAGTCCTTCTGATATTTATTCCATTGTTCCCTTCCACATCTTTAACCATTATGCTATTTTTTTTGGTGTTTTCGATAATAAATTATCACTACTTAGGAATTAAATAAGAGCTACAAGCATTAAAAGTAATGATTATGATTAGATATGATAAAACATATTGAAAAAGCTGAGTTTCGATTTAGCGAGAATTAATGTTGGTGTTAAAGATGGAATCAGGACTATATATGGGAATAAATACTCGATTTCAAATGAAACATCGTATTCTCAATTTCAATTGTGTGACTGAAATGAAATTAGCCGTATGTGATTTACTAAATTGCTACAACAGTCCCATAAATTCGGTCGGGTTTTGAAAATTTATTTTGTTCAAAACTTGGATTGCGTCATGTAAGTTTTTGACATACTTCCGTACATTTTTTGGTTATTATATTATGCAAATAAAAGAGAATTAATGATTCCTGGTTATCATGACCGAGATCCATCCTCAGATCAGGACTAACCAACCTTTAAAACATGGAAAACGGTCACTTTGAAACTCATCACTTGTTACTGCGGTTCAATTATTTCTTTGTTCGGTGTTATAAAGTCAACAAAATCTTAAGCTAAAATTAAAATTTATCAATAATTCCGCTTTAAATAAAGGGACGGGCGTCCTAAAGCGAGTATCATACGCCATTTATATTTCAATACACAAAAAACACTCGTTTCACACAGCAATTGTATGCTGGCACTACGAAAACATATAGAGAAATCAAAGTGGCGCTTTAACCTGTCAGTTGAGTAATCAAACCATAAATTCAAATAATTTAAAACATTTTCATATTTGTAATACCTCTTCGTTCCAATAATATCGGATTTGCTAAGTACGTTTTTCAAATCTGTTGGAAAATTTTAATTTTATTTTAATAAAAATGTCATATACGTGTATATGTATATCTCTGTAGGATAAATATAGTCGCTCTCTCACTTTATCTTTTAAATGTTGAAAGGAAATTCAAATAAGATTTTATGGCTGAATGGTTAAAATACAAGTACGCCTCGGATAATTGCATCTTAGATTATATTGGACACGTTCACTTTTGCTTTACCTAAGACGTGTGATTTTAAAATAAACCAAGACAATAATACTCGATCGATTGCTGAAAATAATGTCACAAATCTCGTTCGAGGATATTCGCGACTAATTGGACATAATCTAACTCCGCCTAATCAAAAAACGCTTTCGTTCCCCTAGATATTTAGTACTGGAACCACTTTAATACGAGGCTTTCGACATCATAAGACAATAATTTAAGCGATTGGCATAATCTGGGCATGTCAAAAATTGGTAAAATATGTAAAATGAATGTATTAATTGAACGAAAACGGTGTACCTCACGGTCTACCACGCAATGAGAAATCTAATGACACCTCCAATATTCGTCGCAGGTGTTGAACTCATCCAGATGTGGTGTATAGTGGCCAATGTGTGTGGAGCTGCCTTGGGAAATAAGGTTGGTACCAACTATCTGCTCTGTATGTTACAGATGCAATATTTGTGCGTGCTGGAAGTAGGAGAAACTTTGAGCTAATTCCAAATCGGTTATAATCATAATAAATAAATAGTTGCTAAATGATTTGATGCGGACCAATGGCTTAGTCAAAAGGCTCAAGATCTAAAAAATAGCTGAAGCCGGCGAGTCAGAGATATCAACAACAGGTTCATCAAGAGTCTGATACAATCAAGGTGGGGGGGAGAGTATACTTTAGTATGTTGAGTTCCTTTAAATTAACCTGCATTATTGTTGGGACTAGCCACGGTTGCCCTCCTGCTTAAAAACAACTATCTACTCTGTATGTTACAGATGCAACATTTGTGCGTGCTGGAAGTAGGAGAAACTTTGAGCTAATTCCAAATCGGTTATAATCATAATAAATAAAGAGTTGCTAAATGATTTGATGCGGACCAATGGCCTAGTCAAAAGGCTCAAGATCTAAAAAATAGCTGAAGCCGGCGAGTCAGAGATACCAACAACAGGTTCATCAAGAGTCTGATACAATCAAGGTGGGGGGGGAGAGTATACTTTAGTATGTTGAGTTCCTTTAAATTAACCTGCATTATTGTTGGGACTAGCCACGGTTGCCCTCCTGCTTAAAATGGAAGTTGATGATGACCATACTTCGCTATAACTTAACCTAGATATAGGATAATGTGTTCTTTGGTGTGCACCGAATTCGAACCCGAATTTTAAATCAAATTTTAAATTAAAGCATCGTATACATATATTGATTGACCTTTGACGAGTCCTACAGTGGCCAACCAATACCATAGTATAGCCGCATATATCACCTCATATTGATGGCATTCCGCTATTGATGACATCAGCTAGGCAGATCATCTCTAATCATATCACGCAACCACTATAAGTTATCTATCATTAAAATAGAAGTTCAGATATTTGGCACAGTTAGAAGAGCAGTCTGGAGACGGATCATTTTTGGTTGGATTACTGCAATGAAAATCTTTTCTCTGAATTATGTTAAATTACCTGTTCAATAAAATTATATATGTTATCATGAACTGTAGTTAAAATAAAGCAATGATGGTCTAATTTAATTTATCATTAGCTTGCTCGGCATGTGCGTGTGCGTGTGGGTAAGTTATAGGTGTATTGTGATTTTGTATGGCAACAGTAAGGCTCAGGACACCACCACAAAACCTACATTTGACTACGCGACTGCAAACGCCCCAGGTGGTAACTCTATGGTATTCTTGTAATATGCGACCGCATACATTTTGGACAGCAAACTAAACTGGAAATCACTTCATCCTCTTGGATCTTTCGGCCAGATAGTTGCCAGCGGGCGCAACTATACGACTCAAATCCATCTTAAATTAAAACCAATATTATCTGATGGACAGATTATACCAGACCACCAATTTGGGTTTCGAGACCAACATGGCACTGTAGAGCAGGTGCACAGAGTTGTTAACACAATTAAATTTGCATTAGAAAAAAAGAAATATTGTTTGGCAGTTTTCCTAGACATTGCGCAAGCTTTCGACAAAGTATGGCATGAGGGCCTTATATCTAAAATTAAAACTCGCCTGCCAAAAAAATTTCATGCAGTCCTTGAAAATTACTTGTTTCCAAGAAAATATCAGGTTAAACACAATGCAGCCATTACTGAACTAAATGATATAAACGCAGGTGTTCCACAAGGCAGCGTCTGATAAGGTTGTCAGCTACCAACGTCTGATAAGGTTGTCACATCAACATTTGCAGATGACACTGCTATCATGTTTTCATACAAAAATCCTCAAACTGCATCACGAGAATTGCAAGATCACTTATACAAAATTGAGAATTAGCAAATAACGTGACGGATAAAAGCGAATGAAAACAAATCAACACACATAACATTTACATTGAATAAGCTTACATGTCCAGCGGTTAAATTAAACAAAATCACCATCCCTCAACAAACAAATGTCAAATACTTGGGGAAATACTTCATTTTGATAGAAGATTGACATGGAGAAAACACATTGAATCAAAGCGCAACCAAATAAAAATAAAATTCTCAAAAATGTACTGGCTGATATATATGAACATATGGAATTCAACTATGGGGTTGTACAAGCGCATCAAATATAGATCTTTTACAATGAACGTAATCAAAAATACTTCGCTGTATTACAAATTCTCCGTGGTATATCCGAAATTGCAACATCCATAGAGACCTTGGGATTAAAACGATCAAAGATATGATCTATGCACACAGTTTGAAGTACTTTTCGAAACTGGAAACTCACCCCAATGAATTAGCAAGGCAACCGAAATATAGACGGCTTCGCAGAGTAGATCCACTAGATCTAATGTATTGATAAATTTAATTTAACTACATCTTTGAGCTAACACACATTTAAATTAATTAATTATTATTTATGCATACTAATAATAAGTATTTAACATAGGTTAAGGACTTCGATAATATTTTTTTTTTAGATTGTAAGCTTGGCACACTTCTTGTTAGTTTCGTATAAAGAAAGATTCAAGAATTAAGCCATTGTCAGTTTAAAAAAAAAAAAAAAAACCATCTCAATGAGAATCTGTAATAACATAATGACATTCGTCCATTATATGAAAAACAAATAATCATTTCACAATCAACTACGCTTTCCCATCGCAACCTTTTATAGCGAAATTTATAACTGAGATTCCCCGCGGAGAGGACTGTTTGAGTGAGCAATTATGAACGAGAAGGTGCTAAACTTTTTCACGGATCATATAAAATGCGTACGTATATAAAAGCCGATAACTTGCCAGTCAAGGCACAACTAGCTTCATCTCATTCAGCAGGTCTGATATTGAAATTTCGCTCACTTCATGTAAATTACTACTTCAGCAGGAAGTTATGAGAGCAACAAACGCCCTGGTTTAGTGCCAACTGGGGCCAACTAATGTTCCTTCGGCGGTGTCGTTATAGTGAGATCGCGGGAGTAATCACGGAACACTGTCTCATAGATAAACATGCGGACAGACTGGGAGACTTCATATGATTACTGTTGTAGCTGCAAAGATGAGGAGGAGGCTCAAACAATACAATACCTTACTTAAAGCTATTCTCGTCTAGCACAAACCAGAATGAAATTTATGGAAGCCTCACACCTGAACTATCTGAGTAATCTTAATCTGGATTGATGTCATGTTATAAGCATTGAATCGTGAAGCTCAGAATGGTTGTATGAGTATGGAAACGGGAACTTTAAAAGTGCTACCGCTACGGATCAGTTTGTGTCTATGGTAGTCTCTGGGGCAGCCATTCTAACCTTATCTAACCTAACACCTGCAATTACTAAGGTTAAACTCAAGTAAGCTCAGAAATGACACTTTCTTTTAGCATAGGCTAATTAGTAAATTTGTCTTCTTTATTTACAAGAGAACTTTTTGAGGTTAAAACGGTTTTCTTATGCAAGAATATAAATATATGTAATTGTTAAATTCTTACTGTGGTAAAAATCATATATTTAGATGAGTAGTAAGAGCAATTGTTTTTAAAGAAAAATTAATTTTTTTATCCATAGAACAGTATATAGAATGTCCGACTGATATATGATCTAAACACTGTCCCTTCATATAGGTGCATAAAAGTTTTTCGTTAATCTTAAACGTTGCGTTTTAATCACTTTCCGGGGTTCATGTACCAGTTGATTGAAATAACCTGTATGAACTTCTGTTTTTTATAGCATGTTTTGAGGAGACCAAACCTATTGTTACTCCATGTAGATATTCGATGCTTGGGTGATCTTCCTGAACGAAATTTTTGTACCGAGTCAATATTCTGAGTTACGTACCAACATTTGGTATTGAAATTTTACATAATGTAACTGAGCTAATTGAGATACCCAAAATCCTCGTTGCCATCGATTTCGGAATTTATTCCTTCTCCAGTTTTTAAATTCTTTTCTTTTCTTAAATTTGCTTATATATTAGTGTTATGTGTTATTATTTAGCCCCTCCTGTGTTTTTTATGATTAAGTGATAAAGTCTGTTTTTGTGTTAATTTTGTCATAAAGTAGGTTGCTATTGTTTTTGAGTTTGCTAATTTCAATCCAGCCTGTCTAGTTTTAGTTCTTTTCTAGTTCTATGTAAGATTGTTAAGTTTGTGTTGATATCTGAGTATTTGTAATTTTGTTTTTTTATATGGAATGCGTAGTTAGAATTTATGTCTTCTTTATAACTTTTTGTAAAACTGCTACTGTTCAATCACTGTTCGAGTTTTTGATAATTCTATCTAAATATTATGGGACATCCATTCGAGAACATCAAGTGTTCCTATATTCCAGGCTGCCCTGGAATACCTAGGGATATCAACCAAATTGGTAGAATTATCTAGAATGACAGTGACGCAGTCTCAATGCTGTGTTAAAGTTGAGAACATGCTATCGAGAATTTTTACCTGGCTAATCAGGTGCTTACTACGGCAGAACACATAAATAGCAGCAGAGTGAAGGAAATACTTGATCCCTATTAGAGTTTATCGCTTGGACACTTTACCGACCTGATTGGTGTTCATCATGCGTCACAAACTGTAGCTGAGTCACCTGAAATACAGACTGCGGAGATTTGCTTTGAGGATCCATCCTATAAGGAATTCACTAACGCCATGCAGAGACTAAAACGAAACCGCTCACCTGGTGGACTGCATTAATTCGGAGCTCTTAATAATGAAAGGGGATACTTTGTGGAACTGAACTAATGCCTGACGAATGGAAATTTGCCGTAATATACCCAATATTCAAGAAGCTAATCCGCTTAAAGTGTGAGAATCATCGCGGTATAGCTCTCCTTTGCACAGCATACAAGTTAATGTTTAGTTGGTGACTATCAAGGAGGACTGCGTCCGATCAGGTGCTTGCATATGCAGATGACATATGCGTGATTGGATTGAATAGCAACGGAGTAAACGAAATACTTGATCCGCTTGTAGTGTTTTTGGCTTCTGTTGGACTCAGTTCAATGAGTCCAAAACAAAATACATGATAAAATATACTTAAACAATCTCGATGATAGGGGCAGAATTTCCGACGTGTTAAAAAGTCTAAGGGAATATTTTGGCCCACCATGGGAATTTGGCCCCTGGAAGAATATTGAGTATCTATGAAAGTTTGAAAGGTACTCTAAAATGTCCTGACCTGAGTCCAGTTGCATTTATTCCTGCGGATAATAACTGATTAGCTGTTTGAGCTAAACCTCCTGAAAGAGCAGTGGTTGCATTTACTAAACCTCCTACAATACCAGTGGTTGCATTTACTAGACCTCCCACAATACCAGTGGTTGCAATTACTAGACCTCCCACAATACTAGTGGTTGCATTTACTGCACCTCCTACAATACCAGTGGTTGCATTTACTACTCCACTTGCTACACTAGTGGTTGTATTTACTAGAACTGCTACTACACCAGTGGTTGCATTTGCTAGACCTCCTACAATACCACTGGATGTATTTACTATACCTCCTACTGCAGTTCCTACTGTATTTAATGCTCCAGTTACACAGCTCCGGCTGTGTTAATTAGGCCAGTAGTGACTTTACCAACACCTCCTATTAGCGATCCAAGTAGACCTCCTTGTACAACATGTGACTGAAATTGTAAATTTATTTATAGGTAATGTGATAACAATTCTACCGGATTTTCTGTTATAGTTTACAATACCTGAGCAACAAGTACAATGAAGAAAGTATGAAACGATTTTTTCTTTTTTTTTTCTTTTCTGCTATTATCAGGTAGGCAGAAAAGAAAAAAAATAATAAAAAATCAGTTCATTGCTCGAACTGTGAAGTTATGGTACTGATTACCAAAATTCAGTTCAATTTATATACGAAAATAAGATGTGATCCACGTGCTCGATATATTTGTGCCAAGTCAATATTTTTGAGTTGCTAACCTAAATTTTTATGGTAATTATACATACTGCAGCTAAGCTAATTCAAATAAGCAAACATTAGCATCGCTGCATATTGTTATTCAGCCACTACACAAAGAGTTCTATATTTACATTAAAATAACTACTTACTATTCGATCTTGTTGTTACAAATGTCTCGGGCGTCAGTGTCATTAAAATTTGCCAAAATTTAAAATATTTGGACAAGTGTATTCTATAGAATATATAATTTTGGCATATATGTAAGTACATATTATTAGGACAGATTACATTCAATGTCGATCAATATTGTCAATAGATTCTGTTTTTCGTTCGGGCACGTTCAATGTTATTCTCAGATCAAATTTGGTTGTCCAATATATGTCATTTTGGTGTTAACATCCTAGAATTGGCCTGCGAAAATTTGAAAAACCAATTATAATACAAAATGTGTTAACTAAGCTGAAACCAAAAGAAATAACTTCAGGTAAAAGTCACAGAGCCGTGTAAACATTTTTGGATTTTGAACAAACATCATTCTATAGAATTGTGAAATTTATAGAAAATCCTAAATTGGGTTTTTAGGATAGATTTAGGACTAGGTTCACGTGAATTTGATTAATTGGATTATGAATCGATGAATTTTAATAGTATTTTTTTAGACAGATATCAGGAGTACCTTACCCAGAAATATTATAAACCAAATAAATGAAACCAAAGCACAATAATTTGACTGCGTGTTAGTTTTATTTGTACCACAATGGTTAAGACGTTATCCGTTAAAACTTGAGTAAATTGTCATGACAAACATGTGCTAGACTCAGCTGTAAATTAAAAGTCTGATTTTACAATTTACTAAATTTTGCTTTAAAATAAAAAACATTTTACCATCTGACCTAAAAAATAAATATTTTACCTTCTGCTCCTATACTTCCGCTCCTATCATGATACAACTTTCTATATATAGATTGAAGTTTCCGTCTAATCAGAGAACGTAGCGACTCGACATAGGTTGCTCATTGCGTCAGGACAGTATTAATGGTCGCACATAAACAATCTGGGTGTCGGGTCAATCAAAAAAATAACCCTTAATAAAATAAGTAGAAAATTGTAACTTGATGCATAAACATGTACCCGGTCATCGGACAAACGAGGTTATTTATTTTTTCTAGTGTGAGGCTCATTCGTCAATTAGAATGAGACAGCTAAATCGAGTTTTTAGTTTTGTCGTAAAAGGATTTTCAGAATTGCGGTTGGAATTGTGCGATATATACTACTTTGAAGTTCGGAGACCATACTGTAGAAATCAGAAGCGCTATTTGTTTGTGAAGCTTTAGTAGCAGATATATTTGGCAAGTTGCTAAAATTGTATTTATTTTAACCGATAGACCTTGAATCTTAAATTTCTTAAAGAGATCTTTCTATTGACGGTGTTTTTATAATCGGCCTAAATAATCTGATAGTTTATCTGTCTCAGACAATCTGAAGAGGCCAAGTCGTTCTTTACATTGTGGAGCCATCGTCGCCTGCAACGACCTCTGCGCCTAGCATATGGTGGCTCTCCTTTCAAAGATCGCTTCACTATTCGTTCCGGATCACCACGCAAAACGTGACCGAGCCAGAGTACTCGCTGAGATCTGACTTCATGCACAATATCGGGGATCTTCATCAGATCTCTGATCTCGATATTGTACAGAGCTCGGTATGTACCATCTATTTCGCGTTTTGGGCCGTAAATCACACGCATGACTCTTCTCTCAAATGTAAGGAGCCATCTATCGTACTCATCCATCAGCGCCCAACTTTCACATCCAAACATAACAACGGGCCTGATCAACGCTTTATAATGCTTCAGCTTCACGGCACTTGATAAGTGTTTAGATTTTAGCAGTGACCTTAGAGGATTCAAAGAATAACTCGGCTGCCAGCCGCTCTTTAATATCCTCACCCACACTGTTATCGTGAGTGATAAGAGAATCGTGAGTAAATATTTGAATCTCCTCACTCCCTCAAACGTGTGGTGGCCACTACTAAAATCTGGTATGCCTTTGTCCCTAAAACCAGAGTTCAGGTATTTTGTTTTGAACTCATTGATCTGAAGTTCAACTGAAGCAGAAAACTCTACAATCGGATCAAGTATTTCTTTCACTCCGTTGCTATTCCGTCCTATCACGCATATGTCATCTGCATATGAGGGCATCTGATTGGACTGGCGATATAAGATGTTGCGCTGAGGTGTTTCAGTTTTACGAAAGATGTACTCCAATATGAGATTAAAGACTATCGGGGACAGAGCATCTCCCTGCCGAACACCCGAGCTAACTGCATAAGTTGTGGAGTTGATGGCCTGTTCTCAATTTTAACATAGCATTGAGACTGTGTCACTGTCATCCTACACGCAGTCGTACCAATTTTGTTGGCATTTCTAGGTATTCCAGGGCAGACCACAAACTCGCTCGATTGATCAAGTCATGGGCCTGCCGAAAATCCAGGAACACATGACGTACGGGGATGGATGTCTCATAATATTTAGATAGAATCATTCGCAGCGAAAAGACCTGATCAGTGACTGATCGATTCGGACAAAATCCTCCTTGATAGTCACCAACCAAGCCCTCCGCTAGAGGAGTGATTCTATCCAATATAATGTAGGACAGTACCTTGTATGCTGTGCAAAGGAGAGCTATACCGCGATAATTCTCACACTTCAAGCGGTATCCCTTCTTGAAGATGGGGCATATCGCGGCCACTTTCCATTCGTCAGGCATAACTTCGGTTCGCCATACTAATCGAATAAGGTCGAAAAGACAGTTCTACAGAGTATCCCCTCCGAATATTAAGAGCTCCGAATTCATGCAGTCGACTCCAGGTGAGCGGTTTCGTTTCAATCTCTGCATGGCTTTAGTGAATTCCTCATGGGATGGCTCCTCAGTGCAAATCATTGCAGTCTGTATTAGAGGCGGCTCAAAAACAGTTTGTGACGTATGATGAATATCAAGCAGGTTAGTAAAGTGTCCACTCCATGCGTCAAGTACTGCGTCGATGTTTAAATCCGCTTAGTAGGCCCTTCTTGCAAGAGCAGCCTTGTTTTTCCTCGCGATTGTGAGACTTTGTTGCACTTCACTATGGGGTATATTTTATTGCTCAATTGCAAGACGACACTCGTCATCAAACCAATCATTCTTGGGTCTGACTTTCACTATACCTAAAGTCTGTTGAGCAGCACTGACAACCGAAGTTTTCAGTACCTCCCAGACAAAGTTCACGCAGTCAGACTGGTAATTAGCTTCATCAATGTTGTCGCTGACAAGATCCTGATATCGTTTATTTTGATCTTCATTTATCAGACCTTCACAGTCGAAACGTACCATGCATTTCGCTGTATTCCCAGACTTGTACGAAAACTTCCATCGACCAAATGATGATTGCTGCCTACGTATTTGGTTACTGACCGATAAGTTCTCATATCCTGCACAACCTGAGCCCGTCCTTTAGAAACTAACACATGGTCAATTTGGCAGGGGAAAGTTCCGCGAGGATGTGTCCTTGTCTCTAGATGTATGTGTTTGTGAGGGAAGAATGTAATTGCTACTCTAAGATCATGAGCAACCGCCAAGTACATCATTCTCTCACCATTATCGGTCGCAGTTTCGTGTCGGGAGTTCGGACCTATGATTTCACACAGGTCGGTCTGATTTCTGCCAGCTCTAGCATTAAAGTCCCCAATTATCATTCTAACATCGTGTTCGAGTATAGATCCCATCAGATCGTCCAAGTCATTGTAAAATGAGTCTTTATCTTGGGGCTCGCTGACTTCTGTGGTCGCATGTACACAAATTATCGACAGGTTGGCTAACTTCACGCGCAAACGAAGCTTACACAATCGGTTATTGACTGCTTGGAAATTCAAAACAGCGTTCTTTACCTGCGGCCCAAGAAGAAATCCAGCTCCAAGATTTCCGAGGCCATCTCCACTGTAGAGCAACGTATAGCCATGGGACACATGGTCTCCACTTTTAGGCCAGCGAGTTTCTTGAAGAGCAACGAGTTCCAGCCGATACTCCTTCATGCATGTGATTAGGCCCTCTAACGCTCCTGGTTTTCTAAGTGATTGCACGTTCCACGTGCCGAAATCTCGTGTCCGGGTACTTGAGCGGGGGTCCGGTCTTGTTTTGGCGGTATCCATTTTTCGTTTTGTTGACTTTATAAACAGTTGATTTTTTACGGATGCGGGTCGTCAGCCCAGCGATCCACCCGTTTAGTCGCCTCCTACGACAAGCAAAGGATACTGTGGTGTGATTCTTGGGAAACATGTTCGTGCAATTTAGATTTACGAGACATGTGAGTGCCCCCCGACCACAGGGGCCATATATATATTTTTATATATATACAAATTTAAATGCCATTTATTTTTTGGAGTTATAGATCCGTGAGTAAACGCTTCAATATGCCAAGGAGCGTTTAATGAAAATGCTTTGTTCTAATGATAAACCAGTTAAACGCATTAATGGGGCAATTTAAAAATGGCCAAACGGTATACAATTGGAAAGTACTAAAATAAAATATGCTGCGTAAAATATGTTTAATGTCTTGATTGGTGTGGTAGATGGAACATACGCCCCTCTTTCTGTACCAAAAAAAATATATTACCGCCAACACAAATCGGAATTGTTACCAAGTTCAGAGCCAGATATTATATTCTTCAAAAATGCCCATATGTACCTGAAATCGCAAGAACATATTAACAGTTATTTACCAAACGGTGAATTCATCTTACCTGATAAAGCGTATCCTTTGTTGGACTGGTGCATTACCCCATTCATGTGTAACGATTCTCTCGACGTGCGAGGTGGACACAATTCATTTCTGAAATTATGCCCAGAATCGTTAGCAGAATATTGTTATTCTCGCAGAGGCTTCACTGACGGACTAATGTTAAGCCTGGCTATGGCTCAGTGGATGGAGTGGGTCTTGATGGAAGCATGCGAAAATCTTGCGTTTCCGTCGTAAAAAAAAATAAATATAACCGTATGATGACCTTTCGACAACATAATACACAGTGCACAGGGTACAGGCAATCACAATTTACTCACCGTCGATACTTACTGTGGTCACATCCCTCTCAATGATCCTATCCCATCACTAATATCAACCCCATGGCAAATAAACCGATCAATTCAGGAGAACATAGTATTACAAAGATAACCATTTAAACGATCGAATTCGCTATAACATTTACTAATATTTTATTTCTATGTTAATCATTTGTCTTTTACAAAAAATTTTTTTAATTCGGTTGTAATTTAGTAGGGGTGTTAGAATATAAGAATATATGTATAACTAATAATATTTAAATTAAATAATAATAATAAATAATAATTTAAGAAAATGTATATATATAAAAAAAAATATTAAGAAAAAACTTAGCTTAAATTATGGCCGGCCTTGTGGTTACTTCAGAAGGTTATTATGACGATGACTCATTCATCGTACGGCGCACGCAATTTTTTTTTTATGTTCGGTTTATGGCGTTTAATTATTATATATATCTATAAATATAATTATTTATTTATATAGGTTTATTTATTTATATAGATTTATTTATTCAGATATATGTTTTTATTTATTTATTAGTATACATTTATGTATATTTATTAATTTTAATTTATTTGATAACTTTATGTTTTATATTTTTTTTTGATTTTGGTACCGGTGATTATAAATCACGTTCAGTTTTTTTTTTGGTTTCTTTCACCGTACCCACTTATCAATTTACTCTAAACTCACACCATAAAATGTTTACCATCACATGCTGCGTTACATTTGCAGACCTCTTTAACATATGATTTTATTTTGTTGAAATTAGGTGTATATATGTATATTTATTTATTTTTATGATATTTATTTATTTATATGTATTTTAATTATTAAATTTTTATTTAATAGAAACACTTATTATTAATTATATTTATTATAGTTATGTCCTTTTTACAAAATAACACATTTTTTTTTTTTCAACAATAGTTCACAAGCAGACATTTTTTTTTTGTTTTTCTTATAATTAGTATTATAATTATCACTATACATAAATTTTTTTTTTTTTATTTCTTTTAATTTAAATTAATTTATTTATTTATAATTATATTTTTTTTTTTTTTTAAATAATAACACTTATAATAATTTAATAATACGTTATAAAAAAACTAACTTAACAATCATGAAATTTTTATCATTTCTTTACTTTATTTAATATTAAGACAAAACAAATGATTATCCGTTTTTTTAATTTGTACATAACTTCTGTACTCTAGAATAATCAAATCAAAAAAAAAACTAAGCACCCCCGAAATTGTTCAAATGATCTCTTATATAGTCTCTATTTCACCGCTAATTTTGATCATCCGATTTTTATTTATTTATTTATTTTTTTTTTTTTTAAACCGGCCCAGGGTGGGGATATGAATCGGTTCTTATTTTTATTTATTTTTATTTTTTTTTTTATATTGGCAATGATTCAGGGGTGTCCAACTAGCACGTCATTGTAAGGAATGATTCGTTACACATGGATAAAGATCGTTTATCGCTGCAGCAAGAGGTAGAATTTAAACAAAAACATTCACCATTCAGGCAAGAGTAGAGCGAAGCTTTGCTTTGCTGTTCGGAAGGTTTCGCAGTTTGAAACAATTAAATATGAATAGGACGTATTACACAACATATGTCTTGACTTCGATCAAGACATGCTTAATGTTGTTTATCACGGAGGGTTCAACAACAAAAAACCATGATATTCATATGTTCAAAATTTATTGTTTATTTTTCATTATTTGTAATAACTGATTTAATTTAATTAGGTTGTCTGCGGATTCACATAATTAGAGCACCGTGTCCTGAAACATGGTGTTTGCTTGCCTTTCTTCCCGACTTTTTTTTTAGTTCTATCAACTCGTCCAGAATGATTTGCTCTTTCGTTTTTTTCTTTCGTTTAGGTGGAGAAAGTTCATCATCAGAATCTATAATTTTAAGGAAAACAATATGTTATATGTATTTCTATTGTTGTAAACTATTTCTATTGTTGTAAACTTGAAAACTCAAATCTGGTTTCTGAACTATTTTGGGCGTTTTTCGTTGCCAACAATATAGCTGAATTCGGCTCAATGCTGCAAGAAATATTTATTGATGTACTTGAGTGCTCCTTCCAAAAATTTCATTAAATTCATCAAAATAATTGAGATCAAAAGGTACTGCTTCAGTACGACGTTCATTATCTAATTTTTTATGGTACACACGTTTTAGATTGTTAAATTTGTCTTTACATTGGGTAAAAAATAAATAAATATTTTTTTTATTATAAGCCCTTAGGAGAGCAAGAATTGTGAGTCGATTCCACACTATTCTTGAAGAATCGTTAACTATTCTTGAGAAATCATTCACCATTTTTGAAAAATCGTGCGGTGTTGAAGTACCAACTTGATTGGGATGCTCGGAAATAAAAGTCAAGGAATTATAACCGATGGGTTTGGGTCAGTATTGACACAACGTTGTACACTTTACTTTTTGGGATAGCTATCAGTGGTTGGGAAGGTTCGTTGTTCACGCTATGCAAATTTTCCATCCTACAAAAAAAAAAGTGATTTTCTTAAGTAATATTAATAGTGTGCGAGAATCCACAACCGGTAGAAAATCAAGTTTAAGCCAACTAACAAAGATATTTTTATTAACAATCGCCATACAGGTGCAACGGTAAGGCAGGGCACCATAGCATACAATCATCCCTCTAACAGCATTAACTATTACTCCATTCTACCCGAAACTAATTATCCGTAGATTACAGTATATCGACGTAGAACAACGTGCATATTTTAAATAACAAAATGACCCACAATGTTAAATATTAAAAATAAATAGAATTTTGTACGTCATTCGACGTACAAAATTAAATATATATTACATACATATGCTACTAATTAAATTTCAGAAAGAAAACAAATTAAATTAATTAAATACGTCACCACTGTTGAATCTGGCATCCTTGCTTCATAAGCTTTCAATATGTTTCCAAAAATAGTAGATGATTTTGTCCACATATTACGTACGTTGTATAACAGCAATTAGCTTTTCAGGAGAGCTTTTTGATTTGTTTTGTTGTGTATACCCAGTTATGATAAGTTAGAAATTTCACCTTTCCTGTTCACGTTTTTCTTCGTTTTTATACTGATTTTACCGACGTCCTTAACGGAAAATTTCTTAAAATCTCTAACTCCAAGAAAAAAGTAATAGTTTGATCTCTTTACAGCGATCACCGGTCAATCATCGACATTAGCGCATTTATCCTATCTATCGAGAAAATGAACCCAAACATTTATATTGATGCAAGTATACCACGAACGTACAGTGCTGGAAACACAGGATTAATATATTTGTGATTTATATAAATCGATAGAACTACATATAGGATCTAAATTTTTTTCTAAAAGACAGAGTAGAGTTGGTAATGACGTTTCTTAAAATAAGGGGAAATTTTGGTAAGGGTTTAGGAAAAACAAAACGCACATGGCTATTGTTATTTTTGTACTGTCATTGTTAACAATATTGTTACAATGTCGAGTTTATGAATACACTCCAGCAATAAAATAAAATATGCTCAAATTTTTGCAATGTCAATTTTGCTCTTTTTACCACGCTTATATTAGATCACTGTGTGTCTGTTTGTATCGTCAAATTTTCAAATCAAATTTTCAACCACTTGCGATAGTCCAATTTGCATGCAGGCTTAACTCCAATGACAATACAAGATTCAAACAATTTTTCGGCCTAAAACGCTTTGAAAGGCCGAAAAGGCTTTGCGGGGCTTTTTAGGCCGAATTTCAGCTGAATTGGACTATCGCAAGTGGTTGAAAAATTGATTACAAAATTTGACAAATTCTTATAAAAATTGGCTATAATAAAAAACAATCATATGACATAGTGCTCTCCGATCGCAATCTAAAAGGTAAGGTCCTAAGATAAATATACCATCTATCTTTTTGCAACTTCCTGACAAATGTTAACATGGTCGAAAAATTGATTACAAATTTCGATAACTAAAATAAAAAATATATTTAAAATAAACTTTTTAAAAAACCATGCTTATATTTGCTTTGAAAAGTAGAAAATAAAATTTTTCTTCCTTACTCCTATCAAGGTATATTTAGAACAAGTAGAAATTTAAAATTAATATGACTAAAAATATAAGCGTCAGGCGCTCCTTCTGAATGTATATACTAGAGCCCTGCGCGGATACAATTTTTCGTATCCGCATCCGATCCGCATCAGCTAAAAAATTTTTAAAATTATCCGCTTCCAAAAACCAACTTATCTTAAACATCGGCGAGGAAATTTCTTATTAAATCGTGGTTCAGACATTTTCCAATTACATGAGACATATTTTCACTCAGCCGAGAGTCACGAAAAGAGGTATCATGTCCATATTTAAAAGGTACTTAAACCCGAACACAATAAAAGGTGTATTTTGTTGAGAATAATTTAACTCTAATCCGCTCGGAGTTAATTTTTGCTCAACAAAATAAACTTTTTTTTTGAGTTAATTTTTTTTATATGAGTCGGTAGTAGTTTTGAAAATTAGTTTTAAAAACCAATTCAAACCAATATTTTGCGACCGTAAATTGAAAAAATTGGTTGTCAAAATAAAATGGAAAATACAAGAAAAATTGCATAGTAAGTAAATAAGCATTCCATATACATTATTATTTTGTATATGGTATTGTTTGTGTTTGAAATTAATATTTTCAATTTTATTCTTATTTTATTAGTTCTAAAAGGCGTACGTGGAGTAGAATGGAGACAAGAACACTTCTTGTATTTTCGATAAGTAGAAATGACGAATTCACCCACATTTTCAAAAGAAAAACTGTCTACCGTAGTTTATTGGAAGATTTAACCAGTTCAGCAGTTTCGGTAAATAAATGCAGTACAATAGTAAATTTAAAACAAGTTAAAATACATAATTTCTTGTAGGATATCCCATTTGCGGAAGATGTGATAAGAAACAAAATAAAATCTTTAAAGAGAGCATATAAAGATGCCTTGGTTAACATTTCAAAAATAGGAGCTGGATATTCAATGGAACCATATAAGGATCTACTGGAAGAGCTATTCGATACGGAACGTCCAGCAGAAATGTCGGAGTTCCAGACAATTTCAACTGGTGTTGCAGGGCCAACAACTCCAATTCCAGCTAAATCAAAAGTTATCAAACGAATTTGTTCATCGAATGTTGCAACAACTATTAATTATGCTGGTTCATCAAATATCATGGATTCATCACATTTGGTCGAAAGTCCATTGATATTTGATCATCATGATTTAATTGGAATATCTTTGCCGGATGAACCGAGCCAACCAGCAAAGAAAACCAGACCACCCAAAAAATCTATCGTGACTAGAAAGTTTGTATTCTTCAAAGAAAGAGAAGCAGCAAAAAACACGAGAGAAAAAAATTGCAAAAAAAAACCAAGATATTTTAAAAATGCATGAAGACCACAAGGAAATGCACGAGGAAAGAAGGAAGTGGCACCAAGAACTTATAGACATTTTAAAAAATAAATAAATAAAATGTAGTAATGAGAAATGAAACTGAAATAAAATATTGTCAATAATGAAAAAAATAATTTTAATTAATTTATAGTTTTATTTTTATAATTTATAAAAATAAAAAAAATTTATTTGAAATTAATGAAAGTATGATGGAATAGAAAGAAGTTTCCCAGAATTACTTGAGTGATCCGTCAATCAGTACAGTTACTCTATTCATTCCACCACGTGAAAAAACACGATAGAAGCATTCTATTGTAGGATACCTGAAATAGACTCAGAAAATTACGGCCAAGTTCTACTCACCACCATCTAGAAGATCAAGCAAAAACAAGATAAAGACTTAAAATATCATAATAAAAAAAAGAAGTCTAAAAAAGATTTACAACGAACCCCACACATTGATAGATACGTAAAGTAGGGAGAATTAGTTAAAGACGATTACTTTTAAGTTTTTAAAAAAAAAAATCCCTAAGCTGACTTTGCGTAGATAAAGAGATAAAAAAAAATATTAACGATTATTTTCGTTCACTGGTATTTAGAAATTAAAACAATTTTGTATTAACGCAGCCTTTCCTTATAGAAAAATCCACAATCGCAATATACATACATTAAATCAGGATAACGATATAAAATATTCAAAACTCATTATTAAGTTTTAATTTATATAAAGATTGTATCTCTCGATCAATTAAAACACTTAAAATGATACTGTAGTTCGTCCTACTTGGTCCATACGCGAGTAACGTAAGGTATGGTTAGGTTAGGTCACCTAACCCATACTAGAGTTAAAACAATACTAATTTTTTATACATCATGATTCAAATGTAATGTCGCATTTATAGCAAGTTCTGTAAAACATCGTAGATTAACGACAAACAGTTTTCTCATTTTACCACAGAATATTTGTTATATGAACCAAATGTACCAGTAATTAAAAAACATGTTTTTGTTTGCTTTTAATGATTAAAATATTTTATTAAGGGATTAAGATATAATATGCATGCGTTATTTAATTAAAGGAATCATTTCAATTGGTAGCGATATGGTAATTATGCTATTATGGTAGTAACAACATCTATAATATTACCTGCGGCATCAAACAAACTTGTTACTAAAACTTGGGTATTGTTTGCAAGTGTTTCGACTACAGATGTTGATTGAGCTACTAGAGCGGTTGTTATATTTGATAGTGCTCCTGCTCCATCTGTAATTGTACTGTTGACAGCGTTAACTACAAATCCTACAGCTTGACCTGCGGTATCTAGAAGTGTTGACACAATAACCTGAGTTCCATTTTGAAGGGTTTGGATGATAGGTCCAGTTACATTTACTCCTGCTTCTAGTAACTCTTCAGCTGTTTGAGCTAGACCTTCTACAATACCAGTGGTTGCATTTATTATACCTCCGACAATACCAGTGGTTGTATTTACTAGACCTCCTACAACACCAGTGGTTGCATTTGCAAGGCCTCCCACAATACCAGTGGTTGTATTTACTACACCTCCCACAATACCAGTGGTTGTATTTACAATACCTCCTACAACACCAGTGGTTGTATTTACTATACCTCCTACAATACCAGTGGTTGCATTTGCTACACCTCCTACTACAGCAGTGGTTGTATTTACTACACCTCCTACTACACCTCCTACTATACCTCCTACTGCATTTAATGTTCCAGTTACTGCAGTTCCGGCTGTGTTAATTATACCAGTAGTGAGTTTCCCAATACTTGAAAATAAACCACCTTCTGCAACATGTGACTGAAAAAGTAAATTTATTTATTGGTAATGTGATAACAATTTTTTCGAATTTTTGGTTATAGTTTACAATACCTGAGCAACAAGCACAATGAAGAAAATAGTTAATAATTGAACTTTCATATTGAAATGATTTTTTATTATTTTTTTTCTGGTATTATCAGTTAGGCAAGCAAAGAACTGTAGAGTTATGATACTGATTACCAAAATTCAGTTCAATTTATATACGAAAATAAGATGAGATCTACGTTCTCGAAATATTTGTGCCAAGTCAATATTTTTGAATTTTTTACCTAATTTTTTATTGTAATTATACATAAACAGCTAAGCTAATTTAGATACGCAAAAACCACATTGCCACCGTAACATTTTGTTATTCAGATACCGCACAAATAGTTCTATATTTACATTAAAATGTTTATACAAATGTCTCGCGGTCTAGATAGACACTAACTAGAGACGTACTAAAATTTGGCAAAATTGAAAATATTTGGACAAGTGTTTTCTATAGAATAGAACAACCTTAGATTATATATAACTTTGGCATATATGTAAGTACATATTAGAACAGATTACATTCAATGTCGATCAATATTGTGTATAGATTCTGTTTTTTGTTTGGGCGCGTTATTCTTAGAAAGTCAACTCAATGTCGACACAATTAATTATAAGGTACGCACATCTTGAATGATGTAAAAAATCGTATCTTAGCCCTTCTGAAATTTATTTATCATTAATCTCCTAGTTTTAGAAGATTTTAACTGCATAGCCCGCCGTGTCCATGGAGTGAAATAGCTATTTCGGCCGCGACAAAACATATTGAAAAAGCTGAGGTTTGATTTGAACTTGAGTGATGCAGGCGAATGTATATATAGTGTTTTGACGCCAATGTTGCTTGTATATGGGAATAAATACTCCATTTAAAATGAAAGGGAAATATTATATTTATAATTACAATTTTGTGACTGAAGTGAAATTAGCCGTATGTGATTGGAACAACAGTCCCATAAATCCAGTCGCGTTTTGAAAATTAATGGTGTTCAAAACTTGGATTGCGGCATGCAAATTTTTAAATGTAAAGGTTATCCATATTGCATTTACAATTATTAATATTTTACTTATATACTTGATTGGTTCCGGCTTGTATATTTAATTAATTTAAACGTTAAATTTTATTTTCATCTTGCGGAAAGGACAATATTTTGTTGAAATAACAATATTTCTTTTCATTTTCATTTCAATATGCTACCAACCTTTAGAAAAAAGTCCATTCCGATTGGGATTTGGTTAGATAATAGACTGAATTACAACAAATGAAATACAACTTTAAGAAGACAAATTACGCCGGTTTGCAAGTTTATTTATAATGTGAATGCAAATAGCGACAAATTTTATAACATCGTACTTCAAGGCTTTAAACTCCATGTGCCTATTTTCATTAAAGCACCGAACATTCATCCGCCATGGTTTGATGACCTGCTAGCAAATTTGAAAAATCGAAATTGCAAGGCCTATACTAAAATGATGAAATCACGATTCAAATTACAACGCAGCGAGGAATGTAAGAAGGTAAAATTAAAGAAAATCCTAAAAGCCTCAAGGAAATCTGGAGAAGGATGTGGGCCGGATGATGTACTCTGTTCTATATTAAAAACGTTTGCGAGTTGCTTGATAAATCCACTCTGCAAGCTATTCAATCAATCCCTAACCACTGCCGTGTTTCCCAAAAAATGGAAAATTTCAAAGATCCCACCTATTTTTAAATCAGGAATGTGTCATGTTACCGGAGAATATCCATATCTGCATCGATTCCAAAATTATTTGAGCTGATTGTATGCAATGCTTTTAAATTCAATGTAAATAATTTAAAATTAATCGAAAATCTCTTTAACTATATAATCAAGAAATGCAAATCTTATTTTAATACTTTTAGTTTAGGATTATCGGTTTAAATTAGAATATTGATGTCGCTTGCGCATGAGATAATAATATTATAGATAGTAATATTATTAGAACAAAAACAAACTATTTTTAAAAGTTGGTTTTGTTTCATTACAAAATGGATGACTTTGAATTGAAATTAATCGTTTACTCTGTTCTGCGTATCCCAAATACGGCAATTTAATGCTAGTTTTAATAAATTATCTGATGGTTCATTCGAAAAGAAGAGTTACAATTTACATGTGATTAAACGTTAAATAATAAATTAGTGAGCTAAACGTGGTGCCTAAATTAATTAAATAAAGTGTGTGCAATAAACTGTGCTATAAAAAGTTTGTTTTCCGAGTGAATTAATCGCATTTTGAACTAAAAGTGTAGTAAAAATGATTTTTAATAGTAATATTAATATAAAACAAGTAGATTGAATCAGCATTTTATTAATCAAATGGTTTACCATATTTGGGAACAGATAACATAAAACGAAAACAATGTATCAAATTAATTTAATGCCGGAAGATGAAAACTTCGACGACTGCAGCATTATACCTTCCGTATATAGTTATGAAGCACCAACTTCACCAGGCACTTACGTCATTAATTCGTTCATTGAATGTGATGATGCTAGTGCACGGCAAACAGATGAAGAATTGAGACATTTAATATTTAGTTGGAATATAACCAATCTCGATTTTATTTTTAATATATTGAGTGGTAAGTAACAAGTTTTTAGTACTATTTTCATTTTAATATGGTAGGAATGTATATGCCATGGTCTAGTACATTGTTTTTGTATTTATATATATACAGCCATTCCACGCGAAATCAGACAAAAAAAAAGACATTTACGGGGGCAAGGTGTCCAATTTTTTTGAAATTCGGGGAGATGGTAGATATAGAGAAAAAAAATAATTTGAGTAAAAACTCGGTGGGGTCAAAATACGCGGAGTTCCGTTATAATTTGTTTTTGTCGGAAACGCAAATGTTCACATCTTTAAATTCGTGTATTCCTTGTCCGATTTTCACGTGTAATAGCTCGTTGGAAAGACAATTGTACATACTTTCAAGTAACCTAGTAAACTTTGGTGTTAATGTACAATATATCGTTTAAATTTCAGTTTTTAATAGTAATTTGCTGAAAAATCGAAATGCTCACCCTTTTTTTTTATTTTTTTATCGTAAAGCACTTGATTATACCTTTCAAATAAGCCATCTTTCACGATGGAGACTCAACGCGTTCGAGTTTTATAGATCAAAACGTCATAACAAGTTACGGTGGAATTTAACATTTCAGTACAATTATTAATTCTAAATTACGAAATTCATGTTTTGGTACTTACTTTCACAGTTTTATTCAATAAAGTTAATTTTTGTTTAATTTTTTTGCTAGTGATCGTGCCACCCTTCTGTACCCTTTGTACAAAATCTAAAAGTAAATCTATTCAAAGACATGTGCCTAGCACAATACATTGCAAATTTCCGCGAACCATTAGGGTCGAACATCAGAAGTCGGAACCAAGGAACGCTTGCGGAAGCATTAGGAACATGCCTAGATGAAGAAAATATGTACTACATGAAGTACCATCCACCCCAACAGAATTCCCAACAATTCAGAAACCAGCGATATGGAAATCAGTTTCCACAGAAGCAAGAAAACAAACCATCAGTGACATTTAAGCAATTGGAAAACAAACCAATGGACCAGGGGCTTCGAAACAGTGAAAACCACCATTCGGACTGAAGCCACCTAACCAACCATACCAGCCAACAAGATTCCCGGCAATTAAACAAGAACGCAATATGAACAGTACGGAAACAGAAGAACAACCTTATGATACATATGTTGAAAAAGACGAAAGCGACGAGGAAGAACCATATGACGAGTTTTTTCCCGAACAAGCCTCGGACAACGAATAACTTCTACAAACCTTCACGGAAGACAAGAACTTCCGTACATAACAATCCATATAAAAAATAGACCCATCCACCTGCTCATTGATACTGGTGCTGACGAATCATACTTGGACCCAGCACTAATTATTCCCGATAAGGCGATCAATATAAAACCAATTATAATACGAACTGTCAGTAAACCGTTGACAGTCGATAAAATGATAATCCTAAACGGAATAAAAGAATTAAAAACGAAGGATAAATTAAAATTTCACTTGCTAAAATTCCATGAAGCTTTCGATGGACTCATAGGCACCAACATCATGAAACAACTAGGTATCATTATTGATATTCGGAATAAAAATTGATTCTTCCCACACATACCTTGGAATTAAAAGCATTCAAAGCAGGGAGCAAAAATATAAACTTCACTCATGAGCTACCCCACACACAACTGGAAGAACTTTTCCACAAATACTACAAATTATTTGATATAACATCAACACTACCATACACGGGAGACATTGAACATGCAATAGAACTCACCAATGAGACATCGATACACAGGAAGCAATACAGATACCCAAATGAACAAATTCCGGAAATCAAGCGTCAAGTGGAAGAACTCCTCCAAAATGATATAATCCAAGAGAGCAAGAGTCCTTGGAATAGCCCAATAATAATAGTTAATAAAAAAAACGATGAATCCGGCAAAAAGAAATTCAGGATGGTTATAGACTACCGAGAACTCAATTCAAAAACAATAGACGATAAATTTCCAGTCCCTAACATAGAGGAACTACTCGACCAACAAAACGGATGTCAATATTTTTCCATTATCGATCTAAAATCTGGATTTCATCAAGTCAAAATGAATGCTGATGACACACCTAAAACCGCATTCTCAGTACTTGGTAACCATTACGAGTACAAAAGGATGCCCTTTGGTCTGAAAAACGCGCCATCCACATTTCTCCGATTAATGAACAGAACACTCAATAAATATATAGGAAAATTCTGTCTTTGCTATATGGACGATATTATCGTCTTCAGCAAGACAAAACCAGAACACCTACAGAATCTTGAGGAAATTTTTAAAACCCTAATGAATGCAAATATGCGAATTCAAGTGGATAAATGCAAATTTTTGAAAAAAGAAATTAAATTTCTTGGACACATCGTCAACAGCAGTGGGATCCAGCCAGATCCAGAAAAGATTGAAACAATCAGAAAAATAGTAATACCAAAAACAACAAAACAAATTAAACAATTCCTTGGCTTAATCGGATATTAACGAAAATTTATATTAAATTTTGCAGGGAGAACCAAACCAATTTCTAAACTTCTGAAAAAGGGAGCTAAAATAGACCCAAAGGGTGAAAACTATATAAAATGTTTCGAGGAATGTAAAGAAATGCTAACCTCCAAACCAATATTAGAATACCCAGACTTCAGCCGAAAATTTCGTATCACAACAGACGCATCTGACTATGCATTAGGTGCCATTTTATCACACGATGACACAGACAAACCAATAGCATATGCTAGCCGCACATTATCAGACACTGAATCACGGTACGATGCAACGAATTAAGAACTCCTCGCCATAGTATGGGCATGCAAACATTTTAGGCCATACATATACGGCACGAAATTCGAAATACATACAGACCATAGGTCACTTGAATGGCTTATGTCGCTAAAGGATCCATCGTCAAAACTAGTTCGTTGGCGACTCAAACTCTCAGAGTTCGAGTTTAACATAAACTACAAAAAAGGAACCACCAACAACGGAGCAGACGCATTATCCCGCTTGGAGATAAACTCCAACGAGATGTTACCAACAATAGAAACACTTCCCGTAACATCTACACTATTGAACGAATTCCCAACACAAATAATATTCAAAATTGGTCTTCAGAATGAAACAGACAGGCCAAACAAGATTACAGAAAAGATATTTAACAACATCAGATATACATATCAAAAACCAAATTACCAACAAGTTTCAATCAACAATATCATGAACTTCATCGCATCCAAACACGATGGAAACACGGCAATACAGTGCGATGACATAATAGCAAACTACATAGCAAAATGGATAAAACAAAAGCGAGAAAATAACCTAAATATAGTCAGAACAACACGAGCAGTAACAGATATAGAAGATAAAACATCACAAAACAATATATTACAAACAAAACATTCGCGAAGCCATAAAAATCATGAAGAAACGACCGCAGAAATAGAAAAAGAATTCTATTTCCCAAATATGAAAAGCATAACAAAAAAGTTTGTTGACAATTGCGAAGTATGTAAAACGAAGAGAAATAACAAAGATACAGAACCCATAGGGATAAACCAACCATACCCAGTGGTAGACACACAAACAGAAACATCAACCCCAATAACCACAAATAATATACAATTGATCAATAATCCAGTGGACCAACTAAAAATTATCATGGAAACCCATAACAAACACCATAGAGGGATGAATGAAAATTACGCACAAATAAAGAAAACATATCGCTTTGCAAACATTAAAGAAATGATCACAGCATACATCAAAAACTGCGACACGTGCAATGGAATGAAATACGACAGAAACGCTGTACAAATGGAGCTTCAACTGACGCAAACAGCTAGCAAACCAAATGAACGAATCCATATGGATACCTTCTCACTAAGAGGAAAACAATTCCTAACAATCACTGATGCTTTTTCAAGATTCGCATCGACATACGAATTACCCAACAGAGAAACAAGCACAATAATTAATACATTAAAAAAACACTTCTCACAGGAGGGAATACCAGAGACACTGGTCTCCGACAGCGCAACAGAATTCACGTCACAATCCTTTACGAACTTCACTGAAAAGTACAAATTCAAACATCATGTTACAACACCAAAATCCAGTACAGGCAACCCGATTATCGAGCGATTACATTCAATACTCACAGAATTAATACGAATTAAATTCGATGAACAGAGAAAAATAAAAACAAGTGATCTGCTAACAGAAGCCATCTTAGCATACAATAACTCAATACATACAACTACAGGTTATACACCAATGGAGCTGCACCGAGCGCACATGATAATTCGAGAACTCCCTGAGGAGCTTTCGACCGAAGAATTCACAAAGAAACTTCAAAGAGAATATCAGACACGAGCTACTCAAATACTTGAGCTTGATAAAAGAAACAAAGAAAACAGAATCAACAAGATTAACAAAACAAGGGATCCACCACCAATACTACAAACAAACGACACAATATTCGAAAAAATCCATACCAGAGACAAAACAGCGCCCAAATATATAAAACACGTTATAACAGAAAACAAAAACAGACCAACCGCCATTACAAATAAACGAACAATACATAAGAAAAACATTAAAAGACATTCTATCATCCCAGGGTTGCCACTAGTTCAATCGAAATTACAGACTACACAGACCAAAAAGGATTAATTCCAACCGTAAATTTCACATTACCTTCTTTTCAAGGAAGAGAGCGCATATTTATACATACAAATTTAGAATCACAAAATATAAAAGTTATTTCGGAACATGAACTGTACCAATTTTTAACAAAAACCACAATTTTCAAGCATCCGCTGGTAGCATTCGTGATATCCATTCCCCAGTATACCCCAATAATATACTAATACATACAACCATATCCACTCACCCTTCAAATCCCATCCAAATTTATATCCATTTCAAATACAATTGCAAAATACTCTAGCGAACCCTGCAACAAAATAGATGATGGTACATATTTCTGCAAACAAGAAGAACAACATACAACTAATGAAAAATGCATCGAACAAATAATAACAAACCAACCATCCACGTGTAATCTGATAGAAGGAAACATAATACCATATATAACATATATCGAAAAATAATTCATTCGTTCAGCTAACGAAAAACGAAGCCGGAATACTACACCAGATGTAATAACCAAATGTTAAAATCATTATCACAACAATGCCCGGTAAAAATCAGCAATTGCACAATAACCATAAATAACATCATATACACAAAAATCAAAACCTCCCCTGACATCAAAGTATGTACTTCGACAACAGATTAGAAAATCGTCAGAAACCAATTTCACTGAGGACAGCGAAAATCTACGGATGGAGGAGTTACATACCCAGAATGTACCAGCAACAACAAGGCCAACAACGTATAATACAACAAAAGCAGTATTTCCAAATCTACCGCATCAGTAGAATTATTAAATATAATGCAAAGTATATTTTATACAAACCATTATTGATTTCATCATGTCTTCAAGGCTCAAAACAAAATTCGGTTAAAATAAAACAAACCCATAATTTTTTCACAATTATTATAGTTCAAGTTTCAATGATTAACACGTTGCTAAATAAAATCCCAAAATAAAATAAATAAGTTGGAGTTTAATTTAAATTAAACGCGGCACGACCTAAAAAGAACTTTCGCTCGAACCATATCAACCGATGTGCTTCGATCCCATAACTATATATATATATATATATATATATATATATATATATATATATATATATATATATATATATATATATATATATATATATATATATATATATAATATATATATTTATATATATTTATATATATATATATATATATATATATATATATATATATAAATATATATATGTATATATATATATATATATATATATATATATATATATATATATATATATATACATATATATATATATAAATATATATATATATATATATATATATGTATATATATATATATATATAT